>RXPK01000200.1:0-327346 GCA_004143645.1 Protaetia brevitarsis
GTGACAGTTCAAGATGACCTGGTAAACGACTTGTTCTTGTGCCAAGAGTTGTCAGTCGTTACTAGTGTATTTCGTGAGAAAAAGCGATGTAAGTCCTCTATATGCGTTGATGCGGTCCATGAGGTAAATTGTAATTGGTTTAGTATAATTTAAAACTTACATACAAATTGTAGAGAGTTGCGAATGCTCTGACATTTCTATGGTATCATCTACAACACAAAGCGCAAGAAGGAAGTTATATCTGCTGTTCCTTCATCGAGTGTTTTCAACAGCCCTGTTACAAGCCACGATTGATCCCAAACATGTGATGTGTCAGAGAGAAATAAAATGGATGCTCGTAAAGTAATTTATGGTTCAGGTTTATGTTATTGATGAATTACTTCGAGCACATGGGCATAGAGTTTCAAGACTTCCTCTGTATCACTGCGGATTTCAATGCCATCGAATTTATATGGGCACATTGCAAAAGGAACTTATAATAACCATATTGGTCATGATGGCTTATGGCGATAAACAAGTATTGGGAATGTGGCAAGAAAGTTTTGGACAGCTATACAGCAGACTCCTGGCAAAATGCATAAATCACACAGGGAAAATAATTAAAGAGTGGTACGAATGTGAAGCAAACATGACTTTGTTCTGACAGTTAATTGCGGATCAGAAGATGACAGCGAAGACACAAATTAAATATATTTTTTAATTTCACTATTCTTTTTTTTCAATATTGACAATTTTAATTTAGTTTACTGCAATATTATGTTTTGTATATACCATTGTATAGAAATTTATGTTTGCTACATTAAAATAAAAACATCATCTTTCGTTTAATTAATCATTGGTAACGTATATTAAACTAAAATACTTTTATGTTGCTTGAATATTTTCTACCATTTTAATTTGCAAATAGGTTTTTGATATGAGAACTACATTATTGTGGTAATACATTTATTTCATGAGAACACATTTTAATAAGCTTAGTCTGATCACGAAAGCATTGTCAATAGAAAAGTTCACTATTTAGAATCCTATTAGTTGAATTACTCATGATTGTTGTTAAAACGCAACGTTGACTAAAAACTGAACCAATCCTTTCAGTTATAAAAGAAAATCTATTAAAACTGCGTATAATCTCATTAAATTTGACAATTGTCATTTCGTACAGTTCATTGTAAACAATGTTGGTGTGCCTGAATTTGTTTCAGACGCTGTAGACGTCATAAGCAAATATGACGTAACTACAAACATTCATGATCTGGCCTGTAGTTATTTTGCATATATTATTGTCTTAGGGGCACTAAGAAAGACGAAAGAACTCCACACCTCATTGCATTGACAAATTCATTTATTCAAACAAGTTATTACTTTTTATTAATGCTTTACTTACGATGTAATCAAATAAATTGCTTTTATATAAAATAATTCTGTTATAATTATAATTTCAAGTATACAATATTAATTACTGTTTATATGTAAACTTCCTACGAATCATCTGTATGAAATATGAATTTATTTCTATCCGATACACCAACTAATAATGAGAAATGTGAAAACTTATAATAATTCTTACACTTGTACTGTTCAAAATAAACAAATACTGTAAAACAAACAAATTTCAGGATATTGTACCGAACCGCTGCCTAATTATTACTTTAATTTACAACTGATTTACATTAACTTAACAAATAAGTTTGTATTTGGCGCCTGTTTTATCTAAAATTTGGTCAGTTTTAGTAACTTTTCCTTCCACATCATTGCTACCACATGTTAAATCCGTTAAAACGCGTCGCACATAACCTCGAAATAGCACTTTTCGAACACTGTTTTTAGTTCTTTGTTTTTATTTGCTCAAAAAATGAATAGCCATTTTACACTCAGGAACACATGCTATTTCTGTTAGTATGCATGGAAAGCGCCAAATCAGTGGTCCTCTTACGGTCAGTTGGGGTAACTTTGTATATTAGGGTAACTTTACACCACTAACACTAAAAATCTTTAGAATTAAATATTTCTTAGAGAAACCTATACTACCATGTTTATCTAGGTTATAACGAATTTCAATAGGCTACTGCCATCTTATGCGAAATAGTAGAAAGACTACATTGTTTGTAAAATTAAATAGGGCTGTTTTGAAACTGCTTCGGACATGTTTCAATCACATTCATACTTCAATTAGTGCGTCAAGTAAGAAAAACATTCAAAAAGACGTAAGTGATGCAAAAGAAATTAATGTTATTGTATGTGGTTTTATGCTTCAATACATTTGTGAAGAAAGTAACACTTTAAATTTGTGAATAACCGAAAATTTAATTCGTGTTGTGTATTGGAGTAAATTAGGGTAACATTGGACCGGTTCAAAGTTACCCAATGCGACCACAATGTTATCCCTTTCGGTTGTAATGTTACCAATACAGTTTTAGAATTATTTTCTTATTCTTTATGCTTAACTAATGATATTAGAGATATTACATACTCAATGACCAAATTAGAACAATTACAACTTTCCTAAAAGGATTTAAATGCCGAGGAACAAGCGGGAGGCGGGCTTCTACACGCGGCTATGCCGATGACATTACCATGCTTGTCTGCGGGAAATTTGATTGGTGGTATCGAAAGGATGCAGGTGGTACTCAGCTTTTGTAGAGAGGTGGTGTATAAGAGAAGGTCTTAATGTCAACTCTAGTAAAACGACTATGGTTCCGTTCACATGGAGGAGGATGCTTAACAAAGCCATCAGGACCTTCTGGTCCTGTAGAGACATATTCGGTAAAACGTGGGTGGTACACTGGCTGTACACGAAAGTTATAGTACTGGTACTAACGCCTCGCATAGTCTAGTGGCACAAAGCAAATCTATGCTATGCTATAAGTGCGCTTAGTAAAGTCCAAAGGATTGCCTCTTTGGGTATCACGGGAGCCATGTCCTAGACGCCGACGGCTGCTATGGATTGGCCACCATTCTTGGGCTTCCACCACATCAGCATCTTCAACTACATTGAGCAGACATTACCACTGTCCATAAAGGCGGATAAGATCTTGCCTGTTTTCAGCTTCTCTGGAGGATACAGCGTAGATATCTCCAGCGTGAAAACTACAATAGCGTACATCCGCAAACCAAATTGGGGGACCGTCCCGCTGGTTTGTCGATGCCTCGAAAACGCGTAAACGCACAAGCTTTAGAATCTGGAGGTACGGAGAGCGAGACGGCGAGCTTTCGGCCCAGGGGCCTCCTTCACCATTTTCCAGGCCGAAATGGGCGTCAGCGAGCTGCCGTTCTTAGGTCCGGAATCGACATGTGGTAGCTCAGATGTCAGTCTTTGTTGCCGGGGAAAGCCAGTTGCTATGTTAGCTCTCAGCCAGATTGCGAACTTTTTTGATAGGGTACAACCTGACTGAGAGGGCTAAAATTGACATGAGGATACAATAGATCTTTCTGCCGAGTTGCCTTCTTCGGGTTACACCCGCCATGCGGGGAAAGATGTTTTATTTTTACTTTTCTTATATTTTACACATCCAAATCTTAGCTGCTTTCTCTACAAGAGGTCGTTTAGTGCTACCAAAAACTCTAATTTGTCCAAAACGGGCCTCTATGTTCTGCATTCGTGGACATCAATAATTGTTATAATTTAGTAGGTATAACTAAATCGGTTTTATATTCCTTAAATAGATAATTATGCTTCTAAAATTACCTTTCACATTTGTATGCTAGGAATCGACATTTGTAGGTAAGTAAGTTATTTTTTGATATAGTTGCAGCATTTATAACGAGATTATGCTGCTGTAGAATGTTAATATGGACATTAAAGTATGGTCCAGAGTTACCCCAATAATAAAATATCGATTAATGTGGCTAAAATAATGTAAATCGTAAAAGTGGTGTAAAGTTACCCAAGTCATGTAGATAACTTTAGACCACCACTTTTTTGCCTCTTAAAAATATATAAATAAACGAATTATACAAAATAATTATTGAAATATGTGCAAAATGAATTACTTTATATACTTAAAATAATTTTAAAGGTATTAGATGTGTAGTTTCTTGAAAAAACTTAAAAAACTTTTATTATTGGTGCAAAGTTACCCCAAATGACTGAACTCTTACCGTTATAAGCGATATACAATACTTTTTCCTCGCCCTGTATACTTGCTAAATAATTATTTGATTGAAATATTTTTTCTTAGTACCTAAGTACAACATTTCAATTAAAAAAATAATTTATTTGGATCAATGCATATCTATTAATAAATCTCGTTTCTTATAGTGTAGGGCGTTTTATATCCAAGATATCCCACGCAAATCAAAATGATGTTAGCTGCTGCATTTGTCCGAAGATATAACGCGCTCTACACTACGACAGTGTACTCCAATATGTATTGATTTTCGATGATGACGTTAAGGATAATAATATACTTAATTACCAATAACGTCGTCTGAAGAAAAAAATACAGTGTAAATATACGTATATATATATGCTTTCCAGTATAGTTACTGATTTGATTTAATGCAGAAGGAATCGATCTCACCCGCACAATCTGGAGGCATAAATATTTATCATACAGTGGAACGTGGATTGCGAATCCTACGAGTATAAATTAATTTTTATTATTGCCTCGAGCCGACACTAATAAGCCACACGCTCCACTTTGTTATTTATTATCATTTTCGCGGACTGAATTTCCAATTAGGATCACTGGATCTCGGTGCTATTCAGCTGGACGGATTCGCAATGTTTACCGAATAAATTTCAAACGATTTGTTTTTACATTCCATATAGAAGATACATATATACTATATAATTGTGGAACGTTTTGGGCGTACGTAGATTGAGATGTCTTCTTCGTAAATTCCTCGAAACATATTTTACCGTTAATTGTTCACAGGTCTATATTTCATTTAGACATCTCGCGAGTTCAATTGAACGTAGAGTCCAAGTTCTTACATCCAAATAAAGAGGGAAATATTGATTGAAACGTTCTGGTTCCATAGTTGCTTCCAATTTTATCTAAACTAATTTTTATTTCTACCAAACGAACCTCTGCTGCAACTGACTGCTATTGACTAGAACCAGGGGGGGCGCACTAAATACGATTTGTTTATATCAGCGTGACGTCACGATTTGTTGGGGGATACAATCTACTAGGCGGCGCCGAATGCTGGAATAAATCACGTGTTACTGCCATTGTTGTTTTTGTGTCATTTTGATTCTGACAGCGTATTGAGCATTATCAATTCGAGCGTTATAAAATAGGTTGTAGTTTGTATTTTTAGATTAGTTGTTGTTTAGTTGTAGAGTTGCTGTTAGTGTTTATTAATAGGTTGTATTTAGTTATTTCATAAGAACACTGTGCATTCGACAGTTGAAGTTTTTTACGAAGCCTTCTTTCTGCAGCAAGTAAAGTTAAAAAACCAAAAACTTTTGTGATAAAAATGATTAACTGTATGATTGTTGCTTTAGCATGAGAGGCGTTCCTGTGCAGTAATGGGTTGCAGTGGCCGGACAATCCTTCAGACATCGTTTTCCTAATCCAGAAAAGGTTGTGGAACGCTTCAATAAATGGATTGAGCTTTCTGGTAATGAGAAATTGCGAAGTGTGGATCCGCACATAATTTATCGAAATTATCGTATCTGCCATATCCATTTTGCTCAAGAAGACATATCGTCTAAAATGTTTTATGGAAAACAGCTATTCCATCATTATTCCTACCAAGATTGCTACTGACAACAGTAATTTATTTCTTCTGTTCTATATGTAGTACGAGGAATCATATGTAGTTATGCAAAGAATATACGTTACTTTATAATTTATACATATATCTACGTTAAGATACTTTCTGTAAATATGTTTCAATAAAAATGTATGTGTAATTATAGAATGTGTGGTCTTTTTATTCGTATTATAACAACAAAATGTATTAAAGAAAGGCTGTGTTACCATTTTTGCGCAATTTTCAGCATATGATTTCATATGTTGAAAATTGCGCAAAAATGGTAACACGTCTTCTTTAATACTCTGAGGTGAATTTAAATAATTTTCAAGTAAGCGCGCTAAATGTCCGCTAAGCGGGATACAAACCGCTAGATGGCGCGAGCAGCACGGTTACACGAATTTCTTAATAGCGACCCATCTATACCAACCTACCTTATCTATGACTAGAACCAAATATACTAGTATATTTATATTGTATTTGCTAGAACAAATTGAGCCAAGATGGCGATTGCGCGCTGTTATTCGCTTGAATATACGTTTATTATCGCAACAATTTGGTCGGGATGTTTTTACATTGATTTAAAAGTAGTTTTCAAAACCACATTTTTAAAATTTGGTATTGCACAAATTATTTACAAAAGTTAACTTTTTCTAAATAGGACACTCTAGGCAATTACGTTGCATTTTTTGTTCGTCATATAGATACCTATATACAGGGATATTCCACGTAAGTGGTTCATTAAAAGTTTATGATGTTCTATTATTTACTTATATTTGAGATTTTGGCACCATTATCTGTTCGATTGGAACTATAAACGTAAAATACTTTAACCAAAATATCACTCCGGTTGACCGGAAATGGACATCAACTTTGTTATTTTAAATAGAATGATATAATTTTTTATTCATTTTTGGATTCTACGACCATAAATACGTCAGCATTCATTAGTTATTCCTATAGCTATATGTTGCCGTTTTCGAGTTATTTAAGTTTTTCTTTTTTTTTTAATCATAATCATTGCATCATTGAGAAATTATTATCTCGGTTAATACTGCAAGTAGAGAGTCCAAATTTGCTATGTTATGAATGCAGATATAACGCTTAGAAACGGTACACACACTTTACATTCTAACATACAGAGTGTTCAAAACTGAGGAACAAAGTGACGTATTTTCAAATGCAGAAAACTCACTTTTTTTTTAAATAGAACACCCTGTATTTTAATTCGGAATATTTACTTTCTAAATATTATCCCCTATCACTTTATATCAGCATTCCCTATACCTATCTTTAATAGATTTTGAGATATGAGCGACTTTTTGTTAAACATAGTAACTAGCCCTATCTTTAAATGTTTGTAGCTGGCTGGAAAGGGATTAGTGTCAAATTCATGTATTATTCTTTGAATAACCATATAAGAATGTCGCTATTTGAATAGTCATTTCTATTAATATTGCGCTGTACAAAAGTGTAATTACCATGATATACATAAACACTTATGGTTAGTCAATGAATTTGACATTAATCCCATTCAGAGCCAGCTACAAACACGTAAAGATAGGGCTATTTAGTCTGTTTAACAAAAAGTCGTTCATATCTCAAAATCTATTAAAGATAGATATAGGGAATGCTGATATAAAGTGATAGGGGATGGTATTTACTGCTTAATTCTGAATTAAAATACGGGGTGTTCTATTTAAAAAAAATGAGTTTTCTGCATTTGAAAGTATGTCACTTTGTTCCTCAGTTTTGAACACCCTGTATGTTAGAATGTAAAGTGTGTGTGCCGTTGCTTAGGGTTATATCTGCATTTATAACGTAGCAAATTTGGAGTCTCTACTTGCAGTATTAACCGAGATATTAATTTCTTAATGATACAATGATTATGATTAAAAAAAAAGAAAAGCTTAAATAACTCGAAAACGGCTACATGTAGCTATAGGAATAACTAATGAATACTGACGTATTTAGGGTCGCAGAATCCAAAAATGAATAAAAAAATTATATCATTCTATTTAAAATAACAAAGTTGACGTCCATTTCCGGTCAACCGGAAGTGATATTTTGGTTAAAGTATTTTACATTTATAGTTCCAATCGAGCAGATAGTGGTGCCAAAATCTCAAATATATATATATAAATAATAAAACATCATAAACATTTAATAAACCACTTACGTGGAATACCTTGTATAGTTTAATTAAGGTTTTCCACGGAAGTGGCTAGTTAGAAGTTTTCCGGCTTAACGAACTTCCTCAGTTTTAAAAATTTGGTGTTTGCAACAACTTGGCACTTTTTTTCTAAAATATTCCCAACTTTTTTGCACTTACGGTTAACCGGAAGTCGCCATGAACTTTGTTATTTTAAATAGAACACCCTATATATTATTATACTTTTGAATTTGCCATAAAATTCTATGACGATTACTAATAGGGTTTCCTATACCTATCTTCAACTGTTTTTGAGATGTTACGATCTCTGTTAAAATTTTGACATTTACATCGTTATAGGTAATTGATTGATTCTCACTTGGTTTAAGTGTCAGAAGTCTCCCACTTTAAAATTAACAAGTACTAAGATTGTTTTACCAAAACTTAATAAAAAAATGCATTGAAATTATACAGGGTGTTTAAAAATTCAAATAGAACACCCTGTATATTTTTGCATTATTTGATGTAGAATTAAATTTTACACCGATTTGCTGTAACATTCCCTAAACCTATCGTCAGTAGTTTTCTTTTAAATTACTTGTTTTGTTTATTACCGCTTTCAGATGGCTGAATAATTTCTATCTGGTGGGCCATACTTTCACATCACAATAATTTATTATTATTAGGAAGTATTATTGTTATAATTATTTGTTACACGTCGCGTGTTCAGATGGATTGGAAAATATTGAAGGAGCTTATTTTAACCTGGATACTTTAAATTTATTTTACATTCACTGAGAATGCAGGAAGAACTTATAGAGAATTCAATGCATTAATTAAAGGAATTTTAAAAACGAGCACTATATGCTATACTATATGGTCTGATAAAAACCCAGGTCGTGTCCTTAACGTAAGACAATTTTTGGTATATGTAAATATCAATAATTAGTAACATTGAAATTAATTTTGGTTAATTGTATGGGATAATAAACGGATTATTATTCATTCCGTTAAAGTAGTAACGAGCCAGCTTGGAGAGTTGGTCTTGTCTTAAATTGGGGGCAAAATCATCCTTTTTTTGTGCTTTATAAAGTTTGTTTCTTATTTCCCAACGAAGATATGTATACACATGTCAAAATCATTTATTAAATTTGTTGATGCGTTGCCATATGTATAGCAATTTCATAAAATTTTATTATTTTATCATCTTACGGATGCGAGTATGCCTCAACTTCTCCTACTATAACTCATAAGAATGATAATATTTTATGTTGGTTCAAGAAAAAGCGTATTTTCTCAACACTTAATTGCAAATATCTAACACTCTTATAGATTAATAAGAAAGACACGAATTTTGTGTTGCTCTATAAAAAAAGGATTGCCAATACCCCCTTTATCCTTTATAAATAGCCACCAAAACATCAGTCTCTTTTAGAAGTTCATTCTATAAATATGTTCCACAGTTAAAATTAGATATATTTGTTTTGCTACGATAAAAACAAGCAGCTTTGATTGAGACAATGGAGTGGGCCTTTGAGAAACTACACGTAAGTGTATTGACCTACTTGCCAAAATGTTCCGACACGGCACTTCATTATGTGTAGCTGTGTTTTGAACGGTGGACTAACTAGAAAAGTAAAAAAAAAAACACAAATTTATGAATGGCGAATCAAAAAAAAAATATATATGACCGATGTGTTTTCTAGTGAATTTAATTTTTTTTTTTAACCATCTGAAGCTTTGAAGAATTTCTGCTACTGAATTCCATCATAATCTAGAATGTTTCAATTTCATCGCCAGCATGAATAATAACGTGATTACCTGGTAATTGTCAAGTGTTCAACTTCCCTTTTTCACTATCTCTTATTCTACCAAAAAATTCCAGATAATTTGATGACGTTTTTAAATTAACACCCGTTATACATAATTCTCATGAAATATAACTTACTTACCACTTTCATGAGTAAATGACTTTCCTTAATAGCGCCCCAGCATCCCAAAATCGCTAGCAAGATGCCCACTATGCCTTTGACTAGAAAGAACAAAGCACCCAATTTCAGCGCCCTCAAAGCGTCGTTTGTCTCCACAGATAAGGCGGTGGCGTCTTCATCTAAGCTCGTCTGCAATTCTTGCGTGAAAAATATGGTTCCCATGGACAATAGAGCGACACCCACGATCTGGAAGTTAAGAAACGGAAAGAAATTAATTTAATTAAAAAGGTTTACGTGATTCTTTCTTTAGTTTATTTTTTAACCCCCAAAATGGTGTGTTGCCAAAATACAAAATAAATACCTTTTTAGAAAGTATAATACGATGAATTAAATTCAACATCTAGCGCAAGCCATGTTGTTATTTATATTATATTACATCATAGCTTGCTAGAGAGTAAATTTGATTGATTATATTGTAATTTATTTATTTTATTTAACAAAACACGAAACATGACATTACTAAAAATGATTACTACTCCCACGCTTTTTACCTGCTAGCGTCTGTCTTTTTGCAGTAACAGGTTTGCCAACTTGTTAGTTTATGTAGCACAGACACTTGTCAGCAATGACATAAAACGCGCTCAGTGAATCAGAATGACACTTACAGATAATATCTGGGGCTCTTATGGCCACGTTAGAAACAATTGCAACAAATAGCGACTCGCTTCGCGATCGACAGCTTAAAATTCATCTTAACCTATATTTATAACCTGTCAAATTAATATCGCAAATTGTGTAAGCATTTGACAACATTTCAAAATGCAATGTATTCTATACATCTATAGTTTGTTCGCGTCGCATAAACTATTTGCACTATTTACTTTTTTTACTTACTTTTGTGTGCAAGAGTGCATAATAGTGCAAATAGTTCATGCGACGCGAACAAACTTCTAATCTACATACATTATAGCGACAATATATTATATTTTTGTTTAACTAGTAGAATCAGAAAATCATGTGTATTTTTATAAATTGTAGTGATTTCTCTGGCTATGTTTTTTTACGCAAAAGAAAAATAAATAACTTTCTTTAATAAAACAGTGCAATCATTAATAACATGTATAATTCATTAACAAGTTTATATCGGAAACATATAAAAAGTATGAGAACTCTTATTCAAGGTGAGTATACTTATTTGGAATGTTCAAAACAAATATTATCAATTATCCAGTATAATTTTAGATTCTTCAATTGAAAAAGTAACTTTTAAAATATCCCGCGCTATCATAAGAGAATAGAAAACCACCAACCACGTCTACCAACTTAAAAAACTAAAAATTTCAATCTCATAAGAAATAACAGTAACCTCAAAATATTATAGAAGTTATACATTCATTTATTTAAAAAATTAAACAATGCTTTGACCAGATACCTCGTTTATCGGTTTACACAGACACCAGAGTACCTCCAGATGGAATTTCCTTGTAGTGACAATCCAGATGAGCTTGTATATTCACATAAAAGGCTCAGATCAGGAGAATAACATAGGTACCACAAAAATTCAGGGAAACAGACCTCCTCCGTTACATTCAGGATGTATGATTAGACTCAGAACAGCAACCACATGTATAATTCTATGTAGACTATGTACCCAGGTATAGTAAACACCAAATTTGTTAATTTATCCCCTTCGATACCAGATATACCACAGCAATCTGGTTTAATTCATTATATTCGATGAGAAAATGACACAGCTTTTTCTAAGACTTTTCATCAACAACCTCACGTAACCAAGGATTTTCATACATTTTCTTTCAACGAATTACATTGAGTCACTACCCCATTCAATTAAAATAGATACCTAGGATACCAGGCTATCGTACAGTTGTCAGACGATAAATTATATTCAACTTCCATGACTACTAATACGATTTAATCGAAATTATACTGGACTTACAAACATAAAATAATAATTACATCTAATATGGTTGATAGCTTTCCTCTTATGAAACACAGCAATATATTAAATCATAAAAATAAGTATAAAGTACCAATTAGTATCAGAATGGCATTTAAATTGCGCACTAAAAAGAAAATAGTATAGCAATAAGAAACAGGCGTCGCTAAACGCAGTTTCAGGGTATGACAGTTATGCCACACTATAAACAATAAGGACAATGAATGAGAGTCATGAGAGAGAGGGTCTGAATTTCTAAGCCTAACTTCACTTCAAACAACAGCCTCCCAATATGTTTATGGAGGCTTGTTATTGTTTACATTGGTACCTACATAAATTAGTTTACTCATCCGTTTAATCTCATGATTTACTTGTTTTATTTATTTATTTTACGTATTTTATTAGTTTTAAATTACCCCTGCAGTTTTGAAAACAATTGATAAGGTGCATTGTGTAAAAGGTAAGGTTAGTGGTCATAACATTTACATACTTTGTTATATATTATATTGTCAGGTTAAAGTGAAATAACCGTGATAGAAGACGCCAATGGGCATCATGCTATTGTGCCATTCGCTCTTGCCAGATAAATCCTGATGTTAACGATGGTTGCAGTTTCTTTGAATTCCCGAATGAATCTATTATATACAACAGGACAAGAATTAAGAAAGTACATGGATAAAAAGAACTATTGTCGTTGCGCAGAGGTTCCTAGGCCATATTAAATCAATTTATTTGTTAGATACTCATTTTAAACTGTATCGCTATTTATCACAATAACTAACTTAATTCATTTTAAGTTCACTTTTTAAAATAATGTGATTTTGGTCTGAACTGCATTATCACTAATATAAATTTTAATCCTCACATTTCACATTTATTCACATTATAGACGACTCGATATTATTAAGTGAACGTCTGAAACTCTATCCACTTGTGCACCCTTGGACATCATTGTTGACAAACCACTGCAGTGTCGGATGTTAGAAATGAATTAGTCGAATAAAAAGGAATAATCTTTGTATTACATAGGACGATGTAGTTATAACTCTTGAACCTTAATTATAAGTTGATGTGTGTTCGTGTCAGAAATTTGAAAATCTACAATAAAACCCTTCCACCGAAGTCGTTGCATTTTTATTAATTTATTTAAAAAAGAACCTCAACATATTTATTCCTGGAAGAATATTTTATACTATAAAATCTATAAATAAAGATTTAGTTTTACAAAAAGGAAAGAATGTGAACTCAATTATTATAAAACACTTGCAAATATATGTATCACTTAATCAAACATTATTTTACTAGAATCGTGTTTTTTTATTACTATAAGTTGTTGAGAAATATTTGCAATAAAATCACAATAAAAAACGCATAAATTTGTGGATTTTTCTAATCTATTTTCCTACTTTTATTAAAATATAAATTACTCCACACACATTTGAAAATTCCCGGCAACAGCTTTACAAGATGGCAGCTAGGCGTGAAGGTCATTGAAAACGGACCACACAACCATAAAGGATTTAGCGAGCTCGTCCTTACAGCTTCTGCAACGCAATATTATTAACTAACGATGACGAAAGTCGTTTCTTAAGTTTAAAATGTTATATTAACTTTGTGGTTTTCTAGTTAGAAATGTTAGAAATATTTATTAATTCGTTGCCACTTATTGCCCTAGTTATGTACACATTTAGTTAAAATTTAATTTGTATCACATACACAAAAAAATATATTGTGCTGACCTACAGTGTTGTACCTACAACTTTTTTTTCTTTTTTGATTTTTTTTTCGTAGTTGCTCTTTTTAGTTCTACATATTATTATAATATTTAGACAAAAATGACAAGAATGGTCTCTATAATCTTTTAAAACAATAAAAAAAAAAAAAAATTTCCATAGTTTCGGACCAAAATATAAATTCTGTTTACATTTCGCAGATGTATTTTTGATTTCGTCCGTAGTTAAATAAACTGGTATAAACGAATACGCAGAAATAACGTTTCCGTAAAAATTATTAAGCAATCATCAATTTGCCCCAATTGCGTTATTATTAAATGTTCATATGCACGTTAGAGTGTATTTGAATCACTCGGAATTGGTCTAGAAATCGTTGCGAAATCAACATAGTGCATATTGCAGGTTCAAACTTTCTTAATTCGTTACAATTATGAATCACTTTATATGGAGAAAACTGTTTTACATTTTGTCTGCATAATATTATAATACAACGTCACTTTTTGCGTCAATACTATTGTAAAAGTATACTTTTTACGCTGATATATCAAATTATGTTGATACTTGTATTACAAATAATAATGTAATTTCTATTTATTCCACACCATTTTTTTTCGAGCTTTATATGTTATTTAAAGGGACAAGGATATTTTTTTTTATCACGGATAACTCAGTTCTCCCATTCGGCAGTTTTTATTTATTTAGACTTGGCCATGGAAAAAAAATATAATTCCAGGCTTAAAAGACATGTTTATTTAAAGTAGGAATCGTTAGCATTTAAGACGGTTTAAATTGGGTAAAAAAAATACACAACCGCATAGCAAAAATTTATGTTTTCTTTTTTTTTCCAAAGGGATTTTTAAATAGCTACAAAAGATATACTATAAACTTTTATTGAATGAAAATTGTTTTTCTAAATCCTGTTTCAGCGATTTTTTTTTTAAATTCTTGAATGGAATCTTTGGTTTTTTTTTTTTCAGTTGTTATTACCTGCGATCATTTACATTTACAAGGTTAACATGTATAGACAACTGATAAATTCTGATTTGAATGAAACTTTGTGGATGCGTAATTTTAGCTTTCTATTGTTCTATTGTTTTTAAATGAACTGGTTGCACTAGCTTAAGTAGTGTATACTGAAGCGTTCTTTTTAGTGTAAGTGATGTTAGATATCTATCTTGTTCTTTTTAGTAGTACCATATGATTAAATATTTCTACCCTCTAGTAGGTCATGGAATTTTTCTGCTTTAAACTTAAGTTGGCAATATAAGTTTAAAAACGTGAAAGTTGACATATTCTGTGACGTGTCAGACGTGTGTGTGTCGTCCACTGGTGCAGGTTATGTTATACCGTTGACAGATTAGGTTCTGTCATTTTGACAAATAACCATACGAACGTTTCAGTTGAAAAAATAACAAGTTTAATAATAAAGAACAGCTACAATAAATGTTCGAAGTGAACGTCTTTATTTTCTGTACATAATGCCACTTTTAGTTTCATGTTATTGAAAGCATTCCTTAAATTATGTGTTGTAATTTCCTCACAGACATTTTAGATAGCTTCAGTAAGTTCTTCAAGTAGTTCTTCTAATAGCCAAATTTAAATTTGCCGCCACAATTTTTAGTGATTTCAACGTAATAAAGGCATTAAAATAACTATTAATGTAGTACACAATAGTGGGTAATTTTGTATTTCAACGTTGAAGTTACTAAGAATAATTGCGGGAAATTTAAAATTGGCTATTAGGGATAGTATGAGGACGATTTGTAAATACTCCATTTCTTTAGGTGGGGATAAATGAAATAATCCATAATTGTCAAATCTGGAGATCGTGGTGGAAAGTCTATTATCCGATTATCAAAGGCCGAGTGCTCTGAAGTTCGTAATTTTGGACTGTATTGGTGTAGAATGACTCCAGAATGACAGTTAAGTGTTTATTTTTCGGCGCTGACCACGTCTTTTACACTTTTTTCTTAAAAAAAATGCGATTTTTAGGTTATGCCACACACAAAACATGTCGAAGTCTTTAAAAAAAAAAACGCATTTATCAACTAATTAACTCTTATAATCTAGTACTAAAATGTTTCAACTAACTTATTTTCATGAAATACACACCTTTTCATGTAATGTTTTTGCCAAAAAAAGAATACGTTTGAATTCGCAATAAGTGCCCTTAGACTAGGAGTTTTTTTTTATGTTGATACGTTGGTTATCACAAGGTGTCACAGGATCATGGTTGTTGTGTAACTGTGCCTTGATAAAACACGCTGTGTTTCTGAGTAGGAACTCATTTAAGGATAATTACGCTCGATACTATTGGATTTTCAATGATCGGACGAGAGAATAATGTTGTTGCAGTACCATTTTTGTTGATTTTTTTTTATTTTTATATTTAAAGTAATACTATAACCTGCATACAATACTTGCGTTATCAAGGCACAGTTACAGACAACAACTATGATCCTGTGACAGTGACACCTTCTGATGACCAACGCACCAACATAAAAAACCCTAGTCTAAAAAAGGCAGTTATTGAGAATTCAAACGTATTCTGTTTTTCGCAAAAATATTACATGAAAAGGTATTATTTCAAGAAAATAAGTTAGTCGAGACATTTTAGTACTCGGTTATAACAGTTATTAGTTGATAAATGCAGTTTTTTCATTTCGACGTGTTTTGTGTGGTGACATAACCTGAAAATCGCATCTTTTTTTAAGAAGAAAGTGTAATAAACGTGGCCAACGACGAAAAATAAACACTCAATCGTCATTCTCGAGTCATTCTACACTAATACAGCCCAAAATTACGAACTTCAGAGCACCCGGGCTATTTTCTTCATATTTTCCAATGTTTGTAATAAATTATTACGATATCGTTTCGCATTTATGGTATTATTAAAGATTATCGATTTATCAATAATACGTGCACCATCACCAGCAGGTTAGTAAGGTTGTTAGTAGCTTAATGACAATTTATTGCACGTCTGTTATGACGAATGCAGTGACATTTTGGCCTGCCTATACCAGAAAAGTACTGTTTTTCGGCAAAAAACTTGTTTTAAAATTTGTATGTTTTAAAACGACCCAATCCTGGAAATAGGATATGATTTGAAACAATCCGCTGCTTAAGACTTAAAAGCAACTTTTTTATTTTCTAATTCTATCCTTTTTTGTCGGTTCATTTCACAAATTTAATTCTTAATAAATTGCCATTACCAAATATCTAATATTAGAACGGCAATTATAAACATTAAACTTGATAAGAATTCGTTATTTTAAATAAACAAAAGGCAATGTTGTTCAAACTATATATAGATCATCTCAATTCGCGGCGACTAAAAATAATGTTGTTTTGATGAATATAAGAAAAACACCTTCAAAAAAAAAATCACGATACCATACCTTCGATCGTCAACAACACGTTTAGACCATTCCGCTGAATGACAAATAAATTTTCTTTGTATGTCGCGATATTTCTGGTCAGAACTGTATGCTAAAGTAGGGTCAACAGGTTGTTCAACATTCAACACCCAAGCGTTCGCTGTATTGTCCTTAATGACGTTACATGTTTGATGTGAACGATTAACAGGTTATTACCTTCATATAAATCAGAGCGATCTCTTTGAAGATAAATTCGCAAACGTTAAAACAATGGCAGAATGACAGCCTGTCAATTTACGACATTTTTTATGTTTAACAAATCGCAAAAAAACGGTGTTACATCAACATTGCTTCGTGTTACAAAGTACTCACCGCATACACGATGTTGAATACGAAAACCAGACATTTCATACATCCTAAGGAGCAATTCATTTTTTCTATGTGCACAGTCCTTCGGTAGATGATGTGTGTTTCGGACCAGATCGACCGCGCACAAAAAATTCTTGTTTTTCCCGATCGAATATGTTTTCTTTTTGAGCTTATTTATTTACGAGTAACATTGTTAAGATTTTACGTGCTCAGAACAAAATTTCACAATAATAACAAATAACACTAAAACGGATTATTACAATAGCGCGCAGCTTTCAGACGCTTATTAAATCCAATTGAGGTCAATCAAAGAGTAGCAAGCAGAAATAATTGTTGTTAGGGCGACGATGCGTGTTATAATGTGTGTTGTTCATTTAGGAGTCACTGGAGGCTGCCGAGGAAAAGCTCGTCTTTACCAAGCCGCGGATCGCGTAGTACTGATTGCATGCGTAGTCGGTGTACAAGCAATACGAGGTCCCGTCCATTCAGTCAATCGCAGTATGATGGATGGTCAGGGGATTTTCGCTCTTTTACGATGAGTAAAGTAAAAAAAAATGTCTGTTGAATTGCTAGAATCTCTAAAGTATTTAGAATATTCCAAAATGGTTGATTACGTTTCGTATTTTTTTTATTTAAAAAAAAAATGTCTAAATACTCGGCGAATATGTTAAAAACGAATCGAGAATTGCTGGTCTATACAAAAAAGTGCAACAATGTTTATATCTGCTAAACATAAAATGTTGCACAAAACATATACTGTGAAGTTTTAAAATATTAACATTTATAAATATGCGTAATTCTACAAAACATCAGAACGAATAGATTCATAAAAACGGGGCGTGCATTTATATAATACAAAGATGTAACAATAATAATACAATTTAATTTAAGAAATCCTAATATTAAATCAACAAATATTGTGCTAGAAACGTTTGGAGGATTCAAAGTGAAACCTATGTGTGCAAAATTCCTAAGATGTAATATAAAAATGTGGAAAATAATTTTTTTAATTTTTAATTGCCAAAAATAATGTATATAATAATAATAATAATATGTCGGTCTTAAGTCTTGCATAAAATTGAATTTATTTAAAGGAATCGATCTAATTTCTAAGTTTAACATTAAGATGGATTTGTAAAAACAAATTTCGAATTTTTTAATGGTTTAGATACAATAAATGATAAGTGTAAAATAGAATTAAAAGAAAATTGAAATTGGAAAAAAGAGATATCAAATAATTAATGTTTTCCTGCTAAGACTGCCCACTTGGCAAGTAATGTTGCAGATATTGTTAAAAACATGTTACTGAAATGTTGCAGCAACATTAAATAATGATAGAAATATTGCAGGCCATTACAGTAACATTTCAATGTAATCAGGAAAAAATATTTTAAAACAATGTTGCAAAAACAAAGACTTTGTTGTCAGAAATGTTGAGGTAATATTTAGTTGTAACATTGCCATATTTACAAAATTTACATTTTATAAAGTGTAAGATAGGTACGTATATACCTAATGTTATATTATAAAAATGTCTTACCCATTCTATTTTTCTGGCATTAATGTTTAATGTTAATATTGTAATTTTAGTAAGTGAAGATAAATTCGTGTAAACAGAGGGGCCCGATCTATCGAGGGTAACATGAAATTATAATATTAACATTGAATTTCAATGAGACTGATTGATTTTATATTAATTAATATAACCTCTCGATAAACCTCAACATCATGTTTCTTGTATAATGCAGCAAGAACTTTTGGAGTAAATAAAAGATCCTAATAGAAACATTAGCGTAGATATATTTATAGAAACATTTAATTGCCACACTGTATCAATATTTCTCTTTAAGATATGAGAAATGTTACGGAAGAGCTATACTTCAACATTAATCGTCATGTTAAAGTAATGTTACTCGAAGACCTCGTATTAACATTACTGGGAAATATCGTTTCGTAACATCGCTTAGGCGGACATTAAACAGTCGTAGAAATGTTACTGCATGTGGTACAGTGTATATATTTTTGTAACATTTCGCGTTACAAGATAACATTTAGACGACGTTATAGTCATGTTATTTTGGCAAGTGGGTGTTAATAAGGCAAAAACAGGTATCATTTCAAAAGCAGAGGGACTGACCCATTCATAGGTCAGCAACTTATTATTAATCGTAGAAAAGCCCGAAAAATCACTCTAAGACTATGCCTGGACCCCCAACACTTGAACCAAGCTATTAAATGTAGTCGCAACGTTCTAATACCAACATTTATTAATTATATAGTGAAATACTAGCCCACACAACACAAAATGCCTACCATATATCCATTAGATATACTTTATGGATATCCATAACCTCTATTAAACGTCATAAAAATTCTATGAATGTCTCATACATCTCCAACTGGCGGATACTTGGAGATGTATGAGATGTCCCCTTGTTAGATATCAAAATAGTGTACATCTAATAAAAATAAATTGATACCCCCCAGAGCACAAAATGTCTACCATACATCCATTAGATATTATTTATGGATATCCATAACCTCCATTAAACGTTCCAGACATTCTATGGATGTCTGTCTCAAATGTCCGCGATTTTCGACTTGGTACAAAAGTGGTCATCAAATTGATCTCCACAAGATCCTATATCTGCTACAAAGTTAATGTATTTATCAATAACTTCAAAACAGGCAAATTACTCCTATTTGAGTATTAATTTTTATGTTAAAATTGCGATGAATATGTTTCTATTAATTTTATAAACAATTGTAATAACTCCAAAACAAATACCTCTTGGATATATATTTAACATCTGTAATGGATAGGCATATGTGATTGGTACATTCAGTGGATGTCTATCGAACTAAGTGTGCTGTGTGGGTAATATGACTTTGATATTCTTTACTAAAGCATCTACAGTGATGAATATGTTAGAAGTTTTATCTAAACTGTTTTAATATAATTTATATGTATTTAAAACCAATAGTTTTCCAAAATTTTGAGCCTTAGTACATAAAATAATTCAAACATTGTCTTTATAACAAAGTATATTTTATATAAATAATAATGACTAAATTATATTATAACACAGCTTTCTAGTGGAATTACGGCATATATGATTCAAAACCTTGTCTTGTGTGAATGTTTTATATACCCTCACATTTTACAAATTCATGCATGTCATTAAAGGATAAATGACGATTATTTGAGGCAAAAATAGTGGGTATTCATCGGATATAAAACCCCTAACTAAATATTTGAAGGAAATTTTGTTTTATCATAATTCTAGAAAGGCTTTTTTCTATTTTATCCGAAAATTCACTTCATAAATATCTGTTACTGAAAATGAGATCAATTGAGTGAATATATTGCCTAGTTTTTGAGAAAGGAATCTTCTAAAAAATTAAATTTACATTTTTTTTTTTTCGCAGAAACTACGAATTTCTCAATACCAGTATTTTACAAAAAATATTTATGTATTATATTTCTATAAAATATGTGATCTGATTCAAACTATACAGGTAACCGAATTTAAATTTCCCACAATTATTTTTAGTAACTTCAACGTTAAATCATGAAGTTACTAACAATTTTCTATTACCACAATAGTTATTTTAATAGCTTTATGTTGAAGTTACTGAAAATAATTGTGGGAAATTTAAATTTGGTTGCTTGGGTAACTTAAGGGTGAAAAGCTTAGAAATTATGTTACAAGGCATTTTGCACTATACTTTAACGGTAAAAAGCTTACGAAGTTATTACTTGATGCCTAGCAGAAAACTTAATGTAAAGAGAGTTTACATTTACAAGTGTCATTTGAAATGTAAAGAAAAATAATGATAGTTTTAGATAAAAGATGCTTCAACACAAATGTTTAAGCTTCTGATATGATCAAATAAAAGTATTCTGCGTTTAGAAGTTGAATAACAACGCTTTTCTTGTTGGAAAACTGAATGTTTTATATAGAAAGTATTATTTTAATAAAAAAGAAAATAATAAGTGCACCTAAAACCTGTTAGGTATTAATAACTCCATTTAAGATCCATATTTCAGTTCCTTGTATAGCTGTCTATTATTCTAAAAAAATAGAAATTAAATCTCAAAGCGAAAAAGTATTTTTTCATTTATTTCTGGTAAGGCATCTAAGAGGTTAAGCAAAATGAATAGTTCCATTACTACTTGTGAATATATCACGGATAATGTACTATCTTTAACAAATTAAATGCGAATTATTTATGCCGCTGAAATTAGTACTGGTACCGAGCGATGCATAATTCAGAATTGTTGGCAAATAATTTTTAATTACTACATTAATATGCTGCAGCTTCGATTGCATTAATAATCGAAGATTTGTGGAGTTTAGATTCGCATTTAATTCGCTTAAGATGGTACATATATGTAGCTATGTTAAAATTACTATAAATAACAGCGGGGAATTTGAATTTTGTTTCATATGCGTTATAATTTCTTTTACTACTTTATGTCACAAATTCGTACTTAATTAATTGTCAAACGTCTACTTAATTACATTTTGTAGTTTACAAGCAACAAAAGAGGTACACAGAAACATACATACATCTTTCCTGTAGCCGTAAACACAACACTACTCACTTAATAACTATTAAAACGTCAGGTAAATATTTAGTTCAAACACGAAAAATACGACCTGGTTAACTTGCAAGTCTACGCAAAATCTTACATCTTTTACACGCAACTAAACAATGTGTAACCTAGGTACTAATAGATTAAAAAAATAAATATATTAAAACATATATAGTGGGCTATTTAGATGTTAACACCTTTTTCTCTGGCAAAAAAAAAATTTTTTGCTTGCAATCGTGTATACAAGCATATTTTCCTATCTTTATACATTATAATATTTACTAGGAACTTTGTCATTGCTTGAATTATCTAGTTTTTTTTTCAATGCAAAACCTACTTTTTTAACCCATTCAATGTAACAGATTACTTCAATATTTATAAATAAAACTTTTAATAAAACATTTGAAATTGAAGTACCTATACCAAACATATGCTACATTTTTTAAACAAATCTCTACTTACAAAATAGATTAGTATTGCTACTAAATAAATATTTACGTTAGGAAAAAAGTTTTTCCTTTTTTTTATACTAGAAGAATATGCATACTACCATTAGAAACACATTATACAATTTAGAATAGAAATAATGTATTTACATATTTGAAAAACACCCAGGCTGTTTTATGATTATCTTTATATTGACTATGTAAATAAACAGGAAAAAAAAATAGAAATTATAGGTCATGCAAAGTCTCAAATAAACAATTAAGATAAAAGAAATGTTTGTAATTCAAATAGCAAAGCTATTTAGCATGTTTTAAGACTTGTATATGATATAAGGAATATGCTAAATTTTTTAGTATTTTAATATTTTAAAGAAACTAAAAATTTATATTGCCCTAAACATGAATATTTCAGCAAAAAAATATTTGCAGTTTCCTAGATTCTTTGACTTTGATCAATCATCGACTTCCTCACAGATGGCGCTAGTAGATATAAACCTACCTGTCCAGATAATACATCGTTTCAATAGCAGATGGCACTACTTAACTGAATATAATGATTTCCTTGCATTTTTTCTATAAAAAGGCAAATATTACGCTTTTATAAAATATGGATAACTGTAAAAAGTTTTGTAAGTTGTATAAACTTTTATAGTGTAATATCCGCTTAACAAGGACTTGATTGTTTGTTTAATTATTTTAATTGTCTGTTAACTTCTATTGATAGAGCTCAATTTTAATGAAACATCTCTTAAAGTTATATATTTTTTTAATAATTGTTAAATACATGTGTAATAGATAAATACAATATATTCTTTTAAAACAGGCATCATTTTAAAAATAAATAACATTATTAATAGCACCTGACATATAATACTGCATTTGGATACCTAAATATTATATGACAAAAAATAAAAAAAATATTTTATCACACTGGTGTTGGTGTCACATTCGCTGTGGCAGATCTCTTCATAACATTCACTAGAAAAAACGAGGAGAAAGGCCCTAAAATCTAAAAAATACACCTTAATATGATAAAACTGCAAAAGATGCATTCATTCATTTGCTAACGTAAATACTTTTATGAAAATCAATAAATCAGTACCACCAATTGCAAAAGCTATTGCCAATCCCTTCTTCGAAAGGTTCCAACTCACCTCCAATGTTCCTACAAGCATGCATATCAATCCGATATCCGTAATTCTGGACATATAGTAATTTTTAACTTTAACGGCACAGCCTTGTCGCTTCAATTCACGTTTCAGGTCGGAAATTTTGCGATAACATGAACCCGGTTCTTGAGACATGTTTAAATGGATGTAGTCCGTGTAATTGACTATTCCACAGCAATCGTGCTAAAAAAAATTCAAATCAAAATCGGAAATTCGCTAGGTTAATTAAAAAAATATATATATAAGCATTTTTTTTCAAACTTTAATGTGATAGCAGAATTGGTACAGTTGTTCGCAAAGTCTACATGGCTCATTTATGTAAACTTCCTTGAATAACTATATAAAATAAAGGTGGAAAAGATTTACATTAAAAAAAAGTTTTAGTTGGACATGTGGGATGTCAAAACTTTTTCTTATTTATGCTATGTAGGTTAGATACATTATTATTTATACAGAACGCGTTCGCAAATAAATTAACTAACTCCATCCATCCACCTAACAATTTTTGTAAACCCTTAATTAATGAGTTGTATTCCAAAGTGATTTTAATCAAAATCATTACTGTCAAATTGTGACATGTACAGTTCCTACCAAAAAAAAGTTAACGACCTACGCGAAAATGCATGTGGCGAGCGCATTTAGGATGGACTATAGCTAGCTTACTACGACTGCGGCTTGTCAGTGTAAACAGATGTTATGTATGATTCGTTGTGTATTTATCCGACACAGGATTTCTTGTTTTTATAATTTAGTTTTTGTTATCAAGACATAAACAAGCACCCTTGAAATAATATTTTTATATATTCCTTGGTAAAATAGATTTCTGTTTCTGAGTGTTCTTATTGATTTATTAGAATACTTTATTTCGCATATATACGGCCAATATGGAATATAGTGGATAGGCAAGTTTCTTTCTTTCATTTTCGTATTCATTTAATTTAACATATTTAGCAATAAGTGAATTTGAATATAAATAAAATATATAGTTTTCTATAGTAAATGCAAGGACATACTTTGCTAGTAACGTATCATACATATGCACATGTGCTGTAATAACAAAATGTTCTACCTATAAATTTATTTTACTGTTTTATCTAATTATAATATTTGCATCAATTCATTTCTTCAATCTTGAAGCATCCAATGTCCCAGTCCCCATTATTTTCGATTACTTCCTAGAAGTTTCTCATAGTTTATCTGCATTTTCTGGAATAAAGTCTTTATATATGTATAAACATATATTCTGCTTTAATGCAGTTCAAACATTTTCAATAGGACTTAAGTACGGACTATTTAAAGGCCAGGTCAATACTTGTTATATACAATAAATGTTTGCGGAACGTATCCATTCTTGCACAATTTGCGATTTCTGCACGGGACAGTTATCGTGCTGAAATACAAAATTGTCCCTACGCATTATATTTACCGATGGCATCATTAGATTTATAAGGATGCCTTGATTTCTGTAACACCTACTGCTTTCATTTCAACTATTCAGTGTTCTAATTTTTTTACTATTAAAAATATAAGAGAGACCTATTATTAGTGTCGAGATATACAATCGCAGACAAGAGTTAATCGCAATTTATTTCTCAGTATTATGTTGTAAAAAAGCAATGAAAAGCTAAGTATTTAGGAAGTATTGAGAGATAATGAAAAAAAATAAATTTATGCAAAATTGTTTTTAATTTTATTATGAAAGAATATGCGTATGACATTTGTCCGTAACTGTATGTATTTTACTTATGCGAGGTTTCAATGAAAAATGTTTATACATATGTTATAAAAGACGAATATCAGATAAACACAAATGGTTTTTGCCGCAAACTTTTTGCGCCTTACTCTGAATGGATACCCTTATTTAAAAATTAATAATAATAAATCAAGGTCGTCAAAACAACTTTCATAAACAATTTACCAAATGAATAGCGGATATAAAATATGAATTTATCAAATACGAGTAAACAATACGTATGTGGGCTACTCTTCGGCTGGCATGAATAATAAAATTACCTCCAATAAACACAGTTGTATGTATAGTTCAACCTGAGAATATACAATCAAAATCGCGATTCAGATTGTTAACCTTTTTGTGGGAGGAGCTGTACACCGAACACTGGCTCTTTTGATTACAGCTCTATTTTTGATTTTAGAAGAACATCTTTTCTACAAAAGTTTTACAGAATTTAATGCTGCATAACCTAAAAATATTTTTGACTATACAAAATGTTCCAAAAGTAGAAAAACGCATGCAATTGTTTATTTGTTTTCTTACCACAAAACCAGAAATGGAGTTGTAATCAAAGGCACGGCCTTGGATTGGTCAGTATGTACTTATTTCATTTAACTATTTGTGTTAATCTAGTGTAAA
Organism: Protaetia brevitarsis; assembly: GCA_004143645.1. Lineage (NCBI taxonomy): Eukaryota > Metazoa > Arthropoda > Insecta > Coleoptera > Scarabaeidae > Protaetia > Protaetia brevitarsis. The sequence continues at coordinate 25,809 of RXPK01000200.1, forward strand.
CTCTGCTTTCTTCCTTATTTGTTTTGTTTCCTTGTAGTGTTTTGATTAGTTCTTCACTTCAGTATTGTCCAGATAGAAAATGAATATGATTACAGCTATCAGAATTTTCAAGTTTTTACATCTAAAGAATTATGTGAATTTCCGCACTTTTTTTACACTTAACGGACATAACAAAAATACTCCAAACTATGGCACTGATAATACTGCAATCTTCTACTAGACCCCTCACCACAAACTGCACTAAACTGGACGTACTGCTGTGGTCTGGCACTCTGGTTTTCGCAAATTCAGTTTTTTTTTCTTGTTACTTCGATAAGCCTTTGCCAATGTTTCGAAAAAAATTTCACAGATGTTTCGTTTATTTTTATATAAGATTTAGTTAATGATTTGTTTGTATGATTTATTTATTTAAATGTTCAGTTGTTTTAAATTAATTTCACTCTTTAAAATATTTTGCGTTCTCTGGTATTGTTTATGTTATTATGGTTTGTGATTTTGTCCGTTGGTGGACTGATCTGTGCGCGGCTTCGCTGTACGCAGCGGGCGAGTTTGTCAGGCAGTTCCGAGATAGACACAAGAGCAGTGTTCGTATATGAGAGGGAAATTCCCTTTTTAGAGGGAATTTTGAACGTTAGAGGGAAAAAGTTTTGTTTTAGAAGGAATTATTGGATAAATTATTATTATTGCATCAATAAAAATAAATTTAGTTTTTTATTATTTTTGTTTATATTTTGTTTTTTATTTCAACAAGAGCGTGAGTACATGAAATTTGTAATTGTTTGCTGCCATTTTGTTAATACTTTTGATTTAGAGATTTGTTTCGCATAATTAGAATATATTTTGTCCATCTAGGAACTCGCTTAATAATAATTGTTATTATATTGTTGTGTAAACAATTTAGATATAAGATCATTTATTATTTTTGTTCGGGAAGATATTTTAGTTTAAAGAGTTAATTTTTTTCCGTTTTTTAATTTTGCTGATTTGTATTTAATTATTAATCACCTTGGGTTGGGTGAATAGAAGCATTGTGCTTGTATTTAAATTTTTCTTTTGTAAATTTACCACGTTTAATTTAGTTTGTTTGTTAATTTTGAAACCACGTGGATAGATTTGATATAAAAAGGATTATCTTCTTGAACAAATTTGTTTTTTGTTTGATTTAGCATTGTCCTATTGTAATTTAGAATCTCGAGCAGTTTTTGATTTCGACCAGAACCCTATGTTCACGGTTTTTTTTTCCTGCATAATTGTAATTAACTTTAATTTTTTTTTATCCGTTTGAGCTAGCTAATTTAATTTTTTCTTTTTTAATATTCATTTTGCATTTTCTTTGGTACATTCAGTACACAGCAGTACGTTTCAATAGCAAAGTTATCATCATCAGCAGAAACACTGAACTGAATAACTACACTAAAACTACCCTAATTATTAGTGTATATACATAGTGTAGTAATTCAATTCAGTGTTTCTGCTGATGCAGTTTGTGGTAAGGGGTCTACAAGAACTTTGCAGTTAAACTGACACGATCTTTACATTGGGAGCATTTTTAACTTTTATAATAAGACTTAAAATAACTCACCTCTTCTTCAATAAATGTTTGCGCTGCTTCACATTGTGTGTTCTCCAAATAATAATTAAAATTCCTCTGTAGCCTAGACTTCACTTCAACGGGGTATTGTGTCGTTATCAAAAATAAACAGCGATAGTTAATTTGATGGCACAAGACATTGTTAAAGTAAACCCCAGCTAGAACCTTGTAAACGTATCAACAAAATTCTTTTCAAAAACATATAACCTCGTGAAGACGTACAATACGCAATCTTTGGAAATTTTTAGTGTACATGCTGAAGATGTCGAAAATTATCAAGAGGATAGCAGCGGATCCAGCCACTAGGACGACTATACAAAGCAGATCATCACCTTGGATGGAGTAATCGAGGTACACTATGAGGGTGGCAGTGGATTTGTTGTAAGTTTTTAGCTTCTGTATCAACACGTAATGTTTCCTCGCCAGGTGAATTCCTAGAGCTAACATAAGTAAGGCTAAGATCTGGAAAGAAATTGCTACTGGAAAGCGGTGTCAATTTTAATTTTTGGTACTTACCGCGTATATTCCATTAAATATGCTTAAAAATATCTTTCCCAAACGTATTTTGTTAGTCATGTCTCTTTATCTAGGTATACTTAACACGAAGTTTTTAATTACAACTACTTTCACATGTTAAAAATTAGCATACATGTTAGGGGAGTAAAGATCTAGAATTAGTTGTGTGATACTGTTATTATTGGCTTGCGAACTGAAGCTGGGAATCTCGAAAAGGAGCACAACAGACTTGTGGCGCCAAAGAATTGATTGGGAGGTCCATAGGATTGCGTTTGAGGCGATGTCTGATGCCAAGGCAACATAAAATGGATGTAGTGAAGTGATTATGTAGGGCCGACGAAAATTCTAACGTCATTAAAAGAAAATGAAAAAAAAAACTTAAAAAAACACTTATATATTTAAAATAAAATAACACAAAATATATTATACAAAAAAAAAATAAAAATAAATATTAAAAAATTATCATATATCATATAATTTCTACTACCTACTGCCTTTAAGCATTATTTGTCTTTTAAGTAGTAATCTTGGCAAGTACATTGATGTTACTGTTCCGAAAACCTAAAATATAGAACATATACTTTGTTAGTGAAGAAATAATATATCGTGTGTTCACTTAAAATTTAACAAAAATAGAAGAAATCTTTAATGCTGATTTTACGAAAAGCATGTTAAGTATTGGTGCTTTTTCAGAAATTTATATATTGTTTTTCGTTCAAGTTATTTTAAGATGCTAACTTTAGGTATAAATTTCGAAAAAAAGAATTTTGTTAAGCATATAGCTTTTATTGTTTCTGAAAATTAAGAGTATTAGTGAAAAAAATTGTCAAATTCAAACATGGACTTCAAAGTGAGCAACCAAATAAATAGTTTTATGGACACCCTGTATAATTAAACTAAATCAATTTTGATACTGTATACAAAGGAAAACAGTTATAATCTATTTCTTATAAATTCGATTACACCCTAGTAGCAAAATTTAAATTTCCCACAATTATTCCTAGTAACTTCAACAGAAAGGCATCAAAGTAACAAATCATCTAATACAAAAATCATTGGTAATTTCGTGTCTCAATGTTGAAGTTACTAAAAATATTTGCGGGAAATTTAAATTTGGCTACTAGGGAATAAGCACAACATACATGGTTTCGTACTTATTGTAACACCCTGTATATAAATAGTTATACCGCCCGAAAGGGCTGCCTAAATGCTGCAAGTGCGCAATTGAAACTTTTTTGGTCGAATTTCAAAGTCAATTCGCACTCCCTAAAGTTGAAAGTGAATAAAACACCTCATTGGGTTTAAAAAGTGACAAAATTTCATTAGAATTTGCGATCCACCCTCGTAAGTCAAATCAATCTTACACAATATTTTAATTTTTAATAATATTTTCTTCAAAAATTCTTACAATCAACTGCTGTGGTCTGGCACCCCGGGTTTCGAAAATTCAAATTTGTATTTTTATTCATACCAATTCATCTTTATCAATGTAATGATAGAGTTTCCACAATTTTAATATTTTATTTTGAAAAGATTTTGTTAATAGAATTGTTTGTTAAGTATTTAATTGTTCAGTTCTTTAAATTAAATTCATTTAGTTGTACATTTTGCGTTCACCAGTATTGTATATATATTTTGGTCTTTGTAACATTCAAGAAATTTTCTTTGCGATTCATGGGCTGCTTTGGCACGCAAATGTTATATTTTATATACGACCGTGTTTTACCCTGAGGCCATCAGTTTCTAGATTGATGTCGAGATGTAAGTACATGTAAATTTTTATTTCATTGCTCCCATTTTGCAATAATCCTTATGTAGAGATTTGTTCGTAAAATTTGATATATTTTTCGTCCATCTAGGAACTCATTAATTAATAATCGTTATTATATTATTGTCTACACAATTTAGGTATAAGATCTGTTATTATAATTTGTTTTAGAAGGAATTTTAACTGTAAAGAGTTAATTTTTTTTTCGTTTTCTAGTTTTCAATTTAGTTTTGAGTAATTAATCACCTCGGATTAGGTGAAAAGAAGCTTTGTGCTTGTGATTAAATTTCAATTTTAATGCACTTGTTTGTCCACGTTTAAATAAATTTTGTTTGGTTTAAATTTTGAAACCACGTGGATTTTTTGTGAAATAGGATTTTCTTCTAGAACAAATCTACCTCTTTGTTTGTTTAAAGGATTTGCATCGTCCTTTAGTAAATTAGATTCAAGCAGGTTTTGATTTTGGCCAGGACTCTCAGTCCAAGGTTTGATTTTTCCTGTATTAATTGTAATTAAATGTTTGTTTTTTCTTTTTTTATAAAAATAAATTTAATGATTGTTAACGTCATTCAAAATGTCAGTTCTTTTATTTTTGATTACTTTCACCCACATTTTATTTTTCATGATTGGTTCAATTGTGAAAATAAGCCTGAGTTAGTAAATTTAAATTTTCATTTAATTTTTTTTTAAATTCATTTTGCATTTATGCTGGTATCATCAGTACACAGCACAACGTTTTAACTCACCTCTAATAATGTAATGAATAAAGTCATGCCAGACATCATCCTGTACGAACTCAAATAAGTATCTGCGACTTTTTCTGCGCAACCGTCTGATTTCACTTCGCCGCTGCTATAGCATTCTTCGCTGTCGTGATAGCAGCAACTCTTTGGATATACTATTTTGGCCTTCTTAAATATTTTGTAGTCTGTATAATCATTAATGCCACAACAAGCATGCTAAAGGGGAAAATTACGATTAGAGGGGATCCTTCTCATAAATTATTATGATATATTTGAAAACAAAGATGAACTAACCCAATCTTGGATGAAATCCCTAGCAAGCGCCGCCTGTGTGTTGCTGTCAGATTTTTCAAAATTGCTCAACATGTCGCTTTTGGTATAACGCGAAATATTTTCTGTTGTGCCACTTTCGAACATGCTATAGGCAGTTACGGGTACTTTCATGGATGCTACGATTAGGAGAAGAAATCCAAACTGAAATAAAAAAGTAAGTATATTCATTTTCAATTTATTTCTACTATTTGTTATATTCTTCACAATTCCCCGTTTTTCTTCCCTTGATCACCTATATACTCTCTGACTATTTTATGTTTTAACCAACGTCATTGATGTATCATACGAGTAAAGACGACCTTCTGATTTGACTACTTTTCTCAAGTATTGCTATTGAAAAAGAATTGCTTCTTTTTTTCTTTTCTGCTTGTCTCCAGAATAAGACAGAATGATTAATTTCATGAATGTGATAGTTAGAGATAGCCCTATTACTGCTTTGTTTAAGTACAATACTTAAAATAGTGCACCGTTTCCGAATTCTATTATGACACCTGTCAGTTATCAAATCTAACCTATAGCGTCCTTAGTTTGTGTATTTTATTTATTATTAGTGATCTCTTGTCCGTTTTTTCGCCTTCCCTGTATATTTTGCAAGAAAAAATTGTTCGTTTTAGAACATAGAGCCTTTTGTAAAGTTTTTAGTAGGTAAATTATTTCGATTAAAGCGAATGTAAAATCGAATTTAAACTAATACTGAAAAACCGCGCATAAGATATCCTGTTTATGCGGTTTTTAATTTGACTCACAATCAGAAGTATCGATTTGATTCATACCGATAAAAATCGATGACGTTGGTTAAAACATAAAATAGACAGATAATATTAATTTTTAATCAAGGTTTTATAGTTTACACAAATTTTCTTCCATATTAGTTCATTATTGTTTTTTTTCTTTTTCCGTCGCTAAATTCGCTGTACACACCGATTACATTCGCCTTACATTAGAATTACATTCGCTCTCTGACGTATAGGATGCAGATACGCATATAGAAACTTTAAAAAGGGGTTGTATTCATTGGAACTTATACCAGGATATTACGGATGCTAAAATTTCTATAAATTGAGATGTAAAAGATATGTATGTGATAACTGGACTTCGACAAACCAATTTACGCTACCAAGGGTCCAAACTTAACTAATAATATTTAGTGACCAAAATTTACCATCTACTGATGATTATTGTCATTACAGAATACTTTTTCCACTAATTTACATTTTAGGGATAATGTCTTCCTAGAAACAACACGAACTATAAACGTAATTCCAGTCAAACACAATGTCACAATTGGAAATTTGACATATTTACTGACAGCGGAGGTGGAGACACAGATTGTGCAATCGGCGAACGCCAAACTGCTAACTGTTTTTTTATTTGCCTAAAACAGAATTTTTTATTGGGCGAAACAGTTGTGACGTTGGACTAATTTTTTTTTTAAATATACATATTCAAACCACTTTTCCTTAAAAAGCACTAACTTCTTAAACGAAAAACCTGTAAATTCGTAGTAATTTGAAACGTTTCTGTCGAATAAAAAAATTAAAAAGAAAATGGTTCCCGATCCTATTGTAATAATGCTGTGTTATACATCATCATTAGGAAATTAATTAATTACCCCCCACCATGAGCCAACGGAACATAATTGTAAATTAAAATCTTACATTTAAAAACAAACAGTCATCCTTCTTATTTCTTGTGTAATTACCCCTCCCATAATTTTAATTTACAATTACAACTAAAAAAACAGTCAACTTTTTCCTTTTTTTAATTAAAATAGCATCATCATTTCGATTAGATGCTGCCTTCCGCTGTACATTAGGTATATTTGCAATTATGCGTAGCTTTGCTGTGTACACTTCTCACAGGAAAAATCGGGACACCAGCAATCGTGAATTTTAGAATTTCTTGATTGTAAATGCAACTTTCGGAGGACGTATTCATTTATCATAGCCATAAATCACATAATTATGTATATTACTGCCATCAAAGGTAACGACCAGAAATTTAAACAGAAAAATAAATATATAGAAAGGAAAAGGTTTACGTATAGAATAAACAAATCGGAGTTTCGGTGGCGGCGTTTTCTTTAGGAATACCAATGAAAAAAAATACATAACAACAAAAAGAACTCTTGAATAGATGGCTTCATTTAGAAATATATATGTATTTAACTTGTTTGATGTTATGTAGAGATAATTCTTTTTTAAGAAAACATATGGTGATGGAATTTTATTATTTAATATTAATGTTATTCGTTAGTGCTGCTTTGATATTAGTTATTTAGTTCGATTTATGCTCGCGAGTATTAGTTTAGCAATAGACAATATGTCAGTCAGCCTCCTCAATTTTGGGATAATGTGATTTTCATAGATTTATTGACTACACTATTGATGTATTAATTACTATTGTTGTTTAGTATTCTTAAATATTGAATTACTATAAAGTTTTTTTCTACCTATAAAAAATTACCAAAACCAGGTTTAAAATTATTTATAAAATTCTTAAAGCAATTAAGTTCACAAAGAAATTATTTATTTTATTAACCCTCCGTTTATTGTATTTTCAGGAAATATATCTTAGCTATCGCCTGTGTAATCTGACGTCGTTGATCTATTTTCTGGAAAATGGCCAACACTTGGTTTCTTTACAAACTGTCTTTATGTAGCACAGGTTTATTAACAATTATTTACAATATTATTGAATTTATAATACATAACAAACATTGTAAGAAAGCATATTGCTCGTCAATCTCAGTTAGTGCTAAAATATTTATTTTGAATTTGATACATTTAATACTTTTTCGTTGCTACTGCCTGAAGCTGTGTTACAGACCAAAAGTGTTAGCTATATTTCAAAAAAATAGAACGACATTGGATTACACAGGCGATAGTTAAGATATATTTCTTGAAAATACATATGCGGAGGGTTAGTAAATAAATAATTTCTTTGCGAAATTAATTGCTTTAAAAATTTTGTAAATAATCTTAAACTGTTTTTGGTAATTTGTTAATACATAGAAAAATATTTTGTAGTAATACAATATTTAAGAATACTAAACCACAACAATAATGAATACATCAATAATAGTGTAATTAATCAATGTGAATATCATTGTTCAAAAACTCAGGAGGCTGATTGACATATTGTCTATTGCGAAAATATTACTTTCCGGCATAAATCAAACTAAGTAACTAACATCATAGTAATAGGTAATATAATTTTAAAATCCCATCGCCATGTTTTCTTAAAAAAAAGAATTATCTCTACATAACATCAAACAAATTAAATACATATATGTGTATTTTTAAATGGTGCCGCCTACTCAAGAGGCCTTTTAGTTGTTATGTATTTTTTTTTGCAGTAATATTTCCATATTAGATATTTCTAAGAAAACACCGCCATCGAAATTCGAATGTGTTTATTTAATGTATAAACCTTTTCTCTTTATATATTTATATTTCTGTTTAAATTTTTAGTCTTTACCTTTGATCGCAATAATACACACAAAAAAGTGATTTACGGCTTTGATAAGAGCTATATCCTCTGAAAGCTGCATTTACACCCAAGAAATTTTAAAATTCACGCTGGTGTCTCGATTTTTCCTGTGAGAAGTGTACATTACGGCAATTTTAAAAAGTACGTTTTAATCGTTTTATTGCACAAGTATTATTCTTGAGTGCAAAACTCGTCATAGCTTCAACATAAATTAAATTAATACCCTATCTCACAAATTTCTATTTTTCCTTCAGATTTATACCCTTTTGAAAGATGATGAAGTTGCAAAATATGCAAAAGAATTATGTAATAATAAGAAAAATAATATGTTGTGCCAAAAATAAACAAGTTTAATTTTTCTTATTCTTTCTGTTAAAATGTACCAATAATCTTACTACTTTTATCAAAGCACGGCCCTCTAGGATAACACTCAAAGCTCCATAAAATCCCAGAACGATAATTATCACACCCCAGGGCAGAAATGCACTATACAGTAACCACTGCGCGTGGAGAGACACATCTATGGATGATATCAATGTAGCATCGTCTATATTCATGTTATTTGACGTAAAAGCAGAAGCTATACTGCTCTTAGTTATCTGGGAGATGGTATTGAATTATGAACCGAATACCTACAATTCAAAATTCGATTAATACTCAACGTTTTCGAATTTGTAAGAATTTAATTTGTGCCTACTTACCACATAAATGCCCAAGAAAATCAGCAACCCTAACTTAACTTGATAAACGGTAAAATTCATTTTGTCACACGACGCGTGAACGAGCAAGCGGCTTCTTCGACAGCACAATAAATTGAGTACTGCTAATGAAACAATACTAAAAACGCGGGTTTTTTTACTCGAGATTTCCGAGAGCGGCCGCAAAAAAAAATCGAGCATGCGCGCGTCAAGTTATTGAGACCTCATTCAGAACTTCCGAGAATCCACAGCCTGTCCTGTTTATATTTATCGCGCAACCTTTTCCTGGAGATGACCTTGTGGTCATAGTTTTTAATGAGGTCAGGATTCAAATAGAGTTAATTTCGTATTTTAATCGTATATAATTAAGAGATTAATGAAAATTTGGTGTTTCAAATTCCAAATTACTTGTAAATAAAATTAGGGAGAGCAAAGTTTGAGTCTCCATCTAATTGCACAATCGTATTGCTTGTAAGTATGAGGTCGTTGTGCTCTGCTAATATTGATCAAGGCTTTCCAACAAATAAACGCGTCAATGTTTTCCGCAGAACTACTTAAGTAGCTATGAGAACTTGGTTGCATAAAATCCAGACGCGCTATTAGTTTTTAGTGAAGTATGTGAGGAATGATCATAGACAAGGATAAAACATTAGATAGCGAATCGACCTGCGCGAGCGTACATCAACTACGAGGTAGCCATTTTGATGCATCTCAGGACCGTATTGTTGCCAGAACTGTACTTAAGGCTATTTTTTTTATAAAAATTGTTTGTTATATTGTGATAAATTAAAATAATTGTAGACATAGAAGTGTACTAGGATAGGAGTAGGTATGTTTAGCATTTAACAATTTTGTTAGTTCGATTGGATATTGCAATTATGAAATATTCTTCTGCATAAATGAACGTAGTAAATATTGGCATTATAGTAAATTATATACGAGTACTTTGTAAAACATTGGCTTCTTATATAAGATAGAAACACTTATTGCATTAGTTAAAGCTTAATCATGTTTTACTTATATGCATATATATTACAGTTTATACTTTGTTCGACGACATATTATAATAAATTAATGATGTGCGATGACTATACACATTGGGTTATGCTGTAAATCAAAGACTTTCTAGGAAAAAAAATCGAAAACAGTTTTGATGAAATTTTATTGATGATGAAATAATATTAACTTATTTAATTTTTTTCTAATTGAATCACCTTGTACATCTTCAGAGTAGGTCTTTGCAAGATTAAACAGTCTAGTTCGTAAATATGCTCTTATGACAGCTTTACTTAGAAAAAAAGGATGCTCATCTAAAATTCGAGATGTATCTCTGTGTTGTCCTCCCATTGGGAATAATTTGAGAATCTTTCCCGAAATTTTATTGAAAACTACATTCGTCAAAATTTCTACTATATGTTCTTCTTTTGGTATTTTTCTTTCTGTATGTTCTAATATTTTCCACAAAAATATTTCCGTGTCCTAACATACTTCAGTTACGTTTTTGGAAGGAAATAATAGTCCTCCTGTAATGGATAAATTTTTTAAGAAGATTATAATTGTTGAAACTACTTTTATATAAATACCCATATTCTTCCTTCGCAAAAATTTATAATTATCTTCAATTATATTGTTTGTAGGAGGTGTTATTTGCGACAAACATGAATCGCATGAATTACTCGTGAGACCATTTTCACAATGTAGCCACAAATATATGTAACTATATTTTGTGTATACATATCTAACGTTAGATTAATAGGTGGATCATAATCATGATCATCTATAACATCTATTTCGATATCAGTGAAATGATCCATGTTTGACACCAGAACAGAAGTTTTTGCAGCTTTGCTCGATACACTCAAGATATTTGTACTGTCTAGAACACGGACATTCCACCTTCACCCGGTATTTTTGCATGGAGCAACAGTTTTTTAAACGAATGATGAAATTCAAAACAAAACTTTTTACGTAACCTCAATGGCACTCGCATACACCGAATAATGATACTACGATAGTAGCGTCACAGTAGCGTCGGTAGCGTGAACTGTGCCTAATGTTTCCAGGTCGTTCTACCCACATGCATCAAAATGGCGGTATTGAAATTATGTAAAAATTTTAGATGCGCACTCGTCTATTCGCTATCTAAATGTTTTATCCTTGTCTATGGGAATGATTCATTAAAAACGGGAGACATATTTAATTCCAGTAAATCTGAAAATTCAGATATCGATGAAACCATGATATGGATGCTTAGAAGGAGCTCTCTCGAGGAAATGTCTTATATCTTTGGGTGTATGTTAATTAACAAGAATCCAAGCTATTTTGTATGATTAATGTTTAAATTTCTGTGTAATAAATGTTTTCCGTTATGTCTAAATTTTGAAGTTAGGCATTTCATCTGTTATGACCACTGATGTTGGTGGAAACATATTTTGACGTGACATCAACGGTGTACGCATGATACAAGAAAATAAGGCATGCTCTTGCGCATCTAGGTGTGACGTATTTGCCAAAACAGTACTACCAATCCAATAATTAATAGATATCACCAATGTAAAGAAAATTAACTCCCATTTTTTTTTTAAATCTATCCTATTAAAATCAATACAACTTTTTTTTTGCCATTTCCTTCAATCAAATTTGCATTGAAACAAAATTTTAGATAATTCACATTTTTAAATGTAATTTTCAATTGAATGCAAAATCGTTATTACTTTGTGATGAGTGATTCTGTTGATGTAAAATTTTTTTTGCCTTTAGTATAACATTTCATGTGTGCTTATTTTAGTGCAATGAAGCAAATAAAGCATTAATAATTACAAGCTTTACTTTAACTCAACATGTTCTACACTTCCTTTGCTCTTACCTTCATACTTGTTTGTACATTTCACTAATTGTAAGTAGCTCATATTTTTTTAATAGCAAATGGAATATCTATTAGTCTGGTACAAACATTAATGCAGAGAGTGTTGGAATAAAAAAAAATGCAGATAAAAAAAGAAAGAATTAATTAATGATTGTGAGTGCAGTGTTTTATTTTTCTTTTTTACAAATTCATTTATCAATTCTTTTTATTCTACTCCCTCAAACGAACACGTAAATGAAAACTACTATAAGCATAAGCTGACACAAAACATTAAATAAAAACTGAATAAAGTGTTCTAATCGATTTAAAAATAAACTGAAACTTGTTAAAATAAATATAGTAATTTGGTAAATACATCAACAACAATGGCGACAGCCGAGTGATGACGTATCTGAGGGCCATGCGTGAACAAGACGAGTTTTGGTTTTCAGATGAGCATACCTTATTTTCTTGTATCATGGGTGTACGGCTGAATATAAACTGCGCGCGCATAACATCGGTTGTCAGTGTCGTTTGGCCGATCAATGGGATTATAACAGTCAATACCATAGATTAGAGAGTGAATATAGATGGCCCTCTCTTTAATAAATATTTGTTACAAGAAGCGCCAATGCAATAGCGTGACCGGACTTTGTACTAAAATTAAAGTCCGGGAATTTTGAAATATATAAATATTATTAAGGTGATTTGAAACTAGGAAAGGAAGTTAGTGACCAAAAAATGAATATTGTGTTTTTGTGATTTTAGCTCAAAATCAGTGAAAAACACAATATTCACCTTTTCGTCACTAACCTCCTTCCATCGCTCCAAATCACATGTAATTAAAATGAATTTGTGATTTCTGCCCATATTCGAATATTGTCTAAAGAACGCACAAATTCACTTAATTTTAATGCCTTTGGTTATAATGGAGGTATAAAGAAAAAAGAAACAAGTGATAAACATTTATTAAATACAATTATGCTCCCCTAAATTTAAACAATTATTTAAGAAAAGATATAAAATATAAACATTTATTAATAGAATGATGTATGATCCTTGAAAATACAGACACAAGTAAGTAAATTAATTTTTTAACATGGAGTTTATCGTCACAGTGCCTTTGAGAATTTACTATAGGAAACATTTCACAACATATATGAATTTAAAATCACAAATGATTATAAAAAAAAAGAAATTAAAAGATAGAAATCTTCATACCTCTTTATCTTTTGGAATTGTATGCAAAATCGCTTCTGTCGAAGAATTCTTGCAATTTGCAACGCAACAAAACACCATACTGCTGATTGAAATTGAGCAGAGGTACTTGCAAAGTAACACTCAAAATATACCTGAAAATTTAAAATATACATTTTGTATCAGAAATCATAAACCATCAACTTACCGTAACGTACGCACTTAAAATTCTATACGGAAATTCCAGAGATCCTCTTTGGAAGTTATAACCAGCCAAAAACAAAGCTAATTTGAGTTTAATGGAATAGGTACAAATGCATTCATGCTTACCTAAAACGAAAAAATAAAACCATTCAAAAACGAAGAGTCCAAACAAAATAAACAAAAAAAAAAAAAACACTAGCAAACACCACTCACGTCTTACAATCACACGTGTCGCAAACAAATAAATGGCATGATGCGAAAACAACATGAAAAAGGACGCGTAAGAACCAACATTGTAACCAACCTTAACACGGCTACCAATATAAGAAAGCGCTTTCGAGAGAAGAAGAAGAACTTTCGCACTAGCGCTGCAGGTGACAGGACTTTGAACTATTAACACGGAACCGCACTTGTAATAAAAGATAACACAGCGTGGTCAATACACTACGTTGGTGTCGTTAGCTTATGTTTCGTTGTTAATAACTAGAGACCGGATTATATGCAAAGAAAAACTGGAATATATGCATCGATTTTTGAGAAAATATGCATAAACCTGGGCATATATGCAAAAAAATTGCGACAATATGCAAAATTTTTACATAAAATAAATAAGAGCAGAAATTTAAACATTAACTTTATTGCACAAAACTTTTTCACAATGTATTTGTAAAACAATTTATAATTAAATGTTTTTCAAAATTGTGCAAAAGAAAGTTTTGTCTTCTATCAGAATACATATGTTTTGAAATAGAAAAGCTTCTTTCAACATCCACAGATGTAATTGGTGCATTTTTTAACTACATTCTAAACTAAAATTAAAGTCGAAATCGTTTACTGTTTCACCTTCCAAAATTTTCTTAACTTTCTTCAATTTCAAATACCCCGCATTTTTATTTTATTTATCACTTTTTTAAATTTATCGTATATAGAATTACCTATTGTACCCTTAACCTTCTTACATAGCATATCAAATTCGTCTACTATTTCGACTGATTCCGAGAGCGACATCCCTTGCGTTTCTAGTTTACGAATGTTGTTGATGTTACTATCTTTTTACAGTTTTCTAGAGCAATGCAGTCAGCAGTGATTTCAAGAATTACATTTTTTATTCCATCAAAATTATCGGCGAAAAAAATTGCAGCTTCTAACCATGTACCCCATCTCGTAATAATCGGTTCAGGAGGCAACTTAACACCGGGAAGTCGCTCCTTATAAAATTGGATTCGTAAAGGTGCTTTTAAAAATACTTTTTTGACATTGCTAATTAAATTATTAATCAAAGGGAATTGGTTCCTAATGTCTTCCACGATTGAACCCATGAGCTAAATAAGTGGTATGAATAATGTTACTATAAAAAAAATTTAAATTTTGCAGCGTCGGACATTAGTAATTTTTTTGCACAAGGTATACTTCCAGGTAAAAAGAAATTTGATACACCTTCTTGAACGAATTGGGCAATTGTCACATTATGAATGTTTTTTAAAGTTCTTTACAATAAATTAAATGTGATTTACCTACAATATCCTCATGAAGAATTCCTATTAACAACTGGACAATATAACGGCCACACTTATCCGTACTTTCATCTACCATGATATAAATAAAATTATTCCCTACCAATTGTTGAATTTCTGCTATTGCTTGCTGGTAACAAGACGTGAAATAATTTTTTCGTAAGATACTTTCGTCAGGTATATTATGTTTGCAATATTTTTGCAGAAATGATTTCAAATTAACATTGTTTAATCTTGCTAATGGTATGTTAGACGAATTTAATGCGTTACACAGATCCGTACTATATTCTTCTTGTTTTGAGGTTTGTGAAGTTGATGCTACACATTAACGTATAGATTGCTGCACCATGCGGATCGTTTTAGTTTTTCACATTTTCCAATATGTGATGGAGTTTTAGCGTGTTGATCAATCAGGTATATACCTACAACAACAATTGTCATTTTATATCAAAAGTTAAGGAATTTAAAAACAATTGCAAAGCTTTTAGTAAAATTAAACTTACCAGTTTACTGCAGGCTCGACAAAATATTATTAATATATCCTTTACCAGTTCAGGATATGGCTTAATCCATAAAGAAATTTTGTCCGCTATACTCATTGTATGTACGCACAGTATTTAAAAACTTAACACAATTACAGGCTGTTTCGCTCAAAGATATTCAATAAATGAATAGTTTATTTGGGAATTAATAATAATAAAACGTATTTACCACATCCCTTCTGCTAGGCGAAATTAAACACGTGCAGTTCTTGGAAAAAAGTATTAGAGAAACCAATGTAAAAGATTTATCGTTCTGAGACTTGTCGGTTGTCGATCTACATTAGGAATTACTAGGAATTTTTACTAATAGAAAGGATAAGAAAAAGCTTAAATATGCAATATATGCAACTTTTGTAAAAATATGCCTAGAAATGCCTAAATATACAATATATGCAATCACTAATTAGCGCTAATTAACTGCAATTATTGTAAAAGTCTACATATAGACTATAATTAAAGATATGCAAACAATAATATATATGCACTTTGCATATAATCCGGTCTCTATTAATAAGAATTGGTATAACACGTCCAGACAAAAAAAAACCAACAAAGACTGTTTTTGTTTGTGCTTTTTTGTCTGCAATAAGGACACCATCATCTATTCAGAATTATGTAAAGTATTGGTTGCGTCTAACGTTCCTTTATTTAAATTGTAGAATCCTGTTCTGCATAATTTTTTAAAGAAATATTCCACATCCTTCATGAAGCCAGACTCTGCCAAATATATTTACCTCAGTGCCACATCAAATTAAGTAAAGCTTTTATAAAATCTAATATTTCTAACGACTTTATATGGCTATCTGCAGACGAAATAACTGATATTGGATTGACAATATTATTGTCGAAGTAGTACATAATTTCCGGATTGGCCTTTGCCTCCTGCGCCAGTTACAACAAGATGGGGCACTTGGTCGGAAGCAAGATTTTTTTATTTCTAAAATATTGGTCGTATCTGAGATATATAATATTTAATCTAAAAGCTGACTCACGTTCAATAGCAGAATGAAAAGATATTATTAAAAATTCCTCTTTAATTAATCAGCTAAGTTTTATACATGTAAATTTTGTTGTTAATTTCTGTATAAAATAATTTTTTTGAACGTCGAAGTATTTGCCTAAAAGGAGAAGTATTCAAACGAAATACTAATACCATTCTAATACTTAATATGCTCATTCGGTTCTGGGTGAATTTAGACAACGTCTGCAGCAAAGGGTCAAAAATATATTTGTAAGAAACCCCGATATCGATATATTAAAGCAATTTTCCCTTGGATTTTTCCAGACGACGTAGCTGCACAAAAATATAGAGTACTAGAACCAGATTTTGATCATCCCCGCTTAGCAGTACTGGTGTTGAGCCATCGTTTTCCATTTTCAAAGATATTTTGCTCCCAAAGAGAAAGAAACTTATGGAAAAAATATAGAACGAATTGTAGTAATTAATGTCAATAAAAGAATCTTACAACATAAATGATAAATTGAGTGAAGTCGTCGCCCAATTTAATTTATTAAAGTTATATCATGTGGGATGTGTAACACCAACAAATAAACGTGTAATCTAGAAAAATTCGTACAGTGTGACATAACCTCATCCGGTACATTTCAAAAACGTGTTAACGAGTGGTATCAATTTTTACATTTAAAACAGCACTATAACAGCATTAAACGCCTTTTCAAACAAATCCACACTTTTTTAACCGCAGTTCTACTACGCTTATGTATAATTCGCAATAGGACAAAAGGCGTAGTTAACTAAGATTTTTAATGAGGCAATTAATAAATTATAATCTTGGAACCTGCAAGAGCTAATTTAAAATTTACTGTTTATTCTAGCAAGTGTGCCACCTAGCGGCCATGTTTGAAATTTAAAAATGCTTTCATTAAATTTTCCGTTTACACTTTAATTATGTAGTTTTTCCCCTCATTGTAGCTGTTGTAGTTTCCAACATCACCAGTCAGCACTCTCAGTGAGATACCTGTATATGTGTTGTCTCATTCAAGTCTTAGAATGTTCCCCTTCATTCTAAAATCATCCTTGATTAAATATAGTTCGTAACGTAAGAATTTCGGACGCCAAAATCCTTCTTTTACACATGTGCACATACAACTATATCTCAGTAACTTAAACCACATATGTAAACTCTTTAAAAAAACATACTTATGAAGTATGTATGTATAGTATATCCTATACGAAATAAACAGCAGAACAGAAAACAGAATGAGAGCTCATTATAGACAACGCATGGGTCCAACGTTTCCTCTAGTTCCTATATTTATGTGGACACTGATTATACGAAGTTTAAAATTAAAACGGAGAACAATGAAGAACTATTATATAGGTAGGGGAGTGTTAATAGCTTGTAGTATGCGATAAACATCGTGTAGAGAGACAGAAAACTGATAAACCCCATCCTGTAATGTGTGCATAGTGATAAAGTTGATCAAGGAATATTTGTATACATTATACAAGCACATTGTGTATGTTTGCGGTTTCCAAAGACGCCAATCGTATCAAATGTAGGATAGATTAGTAAAGTTGATGATTTGTTGTTTATAATTAGTTTACAAGTAACACAGAAACAGTCTTATTATATTGCGTTGACAAATGGTGCGGAAAAATGTGTTTTGGTAACAGATTTATTGGAAAAGAAGAATTAATTCGAGGATATGGCTGTACCATTATATTTTAATATCAAAAGGTAAGTTGGGTATGTGAATACTTGTTTTTTCAATTTGATCTTATTAAGATGGATTTTTATTTAACAAAATCGTGTGTGACAAGAATCAAGTTTTTTTGATTTTGTTCCACCAACTGAAATCTTTTTTGAAAAATTTGGTAGCTTCAATCGTGTTTTTTGTGCAGTATTCTTTAGACAAGTCTTACTAAATCAATGAATAATCTAAAGATGTAATAATTAATTAAAATTTAACACCTGTTCCATCAATATACTATTTTTATTCATATTATTACATATTCGCTACATACAAATAGGTATACCTATTATTTATTAAATATTTATACACAAAGAAAAGCCAGCTGATCAACTTATGTTCGCCTGCTTGCTACACTTTCTCGCATACCATCTGCTTCTGTGCTATTGTTATGGAAGTACAAAAGAGCGCGTAATATATACAATTTCGCACTAAGATCATATGTTTCACAACTACAACTCCAATTTGCAGATGGAAATATGAAGTAAAGCGTTATTATATATAAGGTAGTATTTTACACAATATTTTTTTGCTTTTACGAAAATATGATATTTCAAATAATATGTGGAAGAAATAGTTTTTAATCTGGCATAAAAAAATACAAGACGTAGTTCTTGCATTTTCGAATTTAGGTACACAAAATGTAGGAACACAAATGACAAAACAAAAAATTGCATTTTAATAAAAAGAGTTTTCTTAGAATTACCTGGTATACTAAGGCTTATTATTATCTTTTATCACTTCGACAACGAAAGGAAATGTATTAAGAAGGCCACATCATTGGCTGTCAATTCTTCAATCCCGTAATCCGATATAAGGATATTTCAAATTTTAAATATTTCAAGGAAAGCAGTGCGACTATTTTTAGTTAATATGATGTCATCCGTGTGCCAATGTATTGCTGAAGATGCAATAAGTTACTCGCGAGATACGTAGACAACGAAAATTTACACTAGAACTGAAGAAATTGGATTTTATCATTCCACTCTGTACATTTTTTTCACGCTGGCGATTTAATACAAGTAACTTGAAAAGTTAACTTACAGAACCGTGTTTCCAACACTTTTGAAACAGCTAACATTATAAAAATTCGACGATAATTCTTTACTCTTGTGGTTTCTCTTCTTTTGTGAACTGGGGTAGGTATATGATTTTGGATATTTTAAATAAGTTGACAAAACAAAGGTGGGTTATATTATAAAGCATCATAGGTACTTACCATGGATTAACGTCTTTCGTTCATATCCAGACAAACAAACTTGAAACTTTCGTAACCAGAATCACTTTTCACACAGAAAATCGAATCATCTGATCATAACTTCTTCTTATTCTGACAAAAGCGACGCATGCGCGTTTAAGGTTAGGTAGAATTAAAAATGTTTCAGAAGGAAAAATGACAATCTCAAATTGAATGTTTTATATACTTCAATAACACATTCTTTGCGTTGTTACATTATTTATCAGTTACGAGAAAAAAGAAATGTTTCATACACATTTCATGTTTAGTGGTTATGAAAATAGGTGCGGTGGTATTTGTTGAAACGTTATTTGCACTGGATCCCTCAGTGGATTTATCTTTATTTGCCAAGATTCAGGTAAGCTAACAAAATTATTATTAAATTCGTTACTATCATTTGGTTCGATAATAATATTTAAGTAAATTGTTTTGAAGTGCACATTTTTGATAGGCGGATTTAGACCACTTTCGTTTTTGATTAATTTCCAAGTTGTTGCTTCCTAATGTTTTCATTCAAACAGTTGTCTTGGAACATTAATATTTTCTGCTAAATTAATTGCATATTATTCCGAATTAAATATTCATAATAAAAGTGTTATTAATATCGCCTAATATAAATACGGTGGAGATTTTTAACAGTATTGATTTAGGATAATTGACTTTTTAGAATACCACTTATTTTTATTATGGTTGCATGATCTTGTATAATATATTGCGGTATAAGTATAAAAGAATTGAAATGTAATTTCATATGTATTGCATGTGTTCAAGAATATATTATATGTATACCAACTTAAGTATATACGCATACATAAAGCACCTGGCGAAAAGGAATGTATTTCTGAGCACATGTCGATGGACAGATGTTTCGTGATGTGCTACGTGCCCTCAACACGAGACCATTCCGTTGTTCTCTAATTCTGTATGGAACTAGGGATCTAACATCTCGAAATTGTGCTAAAACGCAAGCTAAATAAGATAATTCCATTTTAAAATTTATAAGGCGGTATCCACGCGAATATACGTGGTTCGACATTATGTCACTTTATAAAAATCCAAAATTATGCACGGCATTAATCCATAGATAGTCCACGTATGTAAATCATATAGGTTGCGTTTTGGTTCTTAATAATACCACTTATTTCTACCGTTATTTTAACTAAATTACTTTAGAGTATTTATTCAAAATGCGAAAACGCGTGGCTCTGTTTCCACATGAGAGTAGTCGACTGGGCTGTTGGACATAACTGTCGCTGGACTGGAGCAGAATGGAGTCTGAACGGAAGCTATTAGAGCCAGGTAATTATTTTGGTAGACGGGTCGAATGTTTTAATAAATTAGGATCGCGTATGGCGACAGAATTTTTCTGAAAAATAAAATGTGTGCTGCAATGTGATCTAGCTAAAATTCTATGGATATAAGTGTGTGTTTCTATTTCTAAAATATACAACCACAACAATGCATAGACTATTCAATTAAATAAGTGTATTACTAAAAAGTCTACGCAGTGTTAATTTTTTTTACTTATTTTACAATATTGCATAATCGAAAACATTTTTAATGTTTTTGCGTTAAATTTGTTGGTAAAAAATGCCATCACTGCCCCTGACTGTACGTTTAAACGATTACTCTGTAGAATATTAAGTAAGATTTTGTAGGAGACAATACTTTAACCATTTTGAAAATAAAAAACAAATTGGCCACTTCGTTTTTCCTGATGTAGAGCAAGTTGTAAAGACTTCACTGATGCAGTGTTACTTTTATTTAGTTAAATCCAAAAAATGGAGATTACCATGATCAGATGAACTAAAGAATTTCTTCAAAATAATTTAAAATACTGTTAATCCCTTATACTATGAGATTCAAAAAGATTGTCAATTCCGCTCCTATAGATAGTAACAGGGTGTAGGTATATGCCGGGTGTTTGTAATGAAGGTTTGAACTAAGTCAGTGTTGGAACACAAGAAAGTAAACGGATCTGTCATAAATAAGGAAAACGTAACCTATATTTGAACTCGCATTATATAAACGACTATGGATTGGTGTTTCTGCTTGTAAAAATGAAATGCAATTAATTTAACTTTACTAAATTATGATTTTATAATTCAGTACTAACTGGTGTTTAACTAAATTTATTTATTACTTTAAATTATAACATACAATTAGTATAATTATTAAGTGACAAAACTGCATCTCTCAGTTCTTCTATGGTATGCATACGGTTTCTATAGATCCTATTTTTTAGATAGCCAAACATGAAGTAATCTAATGGGGTTAGATCAGGCCATCTTGGTGGCCATCTTTGTGCTCTAACGACCCTGTCAGCAAAAAACTGT
This sequence comes from Protaetia brevitarsis, assembly GCA_004143645.1. Taxonomy (NCBI): domain Eukaryota; kingdom Metazoa; phylum Arthropoda; class Insecta; order Coleoptera; family Scarabaeidae; genus Protaetia; species Protaetia brevitarsis. Next base: position 47,540 of record RXPK01000200.1, read on the forward strand.
TGAAGATATTGGCAGGTTTGTCGAGCAGTATGTGCTGGAGCATTATCGTACTGAAAATAACCTGCTTCAAGCTCATTTTCTTGTAACTCTGCAATAAACAATTCCAACATCTGTTGGTAACGTTGGGCTGTTACAGTTTCCTCGAAGAAAATTGGCCCTATTATTCATTGCCTGGACATAGCTAACCAAACTCCAACTTTTATGGGATGCAATTGCGTTTCTCGAAATTCGTGTGGATTTATACGATAGTTTTGTGAATTGATGTAGCCTGTTAGATAAAACCAGGCTTCATCCGAGAAATATGATTTGTTTAGCAAGTCATCGTCCCTTAAATTGTTATTAAACCAATGACAATATTCCAATCGCCAATCGTAATTTAATGGTAATAATTCCTGTACCGTAGAAATTTTATAGGGATGAAAATGTAACTTTCTTTTGACAGCTCATTGCGCTGAAGTGTATGATAAGCCTATAAAATTATAGAATGTAATAAACTATTTCACTTAATGTTAATATTGATTTTTTTACCTGTTTGTTAAGCTAATTACCACAGATAAATTCCCTTATTTTCTTACAGTATTCAGAAATACTATTGTTGGTGATATTAGATGTAAATATAAACTGTTTGAAAAAAATTATAAGATAAATAACCTAAAGATACTACAACACGAACGCCAATGTCGGTAAATGTCAAGAAAATTCATTTAATGTATGAAATTTGTATGTAGCTAACTTCGCTCATTAAATTGGTAATAGGTATAGATAATTTTTTCCGGAAAACAGTTTTTTTCTTACGACAATCATTTTGAATGTCATAGTATGTACAAGGTGTACAAGTAATCTGAAATATTAATGTGGGCGATTCGTCGTTCAATTTTAAGACGAAAAATTCCTATGAACATGTGTGATAAGTTTTGTTTAGTGGCCTTTGGAATTTTGAAAATTACTTGAGAATTACTGTGTCAAATCTAAAAATCAACGCATTCTAATTTTGTTAGGGTACTAACTCTGCTTTCGTTTGTGTTCAGTTTAAACTTTTTTGAAGATGCCTGCGTTTACTAAAGATGAAATGGCTAATATACATTTTTTGTATAGATGAGCCAATGGAAATGCCTAAGAAGCTAGACACATGTATACCCAGCGTTATCCAAACAACCACTTACCATGTTCTGAAATGTTTCTAAACTGCATCCTCGTTTACAAGAAATTCGAAGTTTTGCAACATCAATGGATATTATTAGACGATATTATAGAAATGCGAGAACTTGAAGATGAGGTCCTTCTAATTATTGAAGAGCATCAAAAAAAACGAGTAGGTACCAGAAAAATTGCTCAAGAAGTAAATGTTAGTTCACAAAACTGTTTGGAATATTATAAAAGAAAATTTATTGCATCTATATGATATTCAATATTCAACGTGTTCAATATTTGCTACTTTATAACTATCCGCTCCGTAAGCAGTATTGCCAATGGTTTTTAAGAAAAATTGCAAATAGTCTCTTCATTTTGCCGCCACTGTATTTTTTTACAGATGAAGCCAAAGGACAAGATCATGGTATTATGAATTTTTATAATAACCACAAGTGGGCTGATGATAGATATACGCAACTTTAAATAACTTAGTATATAGCAATAATACTACTTACTACTTAGATTGGAAATCCTGGTTGTCTACTGTCAGTCTACTCATGCAGTTTATTGAGAAGTGATCAGAGTTTTTGTTAGAAGAATTACTGTTGTCAGTGTAAGATTTGAGGATCTTTGAGAGATTGTAGGTGGAATTGTTTGTGGTACATACTACTACTACTTGAATTTATGATTGATATACGCAATAAGGAATTGTGGAATTCAAGAGGAATTAATGAGGATTTTATGGATTTGACATGTAACGTACAATATGTTCATTCACGTTCAATCATATTTTGAGAGGGGCCATTTTGCAGTAAGGATAGAATCTTCTGTTCATACTAACTATTGTCTAGTACCACCGCAATGTTAACATCATGAACTTCGACTATGTCGATTTGAGGACGAAATTTTATGTATTTTTGAGGGCAAATATTTCGGATACTTCAAAAATTTATGAATTTTATGCAACAAGGAATTAAAAATTTTGTCCTATTGACTATTGAAAATCGCAATTGTACCAGAACCAGTACACTGATACTTGTATCGGTTCCTAATAGAACCCCTGCACACCAGTTTTAGTACATCGGATACAATAGAACAAATTATAAACAAATCAAACGTTTACGACTATTAAAGTAAGAAATAAAATTGGATATTGACTAATAACCATTGAAACACGTGCACATGACGAAAACATCTGTATATACTTACTTGCTCTCTGTATATACTTTCTTTCAAGACTGCACGTGCAGCTGTCGAATTGCTTGGCCACCTGATTACGTATCCTTGGAAGGTTTATAAAGTAACCCTTTGGTGCCCCTTATAGCCTGGTAAGTGTGGTTTGAGCGAGCGGACAATTATGGTAGAGGCCAGGTGGTGCGTGTCGTTTGGACGAAGAAATACGTGTAGAGGTATACTTAATGCAGAAAGGGATTAATTCTTTTACTTGGAAGTAGGAAGTTTATTTGGATCTACATACATAGTTATTGTTACATTGTTACTCTATGGTATACCATATAATAAGGTGCATATAAATAGTAGTTTTTAACTTTTTTTTTGAATTAAGAAAAATAAGTGCGAGAAACAGCAAACCAAACACGTAGTTTTGGAGAATGCAAGGATGTTTTAAGAATTTCATGTGGATTTGCACTATACCAGATGCGCATTGTTTGTTTATTTAAATATCCATAGATAAATGAAATAATACTTCATCCGAGAAAAAGGATTTGTTTGAAATTTAAGATGAGCCAAATGCTCCTCGTAACGCGTTTTAATTGATCTTTTAGTTTGCCCAATATATACATGATCACAATCTTTACAAGATATTTTATAAATACCTGATTTGTCCAAATTATCTACTTGATCTTTAGGGTTACCTAGAATATTTTTAAGACTATTATTTGAAGTAGTTGCTATGTCAAGGTTGAATTTAGAAAAAGAATTTTGTACACCTTTCGTGTAACTTGGATAAAATGTTAATTTAAAAATAACATCCGTAATTTGATTCTGTGTGAGTAGTATATATAGGGAAAAAAAAACAAGAAAAAGGTCTTGATCCTCACAAAATTCTTTAATACAAATTTTATATTCTGAGTGCGAAGTGTTAACATCTTCTAAATATTTTAAAGTGTCGTTTGTTTTAATTCAGCGTTTTATTGTCCATTTTAATATCTGTTATTTACACATTTTACTTATTACTGCTATTTACATTGCACTTTCCAATTTTACTTATGTTTTTAAATCGTGATTAATTTTAAACTGATTATAGATTCTGACCTGAAGATGCTCGGTTAGAGCGAAACCGGTCGTGTGATATATTAAAGAATTTTGTGAGGATCAAGACCATTTTCTTGTTTTTTTTCCCCTATATGGTAATTTAATATATTTCTTATTCTTCATGTCACTAATTTCTAAAGTACTCACATTTCTGATTTTTATTTTGTTTTTATGTTTTCTAATGGTATTATATACAACGTCTTCTGAGAATCCATTAAATGCAGCGATTTTAATAATTTCTTTAACTTCTTTATTATATCAGAGTTCAGTGTTTCTGTTGATGATGATAGCCTTGCTATTGAAACGTACGTCCAGTTTAGTGCAGTTTGTGGTGAGGGGTCTAGGAGAAGTTTGCAGTTTTCTTTTTAACATTAAACTTTGTAAAAACTTGTTTACTTCATTCCGTACTATCGTATGTATATGTACGTGTATAAAGTCTGCATTTCTCTTCTTACAAGACATTTGCATCTGTGTAGTTTTATCCTTTGAAAATTTAAAAAAAAAATAATTTTACATTTTCATAAGTTTAAATATTAATTAGTTTTTTATATGTTTAACTTATTTATTTTTTTTTTAATTTCTTCTTTTCTTGGTTTTTAGGTCACAAATATGGAAATGAATATCAATGACTACAACGTTTCGCTTTATTTCAAAGCTTTTTATTTTTTATAAATTTTGTAATTGTTTGACTATTATTTATATTTTTTGTTGATTTATTATAAAAAAGAAAAATTCTTTGTTTGAAAATTTATAAAAATTCCTTATGTGAAACATTTATCCGAAACAATAAATCAAATTTTCAAACCATATAATTACAAAATTGCCTATCAAAACACAAACAAACTACAAAACCAAATCTATTCAAAATTAAAATCAAACATTGAAAAAAGTAAAACATCACACATGGTTTATAAAATAGACTGTCAAAAAGGTAATGGTGTATATATTGGTGAAATCATGCAATATTTGGAAAATAGAATAAAAGGACACAAATATAATAAAAATCTTACAGCTTTAAAAAAAAACATGAAATAACTCAAAATCATACCTTTGATTTCAACAACATAACAATTTTAGACAAAGAACAAAATTTAAAAACCCGTAATATACTTGAAATAATTCAAATTTATAAACATAAAAATGCAGTTAATGATAAAACCGACATACAGTATTTCACAAAATTATATAACTTAATTTTATAGCTAAACACAATATTTTTCAAGATCTGTTTAATTACAAAATTAAAAAACAAACAATCTAAACAATTTGTACTTTATTAAACAAAAAAATTTATTTATAATTTACACTTTTTACATTTTATATATTTTTATTCTTGAAAACGATTTGAAATAAAGCGAAACGTTGTAGTCATTGATATTCATTTCCATATTTGTGATCTGAAAACCAAGAAAAGAAGAAATTAAAAAAATATATACATGGTCAAGAAATGAAGCTTTAAAATTAACTTATTTATCACTTTTAAATTTTTACCTCTGCTTTAACGTAACTAATTTAGCAATTTAATAATTTTTTTGCATCTGTTAATTGTTTATGTTTATTTTTGATATTAGAAGGCTCTGAATTTGATTTATTGTAAACGTTTTTGAGTGTTACTAAACTAATACAGTACACAGTACAGATGTATTTTATTTGTTACTACGAACATGATATTCTGAATAAATAACTTCATGTCTTGCTAGAGGGTAAATTAAATTGATCATATTGTGTTAGGATTTCGTGTACTAAACAAACCAGTTTTACGAAGACATTTAACAGCACAGACTTTCTGTATAATATCAATATTTAGTCAGTATTTTCCTTATTGTCTCATATTTATGCAAACATCTTAATCATACCAGTAGCTTATTCAGGCCGATATTTTCGAAATAAAGTCATCAATACTTCCAGCATATATTTTGTATATTTATTACGTAAGCATATTATGTACTTATATTTGATTATTGGGTATATGAACATCTACCACCTGCGTATTTACCATATCGTTAACGTAACCAAGCAAAATAAATTGACTACACCTGCTTATACTTTATCCATATTTACCCTATACTCAATAATAAATCCTCTTTTTTTCTAATGTGTACGCTGTTTATTTTAGTAGTCGCATGGTTGCGCATATAACAAAAGCGTCTTAAATATTATTTTTGGTAAGCTCAAAGTGTTAAGTGAAAATAAATCTCTTCACATACAGGTGAGAAAAGTGCGGGAGTTAAAAGAGGTGTCCTGTCTTCAATGCGGATAGATGTCACTAACCACGAGGGATTGATATAATACAACTAGGACTTGTGAAATAAACCTTTTATTTAGTAGAAAAAGGAACTGCAGCTTATAATAGAAGAGAAAGTTTCTGTAAAAATACCGGGTGATTTTAAATATACAGGGTGCACGCTGAGAGAAATAAAAATGTTATTTCGGGATTTTTTAAGTTTTAAAAATGTATGCATTGATATCGCTGCTTGTTAAACTCGTGATATTGAAAACAACAAGGTTGGAATTAGAACAAAAAATCGAAAATTTCTGTGCTCAACGTAACATCATATAATGTTATAAGTCAGTTCCAGAGAAAAAACTTTAGAGGTACTTGACTACAGGTGTACGATGTCTGTATGTTGGTTGAGTGAGGTTTGTATGTTTGTGACAGTGTGTGGCACCCTGACTCATTTATCACAAGTTACTCTATAGGAAGTTGTATTGTAAAATCATATATACAGGTATAGAATAACACTCAATGCAACGTAGCGAATACTCTAGACAATCTTAGCAATTGATTTTGGGCACATGTAATATAGAAGGCAAACAATTCATACCATTCAAAAAGATAAGAGGTATCTTTCTTTTCGATCTAACTATCGCTTGAGGTTTATTCCTGCAATCACGTGTTCTACAAATGCTCTTCACATTTGTGCATACCTCGAGATATTTCAGTTTTCGAAAAACAGCAGTTACTCAATTTACAAAATAAGTCACTGATTCTACTGATTCATAGTACGGATTATATTATCAGTGCTATAATTATGTATTTCTGAATTAATAGTATTCTTTGTAGCCTAGTAAATCAAATAAAATTACTGATAGTATCTTATTAGTTTGCATTTTAATTTTGATTTTTCTAAAAGAACCATATGAAATAGTGTTACCCTATACATTCAAGTTCATCTGACAGACTAACTCATGTTTTGAAAAGATCTGATTACTCGAACCAGTATCATTTATGTAGCGCACTCAATTCGACGAGTGTGCTACTGTCCTAGTTATGGTTGTCCCGGCGGACGAAATCTAAGAGAAAATGCATTTTCCTCTTTCGGACGCTATTTGCTATCAAAAAGAAATGAAAAAAAATGTTTTAGTATTAGGAAGGACCGCTGAACCGTCGCCCTTGACCACTTTTTTATTTTTCCTTTTTGGAAGCCAAATAGAACCAAACAAAAAATTAGAAAAAAGAAAATAAAAAAAAATAAAACGTTGGCGCAATTTTAAATACTGTTTTCAAAACAATCTCTTTATCAAATTTAAAATATTTTGATTGGTATGTCTAAAAACAGCGAAAAAAGATCCGCGCCATCTACTGGAAGAGAATCTCATTAAAAGCCGTCCAGATTCGCCTTAAAGTTATAAAAGAAAGTGTCTAGGAAGCTGCGAAACACTGAACATTCTGGAGGAATCTCCAGATTAAATAAATAAATTATCTTGAAACAAATATCTGCAGCTCTTAATACATTTCTGAAATTATACTGGATGTCATCGAAGTATACCACAATGTCCTTAATCTATAGAATATCTTCCCCTACACAATATGCAGATGGTTGAATGGACAGCTTAGCACCATTGATGTGGCAAAGGCGGTCTTCCACTTGTTGGAATCTCGAATGAACATAAATGCTTCTTCTGAATCCCTAATTGAATATTTCTTACCGTAGCTTGATTTAAATATAGTGATTCTGATGCAAACAAATCAAGTTAAACAAATTATTCCTTCTAATGTCACTGAGTATATTTGCATTGAATTTGGTTCACCCTGTACTGTTTACATACGAAAAGACATTTCATAGACCCGAAGACAAGTCGATCGCTAGCACACTATATATTCAGGTGTTAGTGTGTATGTTAAAACTCTTTTATTATCATAACTTACGCAATGTAAGTTTTACATTACGTCTTAGAATAAATTTGAATTAACCGTTATATTGTATAAGAATAGAGATAAACGTTTTAAACAACTGATTTGAATTCTAAGTGTATTTTATATCTCATAAATTACATCGGCATGTTTTACGAGTTGCGTACACCAATGTATAAGTGAAATATAATTAGAAGTATCTATCTGTATAGGTGTTAGTTACAAGCAGGTTTCCTAATGCGAAAAATTAGGTATAATTGCTTTAAAGTAAGGTTACTTACTTATTACTCCAGCCGATGTAATTATTTTAATTATATGCAAAGAGGCAAAGACATGTAGGTACCATATACGAGTCGTTGTGTTATTCAAAAGTACATACATACACGCAAATCTAAAATTATAGCGACACTATTAAAATTGTAATTTTTTTTTCTCGCAGTCAGGTTTATGAAACCTTATATGCATTGAGTGATAAATAACGAAGAAAATTATTACTGGAAAGTCCCCACCCACAATGTCGAGCATATTTCAAAACGATTTGATTCCTCTATTTATTATTTTATTTTTCACTATGCGAGAACATTCTCCGCATATATGGCGAATCGAACAACCTACTAAACATGTTTACTATACACAAGTTCTTAATTAGTTCTCAGCAAGCTAAACCTCATCGCCCACTTAAGGACACTTATATGCTTGGAAAGATTAAACTTTATTATTCTGCTATAAAAATATTCCTTGTAAATATTTACCGTTGGTATAATTACATGGATAAAAAAGGTGTCAGGTACTTTAGGAGTGGAATGCGCTGATAGAAATTATTTCTCAATTCATTATTTTTTTTTATTATTCTAAAGTAATGTAATAAAAAAAAATGTCAAAAACAGGTGCAAAGTTTGCAAATTATTGTTGCTAAAGTTTGAAAAATAAACAAATATAAAAAAGAGCTTGAAAATTTAGAAAAAAATAAACATTTTCAAGTGGTTATTCCTTGGCTTATTCTAAGAATATTTTGTCCTATGATGGTTTTTGAAAAACCCCTTTGTTTCCAAGATACAGGGCGAACAAAATTTGCGACAACCATATTCGATATTCGTTGAAATTATTAATGTAAATAAAAGTATGATGTACGCCAATGAGTTTATCAAGTACAAAAAATATTTACAATGCGTTGTTATTTTTTCGATTTCGATCACATAAAACGGCTGTTTTATCTAGTAGTGGATTTCATTTGAGATGACGTTTGGCTGTTTGACGTGTCTTTAATAGTTAGTGAAATCCTCTATCATGATGTATATGAACGCCGAGATGACTGACATGCATTTCATGTATGGACTTGCTGATGGCAACTCATTAGAAGCTAGACGATTGTTCATTGAAAGATTTCCTGTCCGTAATGTCCCAGACCGAAAAATCCTCGAAAACATTCATCGAGGTCTTCGTGAAACAGGCTCAATGAAACGAAGTGGAGGGCCAGGAAGATCAATGACTGCAAGAACGGTACAATTGGAACAGAATGTGCTGGAGATGATAGAGGAAGATCCTGGTAGTTCTACGCGAAATTTGCAAATACTTTGAATGTAAGTCATTGGACAGTTTGGAAAATTCTTAAGGACAATTTGTTGTATCCATACCACATTCAACGCGTCCAGGCACTACTACTTGCTAATCTTTCTCCACGTATTGCATTATGTCAATGGATATTGCAAACATTAGTTCGCATCCCTCTATTCCTGGCACAGATTCTTTTTACCGATGAAGCCAGTTTCTCAAGAAATGCAATGATGAATTTTCATAATAACATGTTGGCAGATGAAAATCCGCACGAGTAATTTAAAGATCGTTTTCAACATCAGTTCTCGTTGAATGTTTGGGTTGGAATTGGGGGTGACTATCAAATTGGACCGGTATTTTTACCAGGAAGACTTACTGGCGTGATGTACCGCAACTTTTTGGAAGCAACGCTGCCTGAGTTTCTGGAGAAATACCATACGATAAGATTGCAATGTGGTTTATGCCACGATGGTGCATCATCACATTTCACTTTGGTTGCTCGTAATTTTTTAACAGCAACGTACGGAGATCGCTGGATTGGTCGAGGTGGGCCACACGCATGTCCTGGTCGATCTTCAGACTTAAACTCCCTAGATTATTTCTTCTGGGGATCTCTGAAGTCAATAGTTTACGCTATTCCAGTAGAGAATTGGGACGACTTGCGAAATCAGATAATTGCTGGGTGTAAGTCGATTAGAAACGACCCTGGTATGTTTGAAAGAGTTCGACAGTCAATGGCGAGAAGATTGAATGCTTGTATCCTAGGCTGAGGAAGCCATTTTCGAACATTTATTGTAGATTGAGCAACTTTACATGTACTTCTTGATAATAAAATGTTGTTACTGTCGCAAATCTTGTTCGCCCTGTATCTTCGAAAAAAGGGGTTTTTCAAAAATCATCTTAGGACAAAATATTCTTAGAATAGAATAACCCCTTGAATTTTTGCCGCATGTTAACCTAACACCCTGTATATTTAGGAGTACGCTGATTTAAGTACACTGTTGAAAATTTTAAACTTTTTAACTAATTTAATAGTCAGGAGAGGTCCACACTCCTTTTCGTGCTTATTTGTCGAGAACATACGAGTTTAAATTTGACGAGCAAGATAGTCAAGTATTGTCTATTGCTAAGGGTTATTTTGTCCAACTGACACTGGAATTATAAATACTTCAGTCACATTTTATTGATCTAGACTAGACAAATTTACTAGCTGTTTAACTAAATGAATGTGGTTTCTATGGCGTTTTTAACACACTTTTCTACAACATCTACGTTTTTGCTATAATATTTTCTCGCTCTTAAAGGTCGTTTCTCATTACAAAGATAAGCAAACCACTCATTCAAAAGTTTGGTTTTCAGCTAAAAGTGCCAATCTTAAAATGATTTTTTGAGAACCATTATAAAATTAAGTGAATGTTTATGCTATTTGACTCAAATCTGAACTAATTACGTAAATAGACCCACATAGCCAAATTTAAATTGCGCGCAATTATTCTTAGTAACTTCAACGTTGAAACATAAAATTACCCACTATTTTGTGTGACCAATATAGTTATTTTAATGCCTTTATGTTAAAGATACTAAAAATAGTGGCGGGAAATTTAAATTTGGCTATTAGGGGATGTTCCCAATAGATCTTTAAGATGTGAAATTTTTATGCCACACTGGGATTAACGTTTAATAATACAAGTTACACTTTCCAGGTCAGTTACACGTTTGTGGTTGTTGAATATGTTAATACGCAGAAACAAGTGGTGCGTATAATGCAATACCGTATTAGATTAGGTGGCGTTTCTATATTTCTATCCGAGGCAAACATTTTGATTGGTTGACGCTTCTGAATGTCTAGAAAAAATAGTAAATCCTCATATCTGAACAAAGAATTCACACGAAATTCTAGTAATTTCTGTTCTACTAAACACACGTAGTCAACTCGCCTGGCAATGTTTGTAAAAATCAACACTGAAATATTTGACTAGCGCAAAATTAACGTCAACACCTATAATATTTTCAACAGTGTATGGAATTTTTATTGCATTTAGTGATATCTACTGTTTTAACACCCTGTACATAGGTATTTATATACAGATTGTTATCTTGGTTAAATATGTCAGTCAATTCAGAATTAAAATTAAGGACCATTAATGGAGAAATGTGCTCACGTGTCTTTAAAAGGAAATTCATTCATTTTGACTATCAGTTGTTTAACGATAATCAAAGTGTTGTTAAGATAGAAAGGATGATTAGCTATTTATTTTTAATTTTTTAAGAGAATGTAATTTAAATGAGGATGATGCAAAACATAATGAAAAGAATACTTTTTCAATTAAAAAGTACCGCCTAATTGAAAGAATTTACTATATCATAGACGAGTAGTAGAGAGTAAAATTTTATTTATTTAACATAACAAAAACCCCACCACTTACTACTTATTACTGTACTCGCATTCATTATTATTTCAAAGGCATTCGATAATAAGAAATGGTCCGAAAATTATTAATGTAAAAACTTGTTTTAGCCGTGTCCGACGAAGTAGGACTCATACATTATGAGGACATGCGCATATTATATTAACTATTCCTATTTAGTATTACATCAATATTCACTCCTATAGAGCCAATAGTTCCGGTCCAATATCTTCCGGTCACGCTTAACGACGGAAGTCAACGAACCCTTCAAACCATAACTTCCTTTTGCCGTGTTGCACAGAGTTATTTATGTGTAGACAGGTACAAGACATATACAGTATTTGCATGGGTAATTTGATATACACAGACAAGTATTTTGTAGGATTTTAAAAAAATACAGATAAATAATCGGAAGAAACGTTAAATTTAAAAGGATGTATGGATGTTAACAAGTTAACAGTTTTTCGTTTGTCGCGCTGTTGTTACTATTAGCATGTGGTCTATTTTGTGCATGTCATGTTCTCAATTTCTGGTGGTTAAATGAGAAAAAATCATGCGATTGTTTGGATGATTTGGCTGTAAAGTATATCGTGAAGAACTCGGTTAAATTAAACTTGAATTTCTTTAAAAAAAAATCATCAAGAATGTTTTTTTATTTATAATTTATTGGTAATTTTTTAGTTCTTTTGTTTACCATAGAAGTAACTTTGGACATATATTTATTTCTGCAAAACTTAAATTCGAAAAATAGCGAAAAAAATCAAAAATTTTCTTTCCCATTTTTATTTTTTTTTAGTTTAAAGGAATTCTTATGTATTATACAGGGCGATTCTCAATATATGAGACAAACTTTAAGAGCTGATTCCTGAGGTTAGTTCGATCATGAAAGTTCATATAAGTATATGTCCAAAACGGTTTAGTTTTAAAGTTATTGAATGTTTAATAAATAAATGATGAAACTATGACTAACACGATATAATATCACAGTTGTTCTTAAAAACTATTGTGTTGAGAGAGAATTGTTTATTTGTCATTTCAATATTTGTCAATAGTTGTCAGAAGTATTCATTCAGTTTATTGCCAGTTTCTGGTTTTCTAAATGAATTACACTAATGCTGAGATGTGTGATATGCATTTCGTTTACGGTCTTGCAAGGGAAATTCGCGTGCTGCTAGAAGTCTTTATGAAGAACGATACCCGAACCGTATCATCCGCAATCATTCAATATTTGCCCGTCTTCACAACGTTTAGTGAAACGGGAATTCTAAAAAAAACGGACGAATGATACGGCACCATCTTACAGTGAGAAACTCCACAAGTTTGAAGAAATAGTACTAAATGAAATTGAGAAACATCCTATACAAGCACCAGACAAATTGCGTTTGCCTTTAAAACATTAGTCAGGCCACAGTTTTGGAGAATATTGAACATCCAACTGTGTGATTCATATACATTCAACACGGCTGCGGCACTTTTGCCGGCAGATTCCGCAAAGAGTTGCTTGTCAATGGATGCAATGCAAATCTGACTATTGGCTCAAATATTTCCAGGACGAGGCTACTTCTCTAGAAACGCATTATTAATTTTCATAATAATCACATGGCCGAAGAAAATCGCAAGACTAGTGAATGCCCGTCATCAACATCAATTCTCTGTCAATGTGTGCCGGAATTTTTGGAGATCACCTGATAAGTCCAACTTTTATCGATGCGGTTAAATGGAGAGGTATAACGCAATTGCTTGAAGGAAGCTACTCTACTGATCGAAGAAGTTCGTTGCATTAAGATTACAAATGTATTTATGCATGACGGGTCCAGCGCTTTTAGTGTGTAGCTCGCGAGTTTTGACAAATATCTATCCAGATCGGTGGATAGACGGGGAGGCACAACAGTGGCCTCTCGGGTTCCGACTTAAATTCTTGGACTTTTTTCTCAGGGTCACCTTAAATCATTAGTTTATCGACTCCCATGAAAATGTCGATGAACTGAGAAATCGTATTATCGCAGCTTTTCAAACAATTCGAATACTCCTGGTATTTTTAGAAGGACTCGCAGTCATACGACGGAGGATGAAGCTTGTATTGCAGTTGGGGCGGTCATTTTCAACTTAGTATAGTTAATTTTGTTTTACTAATTTTTTGTTATTGTATAATAAAACATAATTATGTTACCTTACTATAATAAAATGATACACTTAGAACTAAGCGATTTTGGACATAGTTCTTATGACTATTATGGATAAATCACCCCAGGAATCAGCGCTTAAAGTTTTCGCATAATGAGAATACCCTGTATACATGGTTTCAGACAACTCGTCCACTCTCTTTTTCTCGCGTTATTGCAGTTAGACTAATGCGACAAAAACGTTCCATTATCCGAGTGGATAGCAATTTTCCTTATTTTAAATTGGAATCATATGTTTTTTTTTCTTACAATCAATGAATTTCAGATTATTTTGAATAACATTCACTAAAGTTCTGATCCCGCAAATTCAATCCCGTTTTTTGAGATATTTACGGATTTGTCAAATTTGACGTTTTTAACTTTCGAAAACGTAATATTCGCATACCATTAAAAATAATGATGTTTTTAACTAGTTCCCTAAGAAATAGTTGTCCGTATGCAAATTCTATTAAAAGAAACTAAATTGTTATCGAATGCTCATAAATGATTCGGATCTTACATTAGAAAATTCTTTTTTTTTTTTCAAATGTAAATTATTAATTCCTAATTTACCCATGCAATCAGGAAATAAATTATCCGTCGACAGGTATAAAGATGTATATATACTATTCTAGTCGTTTTCCAAGATAAAACCATTCTATTAACTGGGCTATGAAATGAAGTAGGTTTGACAATAATATACATATGTTACTTTACTTCATCATTGAGATTAATTTTCTCATTGCTGATCCGTGGTTATAATGTTCTGGTTGATAAGTATTATAACAGTATTTTAACATTTTATTCCTTATGGGAAGGGAATAAATGATCTCAATAATTAGAGATGCCAGATAAAGGATGGTATGAATATCTCTCCTTTAAAAAAAATTATCTATAAATGTTTCATGAATTAAATATCAAATAACTAAGCCTTGGTATTATCTTTCTTCCTGTATTATTAATACCACCCCATTCCATATAATAAAACACCAATAATCATTTAATTGTTAGACTTTCAGTTACAACTTACCACGAAAATTTACTACTAGAACATACAATACAAACAACATATATTGCATAGTTTAGTGCAATTATTATACATAATATCATGTGATTTTAGCATAAGCACACACAAGAGAAAGCTATTTGAAATCTGTTTGCATATAACTTAATCAATTCTTCATTAATAATCAAATGAAAATAATGGCTTTTTAGTAGCAAAACGTGAAGTTACAACTAAAAAATTGTGCAACAAAAATTCTTCATTCCTCACCGTGTTTTGTAAAAAATGTAATTAATTAAATCATCAAAAAAATTAATCTCTTTGCGCCAGCGTCTCCCAAGTCATCAAGATGATCTAATAACACACAACATACAACAAAATTTGCATATTCGAGAGCGGCGACTCTATCCAACGACGCCACGATCTGGACAATACTCGTTCACACATGTATTAGAAACATTTACAGAAGCAAGTTGTAGCAGCTAACGTAAAGAAGCAGTTTTATACACCACTACATTTTATACACTGCGTTACTGCTAGATATAGATATGCTATATCAGGAAACTGCTACAAAATAGCAGCTTACCTTGTAACAACCTATCATTAGTATCAAGCATCTATAGAGAAAATACAAAATATAATATTTTAGAAACGTATAATGAAAAATATTCTAATGAGCTTATAATTCCATCTTTCTCTTCTTACCAGTTTATATTCCATTAATTGAATAATTAACATTTGCCGTGCAATTCAGACCCAGAGGCTCGGATTTACTACGTATTCCAGCCCATAAACCGTCCTTATGTGAACATGGACCGGAGTATTTATAGAGTCATAAAAGCTTTTAATAAATTAACCCCTGATTTGAGGGCTATGAGGAACCTCGTATTGCCTAGACTTTGGAGCTTCTGTTAGTCGGTATCTTTTAGATAACTGTTTTCATTCGTTTTCTGATTTTTTTAAACTCCTAATATCTAATTATTAGGATAATACTTTAGCAACAAATTTAATGTTTTACTTGTATTATGTATTTATATTTGTGACGAAATAATTGATAATATGTAGGGTCTTGTAGCTGAACTCCGGTGTTCGATCGCTCATTTGCTATTGAAGTGAGATGTTGCACTTAACTAACTGCAACTAGGCATTAAGGAGCATATCTGAAATTTATTTTCAAATATACCGGGTGGTTAAAAAACGGTCGGCATAATCATATGACTTTCTTTTTAATGGAGCACCTTGTATTTTTAACAGTGGCTGACTAATGGGTGTACGCACCTACATATTTTGTTTTTTTTATTTGAGACGTTTTTTTTTGGGGCAATAAGTAGGTATTTCTGATAGAAAAATAGATATTTACACAGTATCATTGAAAAAAAAAAAACACTGCCGCAAATGTGAAGCATGAGACCCAATAATTGGGAAATCTATCTTTGGGAGATAGAAGATACTTCAGAAAAAATTGGAAACAGTAGCAATATACAGGGTGTTCAAAGTTTATTGCCCAGTTTCGAAAACTGGCTAACTTTTTTAGATGTTTTTTTTAAATTGAATACTCAGTATAATAATAATAATAATAATATTGTATGTATTTGTTATTTCACCATTACAGAATTTGTCGTATAATTATTTGCATGATATATATTTACATGTATAAACATTAGTCAATAAAAGTGTACAAATAAAATTAATAAATAAGTAAAAGTTAAAAGCAATAAATGTAAAAGACGAACAATGACAAAAAGCAGACAAACAAAACAAGAAATATATATAGAAAATGAGCAGAATGAGGAAATGACTAGAATTGGCATTCTTCCACTGTGTAGTATTCTCTGTCGATTAAGATTTTCTTTATGTGGGTCTTGAAGCTGGTAGATGTTAGTAGCTTCATTTCCTGTGGTAAGCGGTTATATAATTTCTAGCCCCAGTAGTCGATCGATTTTTGGGAACGATCCAACCTGTGGTATGAGACTCTTATGTCGTTCCTTTGACGAGTGTTATGTGGGTGATATTCGCCATTAAGGTGGAATAAGTCTTTATTATTGTGGACGTGGGTGACAGCTGCCAAAATGTACATCGATGGCAAGGTAAGTATGTTTTCTTTCTTGAAATAACCTCGACAGCTTCCATTGCGTTGTAGACTGCATAAGATTCTGATTGCCTTTTTCTGTAGGATAAATAGCTTTTGTGTGTTCGCTGACATTCCCCAGAAAAGTATTCCATATCCAAGGATCGTGTGAAAGTTGGAGAAATACGCAAACCTTGCCGCCTCATTAGTTGCTATGTGTTTAATTCTCCCTATAGCGTACAGCGCAGATGATAATAGGCTGGATAAACTTTCAATATGTCGATTCCACCTTAGTTGAGAGTCTATTATAATGCCCAAAAACTTGACTTCCGATTTGTTGGCCGCACGAAGTGTTAACGTTTTTGTTTTGTCTGGATTGACTTTTAATTTATTTGCAGCAAACCAAACATTGGCAGATTCACGATTCTCCGCATAATTTTCTGAAGGACCTCGAGATCATCAGCATTTACGAATATTGATGTATCATCAGCATAAAGGCTGATTTTACTTTCATTAAAACTGGCTGTTAAATCATTTATATAAATAATAAATAGCAATGGCCCAAGTATCGATCCTTGAGGAACCCCGTACTTTACATTTTTACACAAACGGATGAAGATGTTAATTACTAACAAATTTTGTTATTACGTTATATATTTTTATACATACATACCTAACATATACAGGGTGTTCCATCATTAACAGTTTATGATGTTCTATTATTTATTTATATTTGAGATTTTGGCACTATCATTTGTTCGATTGGAACTATAAATGTGAAATACTTTAACCAAAATATCACTTCCGGTTGACCGGAAATGGATGTCAACTTTGTTATTTTACATAGAATGATATAATTTTTTTAGTCATTTTTGGATTCTATGACCATAAATACATCAGTCGTCATTAACTGTTCCTATAGCTACTTGTTGCCGTTTTTGAGTTATTCTTTTTAATTTTAGTCATAATCAAATCATCGTTGAGAAATTCTCGGTTAATACTACAATTAGAGACTCCAAATTTGCTATGTTATGGATGTAGATATAACTCTAAGAAAGGGTACACTCACTTCACATTCTAATATACAGGGTGTTCAAAACTGAAGAACAAAGTGCCATATTTTCAAATGCAGAAAACTGTTTTTTTTTAAACACCATGTATTTTAATTTAAAATTATAATGAATGGCAAGTATCATTAGTTGGATATTGATTTTTATTCTGATGAACATGGCACAATACTTCTAAAATATAAATGCTGGACACCGGCAATCTGATGTTAGATGCTTGAAAATATGGCTTACAGGAAGTGGTAGGTGAAATACGATAAATTACTCTAATTAAACGCTTTTGAGCCAAGAAAACTGGCTGTGAATTGCTATATAAAAGAATACCGTACATCAAGATCGTCTAGATTGAATTTCGATAGTAGTAGTAGACAGCAACCAGAACAATACTGAACATACTATTTAGAAAGGAATTAAATAAAAATGCGTCGCTCTTAATAGTTTTTGCAAGATCAATATTGAGTGAATAGCGGTAATAAAAGATACTTTGGGGCGCCACAGTGGACCCGCTTGCATTCGCAGCGCGAAATAATTGTAATTTACCAAGTTGCAAGAATGGTTTGTAAATTGCATAATTTGCATACTATGTATGTTGAAGTGTAACTATCAACTCAAAAATGTTGGGAATATCAAGCCTCTGTGGCTTATTTACTAGTAGAAGTCAATGTACTTGAATTAGGCGTTTGAGTTGTGTATAAAATAGAGGCAATATTGCAATAATTTGTATTTTACCGAATTTATTAAACATGGTAGACTTTTTCAAAAGTAAACACGTAATTTCATTCGTCATTTGTTGAAATACCTTGACGTTGTGCTACAGCTCAAAAACTGTTTGTTCGAGGTGGCTTATAAAAAATTGCAGACGTTTGCAGATGTTGATATTTTATTTTTAAATTGCTCATAGTTCAGTTATGATGTGTACCTAAAATAAAGTGCGCCCGAGTGCGACCGTAAGCGTTATAATTTTTTTTAGATGAAATGTCCATTGCAGTTAAACATAGCGTTTTGTTTTCGGAGTAGCACAAACACAAAAACTTAAAAAGATCCACGCTAGTACATACGTTTAAACAGTGTATTTACGAAAGAAACTATAAATGAACAAGAAGCTGATAAATCATTAATCAATATTATAAGAAAAAGATAGAATTTCGTTGGAAACCAAGTTCACGTAACGTAAAAAAAATTATAGCAAGAAATAAAGAGATGGTTGGATGAGAAAGTTGAACTTGAAGTTAAAAAAAAGTCCATTTACTAATAAAAAATTTGGTTATTTGGTAGGCCATAAAAAGCATTTGATGAATGTAGACATCAATACCAACTAATACAAAAGTATTTATTTCAAATCTCTTATCTTTTATATATATCTTTCTATTTTCAGTGCTGTGCAGTATTTAATATGAATAAAAAGCAGAGGTTAATATGTTGTCCCTCAGTAAATGTCAATAAACATTATTATTAATATTATTACCTGTACAATAGTAATATCACAACTGCGAAGATTATAAATATGTAAATGTAGACTAGATTTAGACATAAACGGCAATTATTTCGCGCTACGAACGCAATCGGGACCACTGTGGGGCGGTGTGCAAAGTTATCTGTTTGACGTATATTGCTATTTAAAGAAAACTGCTACAAAAAGTAGCAGGTTTTTTTTTAAACTGCTAACCAATAGTAGCAGAAACAGGTTGTAGCTGCTAATGCAAAGAAACAGTGTTATACATCACTAATACAGTCATAATCTATGCATTTATAGTTTTTTTGCTCAGAATCCCATCATTAGTTTGAAAACAGACAACTATTCAAAACTTTGCGAATATTCTCCCAAGCTACGACACTGCATCTCCTCTAGTCCAACAGACTACAGGAACACCTCGTCACGCTACACATACATATAATAACCAGTAATTCATGTGTACATCCCATCGTACACAGAAGCATATAATACACAGACACTGGACTGTGTCTGATGCCTTTAGATCACGTAGGTAAGCGTGGACTTCCTGCGTCTCGAACAAAGACCTTCGGACTGGTTCTAAACGGACTAGAGTAGGTTGGCGTTCGCCGCTTCGGATCGGGGCGAGGTAAGGCGCATCCGGTGTTGGCGTCCGGAGTCCCGGAGCCCGCCGACGAACACCTGACGTCGAGTCAGAGCGCGCGTTATTCACCTGTTTCGCCGCTTGACGTGAAGTCATACGAGTTCGTAATAGCGGTCGGCGCGCAACAGTAGAGTACGCGCGCGGAGGCCAGGCGGTTAAAATCGTATACGCGAATTTCAAAGTGCGCGTTAGATCGAAGATTAATAGGGTATCTCGGTGATATTTTGACCTGTCAGTGAAAAAGTAGGGTTAGGTATATAGAAAGTATATGAGGTGATTTGGAGATCCGCGTTTTTACCATGCCAGTTGGACTACTGTTTGATATATCGAGGTGAGATATCATTCTTTTAAATACTTTCCTGATTAGAGCAAGCCATGCTTTCTTTTTAATCGTTGATCATAGTGCATGCACGCACTAATCACTTTGACAGTTTGTAAGTCACCATAATGTGTGGAAAAAATATTGATTATAAGTTAAAAAGTATAATAGCGCTACAGGTGATGCTGAAAATGTTGTCCATTATTTTGAAGCCACAGTTGAATTCTACGCTTCATGTGTGTTAAAACCATCTACGAGGATTTGTGAGGTTAGGGGAAGGTGGGGCAAGATGGGAACATTAAGCTTTAGAACACTGCATCAGGATTGCAAATTGATCTACAAGGTTCTAAGTAAGCTTGTTGTAATCTTTAAACATTTATCTGCTGATGGATGAATTTACAATTTTTCGATGGATACTCTTGATGTTGTGAGAAAATTTTGAAAAGAATTGTGTAAATACACCATCTTGCCCCACCATGGGGGCAAGATGGGGTTCCAGGTGAGTTAAGAATGGGTCGTACCATAAATCTAGGTAATAGGTAAAAAGAAATAGATTCTTGAAATATTCTTAAAAACATGCAGGAACAAAGCTTAAACTCTTTAGAGCGGAACTACTTAAAATAAAAAAAAATACAATAACGATAAAAATATTAACTTAATCTTCACAATTGAGACAATAGAAGACGAACTCATCCACGTATTCGCACAGCCTTCATTACCCAACCTCGCCATCCAGGCACTATCAATACTCCCCTTACAATACTAACATTGAGCGTCATCTTCCTCAACAGAAGAACTTGATTATTTCCTTGACGTTTTCTAAAAATAATCTCTTGCTTTCCTTACAAATTCGGCTTTTTGATCTCTTCTATTTTCTTCTTTGTCATTTTTCCTTTAACTTTCCCTCAGCATTCTAGTTGCCTTAGGATTCTCCAGACTTCTATTTTCTTGTAGCAGATTTTTATACGTAGTGCTTGTAAGGATTTTGTCTTTCCTTGTTACCCTTTGATTGAACCTGTACTTTATTCTAACATGAGAAATAGGCATTAGGTTTTCGAGAAGCATAATGGGCATAATCCAGGCATAACGGGCCAGACTGAAGAGTGAGATAATGATGTCACCATTGTTGCCCCATCCAATAGCCCCAAGCTTGCCTCTTTGGGACATTTTCTGGTTATGTTAATAACATATTAAATATTTGAAATAAAAAATAACATACTATAGAAAATACATGCAATACATGTCAATTAAGCACAAAAAGTGTAGTTGTAAATAATTTACTTATGCTCCGATACTGGCCGTTGAACTCATCATCAAAATAATAACGAAATTATGGAAATTGCAAAGTTCACGCACAAACAGCAATAACTTTGTTATTACGACTAGTAAAGTTTCCTACATTACAACAAACATAAAACAGCACTTGTTTGGTTAAAAAGTATAGGTTCAATAATTCGCCCCCTTGAAACTGCTAGCCAGACGCCTATTTTTTTGCGGATGTAATGAAGTTTCTACGAATTCGTAAGGGTTTTCTGCCGAACACATTATCAGTATTTTATTTATTTGTTTATTTAAATAACCACACTGAGAAAAGAGATTACATTAAATGAAAAGTTTTATAACTTTTGGTTTTTATCATGTTCAACGAAGAGAATAACTTTTCTCAGAAAAGTGTTTATTTTAATTGAAAGTAGCGTGCTGTTTTGCCGGAAGACTATTTTCTTCTTAGGGCCGTTTTACACCTAGCTATTTATTGGCCAATTTAAAATTTTGCGTGATAGCACATATTTAATCCGTGTTATACACGTAAAATTTTAAATTGCGCAATAAATAGCTAGGTGTAAAACGGCCTTTAAGTGCATGCTTTTCGACGAAAAGTAACCGTAATTAAATGAACGCACCTTAGTTTTGATTAATATTTTATAATGTCTGTAAAATTTCTGTTTAAGTAAGACAATACACATTACATATTATATTGTTATTATTATGTACATATTTAACAACATATTTTAGTTTCTCTCAAGTACGTTATATGGTATTATTTAATAAACAGTATTTATTTAAATCAGCCGGACGTCTTTGTTTATTTGCGTGACACGCATGTATACATTGATTTAAAACCTTTTGCCATTTAAAGGAAAATGCAAGCACCTGTATTCAAGCTGAATGCTTTTTTACGCGGCAGTATTTTAATTTATTCATGTCCACGTGCATAAGTCTCAGATACACAAACAATAATGAACAAAAGTGAATATTTTTCGTGCGAGGTTAAATAAATTTCAGAGATAATTGGAATCTTTTCAGTTAATGCTGATTTACTTGTAAGCTAAGGAACTTTGCTTTATATAGTGTTTGAAGGTTTTAAAACTGTTATACATGGGAAAAACGATCTTGTTTGGTTGAAGACCCATTTTTCATGCATTTGGCGACAGCTACAAAATTATTACTTGATTTAGGAATACTAAAAATACACACAGAGAAGTAATTTCTAAAAGCAAGTGAGAATTTCTTAACCGAAGTACCTCTCGTTCTTATATATAAGCAAATAAATAATTTCTTGGGCGAAGAAATTTTATGTCCGTAAGCATTGGAAAGTCAGTTATGTACTTGTTTTAAGATAGAAAACATTTGTGACAAATAAATTTTGCTTTGAAATTAGTGGAATTTTGAGAAAATAATTTATTGTATTTAAGTACATCTATTTACTTGAATCTAATAAATTCTCTAAAATAAAGAAAATGCTATCTTACATTTAGTAATTTTTTTAAAGAACATAGATGTATTTGGCAATAGAAAACGTTTTTCTGTGTGTATTCTTGCATTCAATCAAACAAATAATTTGGTTAGTAAATTTATGTGCACCTAGCACAGTATTTTTAATTTAACTAAATATTTACATGGAAGTAAAAATAAATATCGCATTTTATTTTCGTATAGTAGTTTTCTCCCCATCTAGTACAGCAGATGAGCACATACACTTATGTGTAGTAGAGAAATTGTCGCATTAGATGCGCATCTTCTATTTCATTCCAGTAACAGATAATATTTCGCACAAAATAGGCTGGAAACTATGATCGTAACATATTAATCTGGTATATTTCCCAGATCAACATCTGATAGGAGTCATCGCCACTTGAAAGGGCGTTCTCTTTAATGCCACACTAGTGTGCTTAGGATGGTGACTGCGAGCAACTCCCCAATACTACTAGGATTTACAATATTCTAACGGCAAATCCCTC
Source organism: Protaetia brevitarsis (assembly GCA_004143645.1). Taxonomy (NCBI): domain Eukaryota; kingdom Metazoa; phylum Arthropoda; class Insecta; order Coleoptera; family Scarabaeidae; genus Protaetia; species Protaetia brevitarsis. The sequence continues at coordinate 70,996 of RXPK01000200.1, forward strand.
CTTAGTGCATGGGTTTTTAGAGATAATTCATTTTCATTTCGATTAAAAACGATCACGGCATTTTGTTGTGTTTACACTTAAGCCTAAAATGAATAAATGTTATAAGAAAAGGAAAAACCTCTTGAATCAAAACGCTCACGGTTTTCTGCCAATCTGCATAGTTTTCAAGTTCAAAATAAAGAGGATTTGAATCAACTATCAATATCTTTCACTTAAAAGAATAAACTGTTTCAAGGAAAAATATATTATTTTCCGAAGAAATGTGTGAATTTGAAATTATATTCCTTTTCAAGAAAATACCAAATCATGTTGGTCATATAGAAAACGCAAAAACTTTTGGTTTAATGCAATTCCTTTTAAATGAAAAGGATATTTCTCTCAGTGTAGGAGCTCAAATATTCTTTTTTTCTTTTCAATCAGAAATGTTGAAGTTTGTACTAAGAAATCTTAAAAAAAAAATTCTTAAGTCCTTACAGCGCCATCTCTATACTTAAAGATTTTATGTGAGTGAAAAGTGATTTAACTATTACAAAATAATCATTTTTATTTTTTTTTACAATAATTGTTTTCAAACAAAAAATAGTCTAACTCTACTAAGCTTCCGGGCTTGAACCGCGTCTGGGATCTTCTTCTGGGCGATGTTTTCTCTAAGGCTGCTGCTATTACTGTTGGCCTGAAACTGAAGTTTCAACAGCAGCCTGAAGATGTCCCAGAGCAAACAATTTCGAGTGTACGAAATTTAATTCCATTTTGGGATAAATCGAAAAAAACTTCAGCAACCAACTTACCTTACTTACCGAGCTTTTCAAACACGTATTTTAAAAGAAATCCACTGAAACTCTCTCTGTGACTTGCCTGTTCGATATCTATATTGAAAATTGCATAGCGTGATATTAAAAAATCAATAAGCATTAAAACCAGTTGTAGGTAGATACTATTTTTATTAAATCAAGAAAATAGTTTCAACACCTTGTATACCGGAAGTATTGAAAGTTGGAAATATTTTCCTAAATAGGTCATAGTTGCCCATAATTATTCTCGTTAGTCTCAAAATAAAATTGCTACACAATTCAAAAAATTCCAACAAGTCAGTTCAAAGAGGCACCCTATATAACATACATTTATATGTTATTAACTCTGATGTAAACATGATATATTTGACAGCAATACTACATCTAGAATTACCCAGTACTCATGGGCAATTAAAATGTAAACAGGTGAACATCTTGTAGGTACACTTCTCGTTTGCAGTGCATGAAAATCTGGCCATCAGGTGCGTTTGAACCAGCTGTAGCAGGTGATTCTTCTGAAAGACGCAGATGCGATAGTATGCTCTGATGTGAGGATATTTTTCGTAAGGTACGCACTTTGAATTATTAAAAAAAAAGCGAACGAAGGCGGAATCAATTGCGAAATCAGAAAATATAATAGATCTTCTTCAATATTTAAACTTACAGTTACACCTGCCCACATATAGAACACATTAGTATATCTGCCCACGACTACTTGATGTATCCGTTTACCTGTTCGCTAGATATTTACTAGCGATGTACATATATCGATCGACCTTGTGCCTGATCTTACATACAATACATGCACCTAACAAATACGCAGTCCTGTTTGTAATATGCTGTTTCTTAATGCAACGAGCTAGTGGCAGCCTTTATTGGTAAACGTATAGTGCATGGGGGATTGTGTAACAGTACGTATGCATGTTAGATTGCGAAACACCGGATTCAAAATGCAATTACCCAACCAGAAGAAACGGTACACGTTAAAGCTTAGTACATTAAAGTCGACTTATAAGGTACAAATATGCATTAGTCACACGATCTACCAATCACGTATTTAATACTGGTTTGAATCAATTGGATTTTGAAATTGTCGTAAACAAATATTTAATTATTATGTTAAATTTAATCTTTGCATCACTGTAGGACGACTCAATACTTTTGCCTTATTTTAGAAAGCGATGACACTCTTTAAAATATTTCATCTTTAAAGTGACACATAGAGAACAACTGTCATTATGTATGCGTTATGCTATATAGTGTAAGTTAACACTTAGAAAACTGTTTATAATTAAGATTTTATTGTCGAAAGCTACTTTCTAAATAAGTGTGAAACTAAAAATTCGGAGTTGCAATAGAGTATTTACAAATAACCTTTATCATACAGATATACAGGGTGTTAGGTAAACATGCGGCAAAAATTCAAGGGGTTATTCCTTTGCCTATTCTAAGAATATTTTGTCCTACGATGATTTTTGAAAAAACTCTTTGTTTCGAAGATACAGGGCGAACAAGATTTGCGACAGTAGCAACATTTTATTATCAACAAGTATATGCTCAATCTACAATAAATGTTCGAAATGGCTTCCTCCAGCCTGCATACAAGCCTTCAATCTTCTCGTCATTAACTGTCGAACTCTTTCAAACACACCTGGGTCGTTTCTAATTGAGTTACACCCAGCAATTATCCGATTTCGCAAATCGTCCAAATTCTCCACTGGAGTAGCGTAAACTATTGACTTCAGAGATCCCCAGAAGAAATAATCTAGGGAGTTTAAGTCTGAGGATCGAGCAGGCCATACGTGTGGCCCACCTCAACCAATCCAGCGATCTCTGAATGCTGCTGTTAAAAAATTACGAGCTACCAAACTGAAATGTGGTGGTGCACCATCGTGCATAAACCACATTGCAATTCTTGTCGCGTATGGTACATTCTCCAGAGACTCAGGGCAGCGTTGCTTCTAAAAAGTTGCGGTACACCACGCCAGTAAGTCTTCCTGGTAGAAATACCGGTCCAATTTGATAGTCACCCACAATTCCAACCCAAACATTCAGCGAGAACTGATGAAAACGATCTTCAAATACCTCGTGCGGATTTTCATCTGCCCACACATGGTTATTATGAAAATTTCTTATTGCATTTCTTGAGAAACTGGCTTCATCGGTAAAAAGAATCTGTGTCAGGAATAGAGGGATGCGAACTAATGTTTGCAAATATCACATTGACCATAATGCAATAAACGTGGAGGAAAATCAGCCAAGTAGCAGTGCCTGAACTGTTGGAATGTGGTAGAGGACAAAACAAATTGCAAAACGCAAACAGTTCAGATCTTTCCAATGAGTTCATTATATATTTTGGTAGCAAGAACATGTGGTAACTGCTGATATAAGCTTAATATAGTCCTGGGTTTGGCGATGTCAGGTGCTATAATCATATTTGTCTTTATTAATATCATTAATTAAATTAATATCATAAGCACTGATAGCAAGCTCAAGAATAAACATATAAGGAAAAGTCAATAATTTATAACTGTTATAAACTGATCCGCAAGACTCAGAAGCTTTTAGGCCAGTTATGCAACGGATAATACGTTTCTGGCTGAAAAAAATATCTCTAGCCATAGTTGAGTTCCCCCAAAATATGATGAAATATGAAACAATGGACTCTTCAATTGAGAGACCGATCTACCCACACTCTCAAAAATTTAGTGTAGTCCGCATTGATAAACTGTCTGGCACCCAGTGACAAGTCTAAGTAAAAATAAGGGACATAATAGATCCATTCATACAAACATCCACAGTTTTCAGTTGTGTTCTTTTCTGATGTCTTAGTTCCAACTCGGTTGAACCGATTTTAACCAGAGTTGGTTAAATTTGAGTGCCCACATTTGTATATAGGGCATCTGAAGAGATTACTATGCTCCTGCCACTATTGATCTGAAACTGTTTCAGGCAATAACAACCTTGAACATGTCCCATGCAAGCAGAGGTGGCTCCTCTTAAAGAGCCACGGGGTCATGGCCCCACCGTTGCAAACCATTAAAAAGCTTTTATTTTTTGTAAAAAACACATTTAAGCACAGAACGAACGTTGCGATGCCCATAATTTGATGCAACGAAACGCACTTTGCAGTTATTTATGCAGACAAGCGGCGAACTGGGGCCAGGTCTAGATTGGCACCGATTTCAGACGTTTGTAAATCTCCGCGCGAAGCTAGCGGAAGCGGGGGTAGTCGCAGTATATGCAAAAATTACATGAAGTAGGGCCAGTGGTATCTTGACCCGCTGCTCGCTGGTTGATCGAGCAGTGTTGCCAATTGACAGAAGACATATTACACTAGATTGGGATTATAATTCCACCAGAAAATCACTAGAATTGGGAAAGGAATTACTTTATAAAGTATTTTTTTAAGAAAAGCAAAAAAAAATATTTTATATATTTATGTAATTAATAGTTTTTTACTATAAATCTCCTTTTATTTCATTTTTTATTATAATTTTTATAAATTTAATATAACACTTATTAAGTAGTCCTCAAATATTAATAATTTACAACAATATATACAACTATAACCGTGTTTTATAAAATCATAATATATATCCTTATTTATTTTATTTTGTACTTTTATTTATTTATTTACATATGCAATCAAAGTATAGGAAAACCAAGTATATATTTATTGGTGACCTCCTACCATTTTGTTTTCTACGTTCTGCGTGAAATTTGAAAAATGTATATGTATGTTAGAATTAAAATGTATAGCATTAAAATTAAAATCATTCCCATATAAACGAAAATACACTCCAACATTCGAGAAGAAAGCTAAATTACAAAATACTTATCTAGATTCTATATCATAGAATGGGAATGGTAGACTTACATAGCAGATATTATACGGTACAAAATAAAATGGCGACTGAAATTTATCTTGGCGAGAGTAATGCTACTTGGTTTTCCTATACCATGATGTAACTTAGTTTTCGTGTTCAATGAATTCACTAGATTTATTACTAAAATTAAAGAAAATCCACTAAACTTTTCACTAGCCACTAGAATCTGATTTGTGTACACCAGGCGTGCTTTCAATACGCCAGATTTAGTGGAAAATTCACCAAGTTGGCAACGCTGTGATCGAGTCACACGCCATCAGTATACGTCAGTGTTCGGTACTGTGGGGGAAGGGTATCCCACTATCACGGTAGGCAAGCGTGTGAGTCAGACGGCCGTCGAAGATCGACTATTTAAAGTAGAAACAGATGTAGAGGGCCGTCGCATACGGATTTCGGTTTAAACACTTCATCCCAATAAAAATTGGGTTCAAGAATATTGAGTATTTATTAATTATAGTAATAAAGTGTAGTATTATTTTAGGATGACATCGCAAATCAGTAATATATTTACTATCTACAGTATTTCAAATCAAAATCGATCTAAAATGGTTTACAATTTTTAAATTACATTTTCATAACACTCTGTATTACTGCAATTTTTTTTTCCTCTACTTCCCTTAATTACCTCCTTCACGAAGGACAATACCGTCCATAATCTCTGAATAATTTCACACTCAGCGAATTAAAACGAGCAATTGTTGATATCCTGTTGTCGTATATTACCTAAGTATTTTTTTCACGTGCATTCAATTTCTTCTTCTACATGCTTCTTCCTGTGTTACACTACGTCTTTTTTCACTTCTTTATTAACTACGATTCACTTCTAATCGGTCATCTACATACATTCATGTAGTCTCGGTTCAGAATAAAATCTGTTTTGTATTATAATTTCAATGCTACCGAGTCGTCTTGTTCTAATGAATATGTATGACGACATTACATTTTATATATTCACTGTTTATGTGTACGTATGTATATTGGGTGGTGAATCATACATTTTATTGTACCCATTTAGAGGTTATTTCGTTCTATAATTTAATGAAATGCAGAGGAAAATGATATTATCATATACACTGGAAAAGGTGAGTGATCTTAAGGTTAATGATGTTTTTTTTTTGTTAATATTTTGATTGTAAAATTGCGTTTCATTTAAGTGCGAGAATATTTCGTTGTTAAATAATAATATATATAGTTTTGAATTATATGCTATAACTAGGTTGATAAGATAGGTAAGTGGCAGTTGGTATGCGAAAGATGTATCTTTTTATGCTGGGAATGTGTTCATTAGGCAACCCTAATTTATTTATTATTACATCCAACAAGTAAACCAGTACAGATTCCTGCAAAATATCTACTCTTTATGAGAAAACCGTCAAGTTTCAAAAACCGCATTTTTGTCCCATATTACCCCATTGGTCGGTACTTATTTCAACACATCACCATTTTACTAACATGGATGAAAGATCAACAAATTTTTCTGTTATTTTTTTGTACAATTAAATTGCAAAAATATAAGAAAAATATAAAATATATAAATCATCTGATTTGATTGATGATGAAGTTAGTTTTAGTATTTAATATGAAACAAATTCATGTTTGACAGGTATAAAAGTTACTCCATAAATTGCATTCCCTGGTTAAATATTAAAAACGTTATTAAAAGTTTAGTAAAGGAACTGAAACGTCTTAAACATATCCCTTTAATTATTATTAGTGGAGACTAGATGCTGGCGCATCTAGGAGTCGAGGAAGGTGGTACTTGAGGAAGGCGGTTTCTTGAAGTCGGTCCCCATTCACTTGAGAATCATCTTTTATAATGTGCAATACGTTTTAAGCAGTTTTCTTTTGTTTTTACTTTTAGAACACCCTGTATAGTCGAAAATATGTTTAGGTTATGCAGCATTGAAACCTGTACAACTTTTGTATAAAAGATTTGTTCCTAAAAGCAAAAATAGAGCAATAATGAAAAAACTCAGTCGTCCTAAACACCCCGTATATTTGAAAATATTTTCAACTTATGCACTATTGAATTCTATAACACTTTTGTATAAAAGATTTTTTCCTAAAAGCAAAAATAGAGCTATAATGAAAGAAATCCAGTTTTTTTGAACACCCCGTATATTTGAAAATATTTTTAACTTATGCACTATTGAATTCTATAACACTTTTGTATAAAAGATTTTTTCCTAAAAGCAAAAATAGAGCTATATTGAAAGAAATCCAACTTTTTTGAACAACCCGTATATTTGAAAATATTTTTAACTTATGCACTATTAAATTCTATAACACTTTTGTAGAAAAGGTTTTTTCCTAAAAGCAAAAATAGAGCTATAATGAAAGAAATCCAATTTTTTGAACACCCGGTATATTTGAAAATACTTTTGGGTTATGCAGCATCCAATTCTATAACACTCTTGTAGAAAAGATTTCTTCCTAAACGCAAAAGTAGAGCTATAACGAAAAAACCCAGTCTTCCTGAACACCCAGTATATTTGAAAATACTTTTAGGTTATGCAGCTTCAATTCTATAACACTCTTGTGGAAAAGATTTTTTCCTAAAAGCAAAAATAGAGCTATAATGAAAAAAACCCAGTTTTTTTGAACACTCCGTATATTTGAAAATATTTTTAGCTTATGCACTATTGAATTCTATAACACTTTTGTATAAAAGATTTTTTCCTAAAAGCAAAAAATAGAGCTATAATGAAAAAATCCATTTTTTTGAACACCCGGTATATTTGAAAATATTTTCGGGTTATGCAGCATCCAATTCTATGACACTCTTGTAGAAAAGATTTCTTCCTAAACGCAAAAATAGAGCTATAACGAAAAAACCCAGTCTTTCTGAACACCCGGTATTTTTAAAAATAATTTTAGGTTATGCAGTATTCAATTCTGTACAACTTTTGTAGAAAGATTTGTTCCTAAAAGCAAAAATAGAGCTATAATGAAAAAAACCCAGTCTTCCTGAACACCCGGTATTTTTTAAAAATAATTTTAGGTTATGCAGTATTCAATTCTGTACAACTTTTGTAGAAAGATTTGTTCCTAAACGCAAAAATAGAGCTATAATCGAAAAAAACCAGTCTTCCTGAACACCCGGTATTATTAAAAAAATATTTTTAGGTTATGCCAGTCTTCAATTCTGTAAACTTTTGTAGAAAATATTTCTTCCTAAAAGCAAAAATAGAGCTATAATCGAAAAAACCCAGGTCTTCCTGAACACCCGGTAAATTTAAAAATATATTTTAGGTTATGCAGTATTCAATTCTGTACAACTTTTGTAGAAAGGATTTTTTCCTAAAACGCAAAAAAAGAGCTATAATAAAAAAAACCCAGTCTTCCTGAACACCCAGTATTATTAAAATAATTTTAGGTTATGCAGATTCAATTCTGTCACACTTTTGTAGAAAGGATTTTTTCCTAAAAAGCAAAATAAAGAGCTATAATGAAAAAAACCCAGTCTTCCTGAACACCCGTATTATTAAAAATAATTTTAGGTTATGCAGTATTCAATTCTGTAAACTTTTGTAGAAAGGATTTTTCCTAAAAGCAAAAATAGAGCTATAATGAAAAAACCCAGTCTTCCTCGAACACCAACTATTATTAAATAATAATTTTAGGTTATGCAGTATTCAATTCTGTACAACTTTTGTAGAAAATATTTCTTCCTAAACGCAAAAATAGAGCTATAACGAAAAAAACCCAGTCTTCCTGAACACCCGGTATTTTAAAAAATAATTTCTAGGTTATTGCAGTATTCAATTCTGTACAACTTTTGTAGGAAAGGATTTGTTCCCAAAAGCAGAAATAGAGCTATAATGAAAAAACCCAAGTCTTCCTTGAACACCCAGTATTATTAAAAATAATTTTAGGTTATGCAGTATTCAATTCTGTACAACTTTTGTAGAAAGGATTTTTTCCCTAAAGCGAAAAATAGACTATAATGAAAAACCCAGTCTTCCTGAACACCCCAGTATTATTAAAAATAATTTTAGGTTATGCAGTATTCAATTGCTACAACTTTTGTAGAAAATATTTCTTCCTAAACGCAAAAATAGAGCTATAACCGAAAAAACCCAGTCTTCCTGAAACATCCCGGTATTTTTAAAAATAATTTTTAGGTTATGCAGTATCAATTCTGTTACAAACTTTTGTAGAAGGATTTCTTCCTAAAAAGCACAAATAGAGCTATGAACGAAAAAACCCAGTCTTCTCTGAACGCCCGGTATATTTTAAAATAATTTTAGGTTATGCAGTATTCATTCATGTACAATTTTGTAGAAAAGATTTGTTCCTAAAAAGCAAAAATGGAGCTATAATGAAAAATCCCAAGTTTTCCTGAACACCCAGTATTACTAAAAATAATTTTAGTTATGACAGTATTCATTCTATGTAAAATTTTGTAGAAAATATTTGCTTCTAAACGCAAAAATAGAGCTATAACCGAAAAAACCCAGTCTTCCTGAACACCACGTAATTTTTAAAAATATAATTTTAGGTTATGCAGTATTCAACTTCTGTACAAACTTTTGAAGAAGGAATTTTTCCTAAAAGCAAAATAGAGCTATAACGAAAAACACCAGTCTTCTTGAACGCCCAGGATATTTTAAAATAATTTTAGGTTATGCAGTATTCCAATCTGTACAACTTTTGTAGGAAAAAAGGATTTTGTTCCTAAAGCAAAAATGGAGCCCTATAATGAAAATCCCAGTTTCCTGAACACCCAGTATTACTTAAAAATACACGTTTAGGTTATACAGTATTCAATTCTGTACAACTTTTGTAGAAAATAATTTCTTCCTAAACGCAAAAATAGAGCTATAACGAAAAAACCCAGTCTTCCTGAACACCCGTATATTTGAAAATATTTTTAGGTTATGCAGCATTCAATTCAAAACACTCTTGTAGAAAAAGATTTCTTCCCTAAACGCAAAAATACGAGCTGTAATCAAAAAAGCAAGTGTTCAGGAACAGCTGTATTCAAATATATTTTAGTTATCGGCATTAAATTCTAGTAAACTTTTGTAGTAAGACTGCTTTTCTAGAAGCAAAATAAAGCTGAAATCAAATTCTATTCCCTTCCCTAATTTTTCTTATTGATATTTTTCCTTGTCTATTTTCCCTACTTCCTTTTATAATATCCCATAAGTTACAGCTTTAAAAAAACAAGTTTGACGTTTTCCCTATATTGTCAATTATTCTTCCATTTTAATCCGTCATTTTATTTTTCCAAAAATTATCAGCATCAAATGAAGATCCAAGCACCACAAAATGTCTGTTGCAAATTCATTTATTAATAAATATATTCCTCCATTTTAGAACGCGCCACTAGTTTTTAATGCTATAATCGCAAATAGTGGTCAAAATCGCAATCTCAAAATTAAAAAAAAAAAAAATGCGCTTCTACACTTTGTATACCAAGCTGCAAAATTAATTCCGCTATTATTGTGATAATATTTTATAGTGTCTTCAACATACTCCACTTTTACGCAATGATTGAATTTCATATTTTGTTTTAATACCACTATTAATAAAAGCGATAGATATCTTCAGCGTAGAGTAAAAAATCGAAAAACTGTAGACTTCATGCATTAAAATTTTACGAAATATAAATGCCACATAGTATACCGGTTTAAAAAATCATAGACATAAGAAGTACATAAGTACTCGACATTCTCCGACAACAAAACCGAAACGCCCGAACATGTCGCGTCCACGTTAACCGCTAATATAATCTATAAATCTGTCTCATCGCCGTTCATAGAAATATGTCGGCAAACGAGTAATAAAAAAAATGATTTTAAAACCTCCTTAAAGTAAACATAATAAGATAGTGTGCCTTTCGATATAAAATCGCCTTTATGAAACAGTTTACCAAACGATTCTTAGAAGCGACAATATATCATCGCTGAACGCATTTACTCGCAATGTTTGAACGCGGTCTTATAATCGTTTAAAACAGTTTTTACGGGTCTATTGACATGAATGCATGCATTCCACATATTTGTGCAGTTAATAATTGCTCTGAATGATGGAACGTCGTTAGATATGAAAAACGACCTCAGTAAGTTGTTAGTGAAGATATATGGTTTGGGAATAATTCGGTCCTTCTTTTTAGAATTGTGAGAATGATTCCGTGCGGATGTCTTTAGTGTCGTGCAGTATAATATAAAAAAAATTGAAGACTGTTTTTAGTCAGACAGTGGTATCACAGATTACCACAAATTTCTTCGGAGGGGAATCTAATGGCTCGATACTTATTGGGAGATGTTTTACGATAAACTTCTAACACATCGTCTGCTGTTCGAGTATGACATTCTGTGTGCTGTGATACTATATAGAATAAAATCTTAATATGAAAAACACTCAGTAAGTTGTTAGGAAGAGAATATGGATTATTGGAAATTAAACTCGTTCCCTTCTTTTAGAATGTGAGAATGATTCCACTGCGGATGCTTTAGTGTCGTGCAGTATGAATATAAAAATAAATTGAAAGAGTGTTTTTAGTGAAACGTAGTAACCGTGAAATATAAGGTGGAATAAATACAGTTGTGTCATTTGATGGTGTATAGATTTCATAGGAAAAAACACTTGTAAAAATTAGGTATCTTGTGATTTTACAGAAGAATATGTCTGACAGCTTAACTCCTTTTAAATATAATCAATATAATATAATAATATTTATTGGACCTATTTAAATATTGTGGCAAAACAATGCGAGCATTTGAAAGTAGCAGCAGAATGTGAGGAAACGGGTTACATTAACCTATGATTTGTCTGAAAGTTATTTATCATACAAATTGCTTCGATACAAATTGATCTAGAAACAAGAAATATGAAGTTTGAGATGTTTAGCAATCTGGTTGTTTAAATACAGTATCATAAGAGATGTCCCTTAGTTTAATTCTACGATTATATTTATAATGTAATTCAGATTTGTTTATTGATTTCGGTTTATTAAACATACAAATCATTTATTAATCCTTATTGTTTATTTTAAAAATTAACACAAAAACGCTAATCAAAATTAAATATTTAAAAATATAACATAACGATGATTATAAAATGAGAGCGCAGCCAAAAAATATATACATTCTACTCCTTCGAGTAAATGTTATAATGAACAATAAAAGTGCAGGCTACTGCCTCATATAGAAATAAGGACACCTCACATTTTGTGAAGCGTAGGCACAAATACTACTTCCTGCCATATATTCATCGGTCAATAACCTGAGTCAAATATTTCTTCGAGTAGTTGTTTGATGAACTTTAAACACATCTTCAGTTGCTGTTATGTATATTCTGTGATACGTGATATTATATGATATCTAACTCTAAAAAGGCAAAAAAAGAAACGTATATTATTTCATCGGAAGGATTTTTTGTCATGGACTACCTCGACAACCCAATGACAGTTCTAGGGTCGATTTATAATAATTCGAGTACTGTTTAATATTCTTGTCTCAGAGTTGTAGAAAGGTTGAAAAATATGAAATTTACCTCTTAAAAATATAATTCAATATAATTTATCTTTGACAGGCCGTCGAACATGACTCCATAAATCGAATGTTCTGTAAAATGGACTTTTTAGCATCAAGCGTAATATCTGTACGTAAATATTCTATCGCAATAATTTTTGCGGTAATGTATACTTGTTCTGCTAAAATTAGCGCGATACGTTGACGACTTTCGTGTTCGATAATTTGACATCTTACTTGATCTGGCTCAAAAATTTTCGCTAAAAACAGTGTAATTTTAATCACAACATACCTGAGCGTGTATCACAAACTTCAACTTCCAATAAACGTTAATTATCCTAAAATCGCATAATTGTGGCCCCAAATAGAGATTAGGTTATGAATTAATACCATCGCAAATGACGAATTATTCCACATTTTTCCATATACTGACGAATCATTCAGGCTCTAACATGTCTCCGGTCACGTTTCGACTCATTATTGTCCCTTGTACCCATTACGCTCGAAATCGTCTCCAAATCGCGTCATTTTAACGTGTGACAGATGTGTCTGACAATCTACGAAAACCGGCCATAATTCCAACCTCAACCCGGAAAACACGCTCTATGAATCGAGTCTTTTGAGAAAAAATAACGCTCTCGACCCCTTTTAGGGTTCAAACGAAGACGAAGCAGTGAGTCGTTCACATAAATCCCATCCCCAATATCACATCATCAACCTCCCAGGAACATACGAAATTCCCCAAATTTGACAATGCCAAATCGATCGTAAGCCGCCATGGACATTTCTCGGTCTTCAGCGACGTTCGCCTAACCTGCAACCATCACAACTTACATTTCCGCGAATTTTCTCCCCTTTCCTATTTTAACGATAAATCTAAATACCCGGGTCCAGTGCGACCGCGTCGCCCGTCGCCCGTCTACAATTGCCCTTTAATCTGTTCCGCTCCCATCCCTTAGCCGTAGAGTTTTTCTCGCCGAATTACACCTCTAGATCGGCGACGCTATGGTGTGCGACAGAGAGTAGAAAAGACAGGCTGATCAATTTATTATTATTAACTAGATGCTGGCGCATCTAGGAGTCGAGGAACGGGGTACCTTGAGAAGGTGGTTCTTGAAGTCGTCCCATTCACTTGAGAATCAGCTTTTATAATGTGCATACATTTTAAGTAGTTTTCTTTTGTTCATTACTTTGGAACACCTGTATAGTCGAAAATATGTTTAGGTTATGCGGCATTGAATTCTGTACACTTTTGTAGAAAGATTTGTTCCTAAAAGCAAATAGAGCTAAATAAAAATCATAATATTTTTTGAACACCCCGCTATATTTGAAATATTTTTAACTTATCATTATTCAATTCTATACACTTTTGTATAAAAGATTTTTCCAAAAAACAAAAATAGAGCTTAATAAAAAAAAAACAGTCTACCTGAGCAACCGGTGTATTTAAAATATTTTTAAACTTATGCAGCATTCAATTCTATAACCCTTGTAGAAAAGATTTTTTCCTAAAAGCAAAAAAAGAGCTATAACAAAAAAAATCAGTCTTCGAACACCAGGTATTTTAAAACAATTTTAGGTTAGCAGTATTCAAATTCTGTACAACTTTTGTAGAAAAAGAATCTTTTCCTAAAGCAAAAATAGAGCATAATAAAAAAACCCAGTCTCTAAACACCGGTGTATTTGAAATATTTATAACTATGCAGCATCCATTCTATAACACTCTTGTAGAAAGATTTTTCCTAAAAGCAAAGAAGAGCTATAAAAAAAAAAACCCATCTTCCTGAACACCCGTTTTTTAAAAATAATTTTAGGTTCTGCAGTAATTCAATCCTGTAAACTTTTGTAGAAAAGATTTGTTCCAAAAGCAAAAAGAGCTATAATGAAAAAAAATGAGTTTTCCTGAGCACCCGGTGTATTGAAAATATTTTTACTTATGCAGCATTCAATTCTAAACATTTGTGGAAAAGCTTTTTACTAAAAGAAAAAAAAGAGCTAAAACAAAAAAACAGTCTTCCTACAACAGTATTTTAAAAATAATTTAAGTTATGCAGTATTCAATTTGTACAACTTTTGTAGAAAAGATTTGTTCCCAAAGCAAAAAATAAGGCTATAATGAAAAAAACTGAGTTTTTCTGAACACCCGGTGTATTTGAAAATAATTTTAATTATGCAGATTTAATCTATAACATCTTGTAGAAGATTTTATTCCTAAAGCAAAAAGAACTATAACAAAGAAACCATCTTCCTGAACACCCGGTATTTTTAAAAATAATTAGTTATAGCGTATCAATTCTGTACAAATATTGTAGAAAATATGTTTACCCAAAAGCGAAAATAGAGCAATAATGAAAAACCCAGTCTTCTGAACACTCAGATTATTAAAATAACTTTAAGGTATGCAGTATTCGAATCCTGTACAACTTTTGTAGAAAAATTTTTTTCTAAAAGCAAAATCAAGCCTTAACGAAAAAACCAGTTTCCTGACAACCGCTATAATTTAAAATAATTTTAGTATGCGTATTCGATCTGTAAACTTTTGTAGAAAAAATTTTTTCTAAAAAGCAAAAATAGAGCATGAGAAAACCCATCTTCCGGACATCCGATATTTGAAAATAGTATAGTTAACGACCATTCAATTCTATAACACATTTTGTAGGAAAATTTTTCCTAAAACAAAAATAGAGCTATAACGAAAAAAAACCAATCTTCCTGAACATCCAGTCAATTTGAAAATATGTTAGGTTACGCAGCATTCAAGTCTATAACAGTGTAGAAAAGATTTTTTTTAAGCAAAAATAAAGCTAAATCAAAGACTCATCTTCGCAAACACACTGTGTAGTGGAAAATAGTGTGTACTCTATATATTTTTAGGTTATGCGGCATTAAAATTAAAACTTTTGTAGATAAGACTTCTTTCCTGAAAGCAAAATAGAGTGTAATCAATTCTTTCCCTTTCCCTATTCTCTTTTTTTATTACGTTTTCCTTGTCATATTTCCCTAATTTCCCTTTTATAAAACTCCAATAAGTTACAAATTTTTAAAAATAATTGACGATTCCCTATATTCAATTTACTTCCCATTCTAATCCCGTCATTTTAATGATATTATTTTTATGATAAATGTCATTAATATCTATTTATATTGAATGTTCAAAAATTAATTACATGGCCTACCACATAACACACACACTTATGGTTAGACAATGAATTTGACTAAATAACCATTCCAGAGCCATCTAAGAAAACATTTAACTAAAACTACTTAGATTGTTCTACAAAAAGATTCTTCATACTCAAAATCTATTAAAGATAGATAATAGGAGTGCTATACAAAAAATGATAGGGGATTGATGTTTACCTCCATTCCGAATAAAATAAGGGATGTTCTATTTAAGAAAATGAGTTTTCTGCATTCGAAAATATGTCACTTTCTTAACTCAGTTTTGAACACCTTGTATATTATAATGCGAAGTGTGCGTACACTTCGTAGAGCTATATCTGCATTCATAAACATAGCAAATTGGAGTCTCTATTTGCAGTATAACCGAGATATTAATTCCTCAATGAGCATCAATATGTCAGACTTAAAAAAAATGAAAACTTAAAATAACTAAAAACGGCAACATGTAGCCTATAGGAAATAGCAAGGAAGACTGTCATATTTATGACCGCTAGAATCCAAAAATGTAAAGAAAATATAATCATTCTATTTAAAAATAACAAGATTGACGTCCATTTCCGGTCAACGGAAGTAGATTTTTGGGTTAAAGTATTTTAACATTTATAGTTTCAATCGAACAGATGATGGTGCCAAATCTCAAATATAAGTAAATAGTAGAACATCAATAAAATCTTTAATGAACCACTTACGTGGAATGCCATGTATATAATTTGATTAATGTATTGTAGAAAATAAAGTGTATTAATTTAAAGGATGTTGAATCTATTCAATATATGAAGAATCTTAAAATATAACTATGTATAGAAAGTAAATTATATACATAATTGGAAATGGGGTTTTTTTTACTTGATCGTTAAAATTGTACATATGTTGTAATGAAGGTTTATTTTAATTTGATTTAATTGTGAATTAATTTGTTGATTCGTATTAATGAAGATTAAGTTCGCAGCATCTATTGTTTTATAAAAAAATTCTCGATTCGTTTCATTTTTTTTTCCCTTAACTCAAACATATTATGAGCAAAATCAACGAACCAAGCCAAATGTGTGTTGCAAAATATTATTTTTTAAAATAATATTCCCCATTTCGGGCATTTGTTTTTGATTCTAATGAGTAAATTAGTGTGACATAGTGGCTCAAAAAGTCTCGACTTTAAAAAAAAAATTGCGTCTGTATTCAAAATTCTCTCCATATGCGTCCGCCATTTTATTTCCAAAAATTAATTCAGAATAAATTTACGACCTCCAAAACGCTTGGACGAATGTATTGTAAAGTTCTATATTTAAAAATTTTCTTTCCTATATGGAAGCTGCCATTTTTTTTGATAAAACTATTGTCAGAATCGATTCAGCAACCACAAATCCCTTTAAATTAGTTAGAATAATAGTATTGATTGGGAAGCGTTTTTCGGCATTGCACATTTGGTGGCACCAAAATATTCGAAATCATCTCATAAAATAAGTTCTTTTATATATTTATTGCTTCAATAATAATAATCATGTATTGTAACGATAAAGCAAAATTATAAAAAAGGGACGATAAAAAAAACTTGCACCGTCCGCGATTCCGAACCCGGCACCGTCGGCGACGAAGTGGATTTGTAGCCGAACCGTGAACTAAATGCATCCATACTTTTTGAAAGTGTAGTCGAAATTAAATTAAAGCATGGCAAGCTGACGTCAATTTATTTACCTTAGTTTAGATATTTTGCTATGTATAATTACTAATTGCGCGGGGGGGTGTTTCTTTCGTTGTACAATATGTGGCCCTAACGCAACTGACGGATATCAGTATTGTGATTATGTCTTAATTAATCTTAAGAATTCAATGAAAGCAATTTTCTATAACGACTGAACTATATGTATTAAATTGCCTATCAATTATTGAGTGAACGCCTTAAATACTTATACCGATCGCGTACGAACGCTATCTTCTCATCTTTGTCGTGACAACTGTCAATAAAGAATATTTTCGTTCGTTTGCACATAATAGCTGTTTTCTTATTGTCTTTACAATTTGCATTTTCGTTATATTGTACTTGAGTGATGTCGTAAAAGTTGTGAAGGTCTTTCTGGATTAGTGTTAATAGAAGTTATCTGTCGAATTTGACAGATGCTTCGAGCTGCGCTGCATTGTTTACAGTTGTAGCCGAAATTTACGTTGTGGAATAGAGAAACCGCCTTCTTTTTTGAAGTTTGATCGAAAAGTATTTTAGTGCAGGATATTTGGAGCTTATTTAATACGAAATTCTTGGAAACACATCACAACATGCATGATGTATTTGTAATGTAGACCGTTTTAATGTATTCTTTATGCTGTATATGTAAAAGTAAATAATATTCTGAATAAAAACACCATTTTACTATACTTATTCTTTACTATATGTATAAAGTATTCAACAATGCAAGTAATATAGGCATTTTGAAATTACATAATTTAATTTCTTCAGCTGATCGCTTTACCTCATAATTATCACAGCGTTTCCACACATTTCTTCGGAGGAGGATCATAAGGGCTCTATACTTATTGGGAGACGTTTTACGATAAACTTTTAACACATCTGAAGTTCTGGCCTCTACAATAAGTGATTTTTGATATAATAATTTACATGTAATAAGATTGGTGAAAATAGCTATCTAAATACCTGGATATATATACAGAATAGATTATAAATGAGAGCGCAGCCAAAATATATACATCGTAGTTGATTCGAGTAAATGTTATCATACTATCGAAGGATGGAGGATAGTGGAGCTGCTAATAAGAAATGAAGGACACCTCTCATTTTGGTCAAGCGTAGGCACAAATAGCATTTCCTGCCATATGTTCATCGGTCAATTATCTGAGTCAAATATTTCTTCCGAGAAGCTGTTGGATGAACTTTAAAAAGCTTTGTAGCTGTACTATATTCTGTGATGCTGCGATATTATATTGATATCTAGCTCTAAAATGTTAAAAAAAGCATTATATTAGTTTCATCGGAAAGGATTTCTTGGTTATCGCACTACATATCGAATACCCAATGCATCATTTCTAGGGCCGATTTATATACTATATCGTGTTACTGTTATGATATTCTTGCCCTCATAGCTATAGAGAGGTTGAAAAAAATAAAATTTACCTCATTAAAAGAAACATATTGGTATTAATTTATCTTTGACAGGCCAGCCAAACATGACTCCATAAATCGAATCATTCTATAGAAATGACCCTAGTAGGGCACTCTTTGGCATTGGAGCGGTAATATCTGTCACGTGGCGAACCTAATATCGACCATAATTTTACGGTAATATATAACTTTTCGTGCTAAAATTAGCGCGACGAATCGGCCCTTCTCGTGGTCGATAGTTTGACGTCTCTCTCGCACGTTGCTCAATAATTTCACTAAAAACTGCATAATTATGATCAGAAACATATCTGAGCGTGTATTACGCATCTTAAATTACCTTAAATCGCTATTATTGTAGCCCCAAATAGCAGATTAGGTTATGAAATTAATACCATCGCAAATGACTATTATTCTCGAAATATTCCACATTTTTCCATATGCTAAGGAATCATTCAGGCTCCCAAATCTCTCTGGTGACGTTTCGACTCATTATGTGTCCCTTGTACCCCCATTTACGCTCGAAATCGTCTCCCGAAGGTTCGCGTCATTTTACCGTGTGACAGATGCTGTTGACAATCTACGAAACCGGCCATAATTCCAACCTCATCGCCGGCCAAAACACGCCTCTAATGATCGGGTCTTTTTGAGAAAAATAACGCATCTCGACCCCATTTTAGGGTTCAAACCGCAAGACGAAGCATGTGAGACATCTTTTCCACATTAATCCCACTCCCCAATATCATCTCAACCTCCCAGGGAACATACGAAATTGCCCAACTTTGACAATGCCAAATCGATCGTAAGCCGCCATGTGACATTTCTCGGTCTTCAGCGACGTTTGCCTAACCTGCACCCATCACAATTTAGAATTTCGCGAATTTTCTCCCCTTTCCCTATTTTTAACGATAAACCTAAATACCCGGGGTCCAGTGCGACCGCCGTCGCCCGTTCGCCCGTCTACAATTTCCCTTTTAATCTGTTCCGCTTCCCGATCCTTAGGCGTAATAGTTTTTCTCGCCGAATTTACACGCTCTAGATAGGGCGACGCCTATGGTGTGCGACAGAGAGTAGACAAAAACAGGCTGATCAAGTTTTATTATTATTAACTAGATGCTGGCGCATCTAGGAGTCGAGGAAGGTGGTACTTGAGGAAGGCGGTTTCTTGAAGTCGGTCCCCATTCACTTGAGAATCATCTTTTATAATGTGCAATACGTTTTAAGTAGTTCTCTTTTGTTTCTACTTTTGGAACACCCTGTATAGTCGAAAATGTGTTTAGGTTATGCGGCATTTAATTCTGTACAACTTTTGTAGAAAAGATTTCTTCCTAAAGGCAAAGATAAAGCTATAATCAAAGGCTCAGTCTTCGCGAACACTCTGTATATTTGAAAATATTTTAGCTTATGCAGCATCCAATTCTATACACTCTTGTAGAAAGGATTTCCTCTTAAACGCAAAAAATAGAGCTATAATGAAAAAAACCTAGTCTTCCTCAACACCCGGTATTTTTGAAAATATTTTTAGGTTAAGCAGTATGCAATTCTATAACACTCTTGTAGAAAAGATTTTTCCCTAAACGCAAAAATAGAGCTATAACGAAAAAACCCAGTCTTCCTGAACACCCGGTATTTTTAAAAATAATTTTACGTTATGCAGTATTCAATTCTGTACAACTTTTGTAGAAAGCATTTTTTCCTAAAAGCAAAAATAGAGCTAATAAACGAAAAAAAACCCAGTCTTCCTGAACACCCGGTATTATTAAAAATAATTTTAGGTTATGTAGTATTCAATTCTGTACAACTTTTGTAGAAAATATTTCTTCCTAAACGCAAAAATAGAGCTATAACGAAAAAACCCAGTCTTCCTGAACACCCGGTATTTTTAAAAATAATTTTAGGTTATGCAGTATTCAATTCTGTACAACTTTTGTAGAAAATATTTCTTCCCAAACGCAAAAAATAGAGCAATAACGAAAAAACCCAGTCTTCCTGAACACCCGGTATTTTTAAAAATAATTTTAGGTTATGCAGTATTCAATTCTGTACAACTTTTGTAGGAAGGATTTTTCCTAAAAGCAAAAATAGAGCTATAACGAAAAAACCCAGTCTTCCTGAACACCCGGTATTTTTAAAATAATTTTAGGTTATGCAGTATTCATTCTGTTACAATTTTTGTAGAAAAGATTTGTTCCTAAAAGAAAAATGGAGCTATAAATGAAAAATTCCAGTTTTCCTGAACACCCAGTATTATTAAAAATAATTTTAGGTTATGCAGTATTCAATTCTGTATAACTTTTATAGAAAATATTTCATCCTAAACGCAAAAATAGAGCTATAACGAAAAAACCCAGTCTTCCTGAACACCCAGTATTATTAAAAATTAATTTTTAGTTTATGCAGTATTCATTCTGTCAAACTTTTATAGAAAATATTTCTTCCTAAACGCAAAAATAGAGCTATAACGAAAAAACCCAGTCTTCCTGAACACCCGGTATTATTACAAATAATTTTAGGTTATGTAGTATTCAATTCTGTACAACTTTTATAGAAAAGATTTCTTCCTAAACGCAAAAATGGAGCTATAACGAAAAAACCCAGTCTTCCTGAACACCCGGTATTTTTAAAAATAATTTTACGTTATGCAGTATTCAATTCTGTACAACTTTTGTAGAAATATTTCTTTCCTAAACGCAAAAATAGAGCTGTAACGAAAAAACCCCAGTCTTCCTGAACACCCGGTATTTTTTAAAAATAATTTTAGGTTATGCAGTATTCAATTCTGTACAACTTTTGTAGGAAGGATTTTTTCCTAAAAGCAAAAATAGAGCTATAACAAAAAAACCCAGTCTTCCTGAACACCCGGTATTTTTTAAAATAATTTTACGTTATGCAGTATTCAATTCTGTACAATTTTTGTAGAAAAGATTTGTTCCTAAAAGCAAAAATGGAGCTATAATGAAAAATTCCAGTTTTCCTGAACACCCAGTATTATAAAATAATTTTAGGTTATGCAGTATTTCAATTCTGTACAACTTTTATAGAAAAATATTTCTTCCTAAACGCAAAAATAGAGCTATAACGAAAAAACCCAGTCTTCCTGAACACCCGGTATTTTTAAAAATAATTTTACGTTATGCAGTATTCAATTCTGTACAACTTTTGTAGAAAATATTTCTTCCTAAACGCAAAAATAGAGCTATAACGAAAAAACCCAGTCTTCCTGAACACCCGGTATTTTTAGAAATAATTTTAGGTTATGCAGTATTCAATTCTGTACAACTTTTGTAGGAAGCATTTTTTCCTAAAAGCAAAAATAGAGCTATAACGAAAAAACCCAGTCTTCTTGAACGCCCGGTATATTTTAAAAATAATTTTAGGTTTATGCAGTATTCAATTCTGTACAACTTTTGTAGAAAATATTTCTTCCTAAACGCAAAAATAGAGCTATAACGAAAAAACCAGTCTTCCTGAACACCAGGTATTTTTAAAAATAATTTTAGGTTATGCAGTATTCAATTCTGTACAACCTTTTGTAGGAAGGATTTTTTTCCTAAAAGCAAAAATAGAGCTATAACGAAAAAACCTTCCTGAACACCCGGTATTTTTAAAAATAATTTTAGGTTATGCAGTATTCAATTCTGTACAACTTTTGTAGGAAGGATTTTTTCCTAAAAGCAAAAATAGGGCTGTAATCAAAGACCCAGTTTTCTGTGGGACACCTGTACAATGGAATCACATATAGGGCAAAAATAATAACGATGTTTGTATAATATCTAGGTTAAAAAATAAATCGAAGCTGCAAAAATTAAATTTCCCGCTATTATTGTGACAATATTTTATAGTGATAGATAGATATAGACACTATAACATTTATAAATAAAGTATCTTTATATATTATTTTAGTGTTGTATTTATACATCTACATTTTATCATATGTATGTGTATATACATATACCAAATAGTTCATTACTATAATAGTATAATTATTACAAAATTGTACTATTATAGTAATGAAATGTTTGGTATATACACAAATAGAACTCTCAAATACCAAAAGTATATAAAACCACCCATTTGAATGTACCGCCAGATTAGTTGTAGTTCGGTGTGCTGCGCTCGGTGGCGCGCAACCTTGTCGAAAAAGTGGAGCATTAAGTGTCCTCGCCCAGGTCTCGCTGTGTACCCGACTAATATAATTTATATTATCTGTCATCCGTATCCCTATAGAATTTATGGGAAAAATTAATTGATATAATTTCTATATGAAACCATCTATATTTCATAGAAAATATTAAGTTATGGGTGCTTCTCAAACACACAATCGTCGGCAATATCGATATTATATATTTCGAAAGAAGAAACCGGGTAATTTGACACCTAACCACGAAATGTGTTGTTTTAATTTTGATTTTTTACAGAAATACGTATAAGCGTCTAAATACTGGAGAGATTCTTACATTGTAGGTCTATTATAAGTGATTGGGCGTTCCGTAATAATTATCTGACTGTACATATTGTATTATTACTTAAACCGTTGTGATGTATAAGCATCAAAGGGAACATTACAAAAAACATTGCTATCTCGAATTGTGCAGCTTGTGCGTAATAATTTATCGTCTATGGAATGTGTTGTTCTGAAATGTCATAACTGAAACTGTTACGATTGATAATAGATGTAAAATAAAAATGGTGCGAATCATCTAAAGGGGATAATAAAATTTTGGTAAAATCAGTTTGTGGTTTTAATATTTAATCAATATATATTTGATATAATAATTTACATGTAATAAGGTTGGTGAAAATTGCTATTTAAATACCTAAATATATATATACGATAGATTATAAATGATAGCGCAGCCAAAATATATACATCGTAGTTCCTTCGAGTAAATGTTCTGATGCAAACGGAGGATGGAGGATAGTGAGCTCTTATAAAAAATGAGAGACACCTCTCATTTTGGTCAAGCGTAGGCACAAATACACACTTCCTGCCATATGTTCATTGGTCAATAATCTGAGTCAAATATTTCTTCTGAGAAACTGTTCGATGAACTTTAAACACATCCTTAAACGTTGCTGCTATAATATATTTCGTGATGCTGTCATATTATATTCATATGTAGCTCTAAAATGTAAAAAAAGAAACATCTTATTAGCTTCATCGGAAAGGATTTTTTGGTCATCGTACTACCCTCGACAACCCAAATGACATTTCTAGGGGTCGATTTATATATTATATCGTGTTACTGTTATAATATTCTTGTCATCATAGTTGTAGAAAGGTTGAAAAATATGAAATTTACCTCATTAAAAGATGCACATTAATATTAATTTATCTTTGACAGGCCAGTCGAACATGACTCCATAAATGGAATCGTTCTGTAGAAATGAGCACTTTTTAGCGTCAAGACGGTAATATCTGTCACGTAAATACCCATATCGACGATAATTTTGCGGTAATGTATACTTTTCGTGCTAAAATTAGCGCGATACGTTGACGCTTTTCGTGGTTCGATAGTTTGACATCTTACTTGATCCTGGCTCAATAATTTCGCTAAAAATTGCACAATCATAATCACAAACATATCTGAGCGTGTATTACAAACCTTTTCTACCTTTCAATTAACGTTAAATTGTCCTCAAATCGCTATTATGATCACCCAAATAATCGGTCAGGTTATGACAAATCGGCGCCCTCAGAAATGACATTTCATTTAGCATATTCCACATTTTTCCATATGCTAAGGAATCATTCAGGCTCTTAACATCTCTCTGATCACGTTTCGACTCATTACGTGTCCCTGGTATGGCCATTTACGCTCGAAATCGTCCCTCAAAGTTCGCGACATTTCACCGCGTGACAGCGGCATCTGACATCCCACGAAACCCGCCATAATTCCAAACCATCGCCGGAAAACACACCTATATAAATCGGGTCTTTTGAGAAAAATTTCGCGTCTCGACCCCATTTTAGGGTTCAATCAGTAAGAGGAAACATGTGAGAAACTTTTTCGACATTAACCGCACTCTCAAATATCATCTCATCCTCGCAGCGAACATACGAAATTGCCCAACTTTGACAATGCCAAATCGGTCGAAATTCGCCAAGTGACATTTCTCGGTCTTCAGAGACGTTCGCCTAACCTGCACCCATCCCGATTTAGAATTTCGCGAATTTTCTCCCCTTGACCTATTTTTAACTATTAATCTCGATACGCCTATGCAGTAGATTACCCCCGCTAACCCTTCGCCCCATCTATTTATTTGCCCTTTTAATCCGTTTCCCCCTCGGCGTCTATTTCCGGCGCAATTTTTCACTCCGATTTACACGCGCGAGACATAGGGCGACGCCTATGGTGTGCGGACAAAGAGTAGAAAATAGGTAAATACTGACCAAACTTTAGTATATTATATAATTACTGAACACCCGGTATTCCTAAAAGCAAAAATAGAGCTGAAATCAAAATTCTTATTCCCTTTCCCTATTCTCTTTTTCGTTTATTGGTTTTCGCTTGTACATTTTCCCTATTTCCTTTATAATATCCCATAAAGTTACAACTGTTAAAAAATTAGTGACGATTTTCCCTATATTTCAATTTTCTTCCCATTTTATCGGCTATTTAATTTTTCCAAAGAATATATCATTTGAATTCTGTACAACTTTTGTAGGAAACATTTTTTCCTAAGTTAAAAATAAGTTAAAAAACTTAAAAAAAGGTCATAATCAAAGACCCAGTCTTCGCGATCATCCAGTATAATTAAAAATAATATTTTAGGTTATGCAGCATTCAATTCTAATACTTTTGTAGAAAAGATTTTTTTCCTAAAAGCAAAAATAGAGCTATAGTGAAAAAACCCAGTTTTCCTGAACACCCGGTATATTTGAAAATATTTTTAGGTTATGCAGCATTCAATTCTATAAAACTTTTGTAGAAAAGATTTGTTCCTAAAAGCAAAAATAGAGCTATAAATGAAAAACCCATCTTCCTGAACATCCGGTATAATTAAAAATATGTTTAGGTTACGCAGCATTCAATTCTATACACTTTTGGGAAAGGTTTTTTTCTTAAAGCAAAAATAAAGCTATAATCAAAGACTCAATCTTCGTGAACACCCTGTGTAGTGGAAAATATTGTTAACTTAATGCAAGCATTGAATTCTGTACAACTTTTGTACAAAATTTTTTTTCCTAAAAGTAAAAATAGAGCTATAATGAAAAAACCCAGTCTTCCTGAACACCCGGTATATTTTGATAATAAGTTTAGGTTACACAGCATTAAATTCTATAAAAACTTTTGCAGAAAAGACTTTTTCGTAAAGGCAAAAATAGACCTTTAATCAAGAGAGCCAGTGTTCGGGAACAGCTGTACTCAAATATATTTTTAGGTTATGCGGCATTAAATTACAGAAAACTTTTGTAGATGAAGACTTCTTTCCTGAAAGCAAATTAGAGCGTAATCAAATTCTATTCCCTTTCCCTATTCTCTTTTTTCGTTATTGCGTTTTCCTTGTCTATTTTCCTATTCCCTTTTATAATATCAATAAGTTACAATTTTTAAAAAATAATTTGACGATTTTCCCTATATTTCAATTTTTCCTCCATCTTATCCGTCATTTTATTTTTCCAAACAATATTATCAGATCAAATGCAATGGTATGATACAATGTCATTAATATCTATTTATATTGCATTGTTCAAAATGTAATTACGATGGCATACACACCTAACACACACACACACACACTTATGGTTAGACAATGAATTTGACATAAATCCCATTTAGAGCCATCTACGAACATTTAAACCTAAAGCTACTTAGATGTTTCTACAAAAAGTTCTTCATATCTCAAAATCTATTAAAGATAGTTATAGGGAGTGCTAATCAAATATAGGGATGTTTACCTCCAATTTCGAATTAAGATACAGGGTGTTCTATTTAAGAAAATTGAGTTTTCTGCATTCGAAAATATGTCACTTTGTTACTCAGCTTTTGAACACTCTGTATATTAGAATGCGAGTATGTTGTACCATTTCGTAGAGCTATATCTGCATTCATAACATAGCAAATTTGAGTCTCTATTTGCGGGTTATTACGAGATATTAATTTCTCAATGATTGCAATGATTATGACTTAAAAAAATGAAAAACTTAAATAACTCAAAAAGGCAACATGTAGCTATAGGAATAGCTAAGGAAGACTGTCATATTTATGACCGGTAGAATCCAAAAATGTAAAGAAAATTATATCATTCTATTTAAAATAACAAAGTTGACGTCCATTTCCGGTCAACCGGAAGTGATATTTTGGTTAAAGTATTTTACATTTTATAGTTCAATCGAACAGATGATGGTGCCAAAATTCTCAAATAAGTAAATAGTTAGAACATCATAAACTTTTAATGAACCACTTACGTGGAATGCCATGTATATAATATATGATTAATGGGATTGTATGAACAATTAAAGATGGATTAATTTTAAAGGATTGTTGAATCTATTTCAAATTATAGAGATTCTAATAAATATATAACGTAATTGTATATAAAGTAAATTATATACATAATTGGAATTTTTTTTTTTTTAATGAACGTTTTATTTAATTTGATTAATTGTGAATTTAATTGTTTTGATATCGGGTATTATGAAGTATTAGTTGCAGCAATCTTATTGTTTTATAAAAAAAATATCTCGATATCGTTTCTATTTTTTTCCCCCTTACTTCCAAACAATATTATCAGCATCAAATGCAACGATCCAAGCACCCACAATTGTCTGTTGCAAAATATTATTTTTAAAACTAATATTCCTCCATTTTCGCCGCGCCATCTTGTTTTTGATTCTATATTCGCAAATAGTGGTTCAAAAAAATCGCATAACTCTCGAACTTTAAAAAAAAAAATTTTGCGCTTCTATATTTCAAAATTCTCTCCCCCACATTGCGTCCGCGATTTTTGTTTTTCCAAAAATTTAATATCAGAATCAATTTAGCGACCTCAAAAACGCTTGGCGTACGAATATTTGTTGCAAAATGTCTCGTATTTTCAAAATTTTCTCTCCTATATTCAATCCGCCATTTTATTTTGCTAAAACATATTGTCAGAATTGAATTCAGCAACCACAAAAACCCCTTCAACATTTGTTAGAAAATAATTCATGCTTTTGTATTTTTTGGACGCATTTTTTCGACATTTGGCACCATTGTGTGGCGCACCAAAATATTCTGGACATCAATGTGTACATAAAATAAATGTTTTTTGTATATTTATTGGCTTCAATAATAAATAATCATGTCTTGCAACCGTAAAGCACAATTATAAAAAAAGGTACGATTAAAAAAGAAAACTTGCCACGTCCGCGATTCGAACCCGGCACCGTCGGTCGACGAAGTGCGTTTGTCGTACACGGAACCCGCTGAGCTAAATGCATCTATTTTTTGTATAATAAAATAAAATTAAAGCATGGCAAGACTGACAGTTCAATTTTATTTACACTATTTTAGATATTTAGCTATGTTACGTGTGTGCAATGACTATAAAATATCTCACTGTTCCTATTTAATTAATAAACATCGCGAAAACACCACTTACTTGTCCTTTTTCGTTATTGTCCGGTAATGCCGTATCGGCAAAAGACGCGCTGCCTTTCCTCAAGTATTTTGCAATATTTTGGTACCTGCGCGTAATTTTCATTTATCGTAGAGCTTCATCACCTATATCCAGTCATTTTACTATCTTTTCCGCATTATCTACGCGCCTCTCTTCTTCCGAAATCATCGCGATAATTGAAGAATATGAGCGTCCCATAATTTGACATTTCTCTTAAATTTATTCAATAATCTATCTAAAAAACTGAAATAATCACTTTCACAAACATACCTGAGCGCGTATTACGAAAGTTATTTCACCTTTTAATCGACGAACTAAGCCGTAAACGAAAATAAAGCTACCTCAAATTGTTCCAAATCGGCATGTTAGTTAGACGATCAGTTCTATCTGAAACTACAATTTTTTCGCGAATTATTCGGCATCTTCCTTTCAAACCTTCCAGCTGTATATGCATAACGTTTCTCAAATCACATTTCGACTTCTTACATTTGCTTGGAGTACATCTTTACCCCAAAAACACGTTCGCACTGAATATGTAGGTTTTAGCGGCCATTTGCCGAACGTACTTCAACGACTTCTGGTCAAATTTGACAGGTGCCCCTGCAAACATATCTATTTTATTCGTTTAATTTTGAAAAGAAATTTCGCGTTCCTGCCCTATTTTAGGGTTCTGAATTGTAAGATGAAAACATGAAAGAAGCGATTCCGACAATAATTTCATACCTGGATACGGTTTTTGAGCCAGTGTCGATGCCACAAAATCGCGCGTCACTGCGCACAATTAACGATCTCGGCCAGATATGAGAAGCGTAAAATTGCTCATATTGAGAGAAATTTCGCGTTTCCACTCCATTTAGGGTTCAAACTGTTAAACGAAGGATACAGGAGGCCGTTTCAAAAATAATTTCGCACCACGTTACGGTTTCTGAGCCGCTATTGGCGCGACAAATGTGCGCTTTTGATTTGGCATCTTTACTTGACTCCTGCTCAATAATTTCGCTAAAATTGCACAATCATTAATCACAAACATATCTGAGCGTGTATTACGAACCTTTTCTACCTTCTAATTAACGTTATATTACCTCGAATCGCTATTATTATCACCCAAATAATAGGTCAGGTTTAGAGCAAATCAGTACCATCACAAATGCCAATTTTCCACATTTTTCCATATGCTTGCGAATCATTCAGCCTCTTAACATCTCTCTGATCACGTTTCGACTCATTACGTGTCCCCTTGTAACCCCCTTTTACGTTTCCAAAATCGTCTCCCGAAGTTCGCGACATTTCACCGCGTGACAGCGGCATCTGACATCCCACGAAACCGCCATAATTCCAAACTCATCGCCGGCAAAACACACCTATATAAATCGGCTCTTTTTGAGAAAAATAACGCGTCTTCAACCCCATTTTAGGGTTCAATCGGTAAGAGGAAACATGCGTGAAGGCATTTCACATCAATCCCACTCTCAAACACCTTCTCTGCCTTGTGGCGATTCGCCACCAAAAATGCCCAACTTTGACAATGCCAAATCGGTCTGAAATTTCGCCAAGTGAACATTTTCTCGGTCTTCAGAGACGTTCGCCTAACTCGGCACCCATCACGATTTTAGAATTTCGCGGGAATTTTCCTCCCTCAACCTATTTTTAACTATTAATTTCCATACGCCTATTCCCGTGCCATCCCCGCTACCTCCTTTGCCCATCTATTATTTTCCTTTTTAATCCGTTTCTCCGTGCACGGTTAGTGCGTCCCGACTTTTTCACACTCAATTTACACGCTCTAGATAGAGGCGACGCCTATGGTGTGCGACAAAGAGTAGAAAAGGCCACACCTATTGCCTTTTATTATTATTAACTAGAAGCTGCGCTTCTAGTCAGTTGAAGAAGGTGGTACTTGAGAGAAGGTGGTTACTTGAGGAAGGTGGTTTCTTGAAGTCGGTCCCATTCGAGAGAAGTTTGCCACTTTTACAATGTGCAATACGTTTTAAGTGTAGTTTTCTTTTGTTTTTACTTTTGGAACACCCTGTATAGTCGAAACTATGTTTAGGTTATGCGGCATTGAATTCTGTACAACTTTTGTAGAAAAGATTTTTTTCCTAACAGCAAAAATAAAGCTATAATGAAAAACCCAGGTCTTCCGAACAGCCGTATACTTGAAAATATATTTAAATTTTTATATTAAGTAAAAAATAAAGAATGTTTAATTGTTTATTAACATCAACGTTATAAATTTTTAGTAATTTAATCATTTGCAAATACAACTAAACAATATACATTATTTATGGATGTTTTTAATTTGCTTAATACTGATTTATATGTAATAATAAAGATGATAATTGGATATAATGCATTTGATATAATAATTATTTTTTTATATATAATAAAGCTAATTTTATAATAATAATTAAAATATGTAATTTAAAAATAAATTATGCAATTGTGAAATAATTTTAATTCTTCATTAATATTAGGTAACGTAATAATTAACTATATAACAGTGCCTTATTTGTTGCAATTGAAAAAAAAATAATATTTCACATTTATTTGTCATCAGTATACATTAAAAATCAGTATATATGCTACAATAGTTTTTGTTTTTTAAAATATAAAGTATAGTTTTTGTAGGATATGCGGTATATTAAGTAATAAATATATATATATTAATATACAGATATTTGATAGTTATATAGGTAAGTAGTTTGTTTACATTTTTGGTTTATGTTCATAATTCAGAATATTTATTTAGTATTATATTTATAAAATTATTTAATTTATAGTCATATTTATATCATTTGCATTTACAATTATTATCACCGACGTGCTTGATGAGTTCAATTTTTGTCGAACCGTTCAATCTTACATTAAATTGAACGGTATATCAGATTGTTGTAAATAGCGACATGTTTAAATAATATTAATAACGGTTATAAATGATGACAGTCTGGTTTATATTCAAAAATTAAAGTTTAGGTAGTTAATAAATAATGAAATATAATTTTATATAAATCTAATTGTTGAGTTTCGGATGAAGGGAAATAATATAAATGGAATAATAAGTATTTATCCCAAATAAGTTCGCTAAGTGGCGACAGTGATAAATTTTATATATTTGTGATTCGTGAGTTCGTATTAAAACAAACTGTCATATGCAGGTCGTGATTATTATAATATATTTACCTTTATTAAAACGTTAAGCAATTGAAAGAAAAATTTAGACATTATAAACTTACACTATTTGTTGTTAATATTGAATTTAAATATTATTTGAAATGTGAAATTGTATACAATTTGGAAATAGAGGAGCAATGTATTGGTACATTTTATAAAAATAAGTTGATCTTTTATTTGATTCAAATCGGTGTGATCAAATTCTATATCTAGAAATGTGCTTAGACATTTTGAATTACGACAGGTTTATTTATCGTTTGAAGAATTGTCAAAATACTGGCTCAAGAATATTCGGTACAATTCGTGGAAGTTTTCTTGCATTTTTGTCTTGATAACTATATTCCGCTCATCTGGGTGGTTATAATTAGACGAATCTACGTCTGGAAAAAAAAAAAATACGTTTATTCATGTTTATTAAAGTAATAGTTTTTAAAGAAAGTCGATTGGAATTTATTGCGAAAGTTAATTTTACCTAAAATAATCGTATTCCTTTTTTAATTTTGAAACGTCAGTTCGATTCTCGTATTTTATTTAATCCATTTGCTTTTTTTTTCCAATCGCGTAGTAGGTGCAGGGATATTTCTGATGAAATACCTCTCGACAGTTGGCATGATTGTGGTTCTATATTAAAAAAAAAGTAAAAGTGTAATATGTTCAAAAAATTTGAGTGAGTTATACCTGAATAAATTTGTAGGTTTCGAACGAATGTCGTCAAGACGGGCGTTCCGGTCGAAGATTACGTTTTATAGGCAGCCACTGTAGTAATAAAATTCCAGTAAAGTATTTATAGTTTAATAGTTTTTGACGCTGAATAGAATCCAAAGATATTAATTTAAACATTCAATATTAGATGAGTGGGTATGATACAATGTCATTAATATCTATTTATATTGCATTGTTCAAAAATGTAATTACGATGGCATACATACATACACACACACACACTTATGGTTGACAATGAATTTGACATAAATCCCATTCAGAGCCATCTACGAACATTTAACCTAAAGCTACTTAGATTGTTCTACAAAAAGTTTCTTCATATCTTAAAATCTATTAAAGATAGATATAGGAAGTGCTAATACGAAAATGATAGGGGATTGATATTTACCTCCCAATTTCGAATTAAAATACAGGGTGTTCTATTTAAGAAAATTGAGTTTTCTGCATTCAAAAATGTCACTTTGTTCTTCAGTTTTGAACACTCTGTATATTAGAATGCGAAGTGTGCGTACCATTTCGTAGAGCTATATCTGCATTCCATAACATAGCAAATTTGGAGTCTCTATTTGTACATGTAGCTATAGGAATAGCTTAGGGAAGACTGTCCATATTTAATGACCGTAGAAATCCAAAAATGTAAAGAAAATTATATCATTCTATTTAAAATAACAAAGTTTTTGACGTCCATTTCCGGTCAACCGGAAGTGATATTTTGTTTAAAGTATATTACATTTATAGTTTCAATCGAACAGATGATTGGTGCCAAAATCTCAAATATAAGTAAATAGTAGAACATCATAAACTTTTAATGAACCACTTACGTAGAATGCCATGTATATAATATATATGATTAATGCGATTATATAAACAATTTAAAAGATGGTATTTAATTTTAAAGGGATTGTTGAATCTATTTCAAATTATATGAGAATTCTAATAAATATATTAACGTAATTGTATAGAAAGTAAATTATATACATAATTGGAAATTGGTTTTTTTTGTTACTTGATCGTTAATAAATTGTACATATTTTTTAATGAAGGTTTTATTTTAATTTGATTTAATTGTAATTTAATTTGTTTGATATCGGTATTAATGAAGTAATATAAATTATTTAGAGTAATTTAACACATCTAATAATGTTTTCCTACAAAGAGCCATTATTGATGTAATTTATTTAATAATAGATATATTTATAATACAATGCCAATTCCAATTAGGATTAGTTTCGTTAAGTCACTGCTCACTGCATTATAGGCGACGACTTTAATTTTGTTCGGCAGTTGTATATCGAGCACATGCATATGTACAAGTCGTTGACATTATTATTTAATACTCGAACGATAACAACAAGAAATAATTGTATCTTATCATATTAAAAACAAAAATAATATATGTAAACTGTAATATACTGTTGAAAGATATGTAAATCATCTATTAAATTGTAATAAGTACTAAATTTTTTTAGAATCACAAAGCATAAAAAGCATAAATATTCAAACTAAATCGCTGCTTTTTCTAATATGTTATCATATTAAAATAATAATAATAATAATAATAATATATGTAGACTGTAATATACTGTCGAACATATGTAAATCATCTATTAAATTGTAATCAGCACTAAATTTGTTTAGAATCACAAAGCATAAAATATAAATATTCCAATTAATCGCTGCCTTTTCTAATATGTTATGTTGCAAATAATGTTGATATTAATAATATAACTAAAAATGCAGGTTTCACGGATAAAGATGACAATAGATGTAGCATTAAGTGTTGATCCATTAAAATATAATATTTTTCTATAAATTTAAACAGGATACGATGCTATATTTATATTGCTCTATATATTGCATCTGAAATACTAATTTGGTCATTCGATGACATACAAAATGCTATACCATAGGATAGACTATATAGGTGATCGTTAACATTTACTTGTTCATTATTATTTTATCGGTCTTTTTGTAATATTGTAAATTATGTTGATATTATTAGTATCAAAAATCACTATATGTATTTTTTATTTTCATTATGTATGATGTAGCGATATAGTATTGGATAATATTTTTACATATAATGGATGTGAGGTACATATTTGGTCATCCGATAAGATAAAAATATTATGTTATAGGAGGCAGCGAATGGTTCTTTTTTATGTGACATAAATTACGATGGTACCTGGTGATGTTGATTGCTTTCGTTATTACTCTATTTATATTGCTCTCTTCTTGTATATGTTTCATGCGATATCAATATCCAGTATATTAAAATTTCACCTACAGTATACATGAATCGAATAACATAGACAAACATAATTTATTTTTATAAACATGTGAAATACACACTACTATATCTTAACTTCTCTATAATATATTTTGTGTTAGAGTTTTTGAATACTAACTTATTAAGAGGATATAGAAATTTTAAATTTTAACGAAAGAAGGTAATTAGTTACCTGGTACGGTGATCCTGTCTGCGGGTGGTGTCGGTTGGGTAGATCTGACCCTTCCATCTGCACGACGACCCTTTCTGGAGCTCAATTTTGATTTCGTCTTCTTCGGCATTTTATTCTAATCAAATGTCACATTGTGAAATGGAAACAAACATGAATATATCTGGTGATTGAATTGAACAAACACACTTACATGTACATATATGAAAAATGATATTCTTCTAAAAATTGCAATATATTATTTGTAATTCACTATCGCAACGATATTACTACGTACAACGCTGTAGCGTGATTAAATAAACGGTATTCGCTTTTAATTGTCACTCGTTTCGTATTTATTTTTGTTCATGTAGTAATAGACAACGCCGTCTCGAGAATTTAAATATCCTATTTTCACTATTGATTGAACAATCTGTGCACATATGCGCATGTATAGGTGTTCCGTTGTGTGAAAATTCGATGCAATTACAATTAATAGATAATGTAATTTATTTATATTTTATTACGTTTTCGAATTCTCTAAAGTAATAGAACGCGAAATATGTTATCTTCCATAAAATGATAATATGTTTCAAATTTCTTGTAACAGTAACAGTGACTGTGATTGTCACAATCGCTGTCTTACTTTATTATAGATCGAAAAGATAATTTTTAATATATGTATGTTTGATTTTATATGTAGTTCTAATTTATTTATTTTTGTTACTCATCTACTACCTCAACTTATTGACAGAAATGATAAAAAAATACATAGTAGTATAAACGTTTAATAAATATCGACTGTGATATCGATATTTAATACCAGTTATCAAATGTCAAATCAATTAAATCCGACACGAAAACATGAATATTGTACATGTATTTTCTATTCATACATACTATTAGGAGAAATAAGTTTGAGATACACATTTTTACAACTCATTAAAGCACATATTCCAAAAGAAATGTACTTGTTTCCACGTAAGTAATTAATTTTTTGTTCAGATAACCTTCATTATTGGTCTAATGTTTTGATAAATGCTTTTCTTTTAGATGTGTCTATTGTAGAAATACCAATTCTGTGAACAAAGAGGACTACTGGCATAGAGAAAAGATTGAGTCTCGATCACTTTGTGTGCCCATCCAATTTTTATGTGTGGATATATATATATATTGAAGTAAAGACATTCTGGTGGTTATATTATTCGTGATGTCAGATATATGTAGACATATGGAGTTTAATAGAAGTTATAAAATTGTCGATGAAACAGCAGCATATAGTGGAAAGATTATATCTTGCTTACTATTCCTGATTCATAATTCTATCGTGAAAATAGTAAATGCCGTAGTATTCTCTTCGCACTTACCAACAATGTTTCTTTTTCTGTACTCTATCATTTGTTTGCAGAAAAGTAGTTTAATGAATGTGTTTAAGATTTACCATATTTGTAGTTGTGTAATGAAATCAATGTAATTTTGCAATTAAAAAACAAAGAAATTCAAGTGTTTTTTTTTCTTCTCTTTGTTCTTTTAATGTAATGAAAGCGTTTTTTTTTTTATTTATACTTTATTTACATGATCTAAAAAATTAGGAATACTATTGTATCCGACTGTGTGTACATTGTACACACATTGTACATTGTGGTAGGATGTACCTATGGTAGTGCATGCAGTTTAAAAGGCATGTTTTAAATTTCTAAAAGAGTATACTGTATCATTAGGAAATACAATACTTACCGTTTCTAATTTTAATATTCACATCACATTCTTTTTTTTATAATCACTATAAATTATCACAAACAAAACTTTAATTAATTATGTATATAGCAATATGTTGTTTAAATAACAGTGTGACTTTAAAATATTGGAAATTATCTAATGAAAAATTCAACAACCAATTTAATTGTTTGTTTTTGTTAATTTGTATGTAACGAATTAATATAAAATAGGATATTGTTTTATTTATTCTTTATTTAATTAATAGTTTAAAGTAGAACATTTCAGAAATACAATCGCACATATAACCACTGCCATAAATTATCGTGGGAATTTTGAATTATACTACATCGTAGACTTTTAAGATATAATGGCACGCTGTATTCCACATAACAATTCTATAGATGTCTTAACTGTAGTAATTGAAAAGATTACTTTCGCACACCATAATCCTTTTGAGGCAAAAAAGGGTTGTTTGCTGTTGTATGTCGTATTGTTTCATTTTCAAGTTGACAAATAATGATATAACCTTCATCGGTGAAGGTATCGCAGCAGTTTTTTACAGGCTCTATAAAGAAAAAATTAAGATAATGTTTCATTTGTATCAAGTTTAAAGTAAAATACCTTGTATTTCCCTAAAAATAACACTCTAAATGTAAATTATTAGATTGTTTGCTCCAAGAACCATGTGACATCACAAAATGACATTTCTGAGGGTCAATATTTTGAGTATCTGCGTATAATTCTCGATAACACGGGGGCTTCATCACTTGGTGTTGTATTACTTTTTCAGCATTATCTACGCGCCTCTCTCCTTCCGAAATCATTAAATCATCCCACAATAATGTGGAATATGAGCGTCCCATAATTTGACAATTCTCTTGAAATTTATTCAATAATCTATCTAAAAACTGAATAATCACTTTCACAAACATACCTGACCGCGCTTTACGAAAGTTATTTCACCTTTTAATCGACGAACTAAGCCGTAAACGCAAATAAAGCCACCTCAAATTGTTCCAAATTGACATATGGTATAGGTTAGGCTATTAGCTCTATCTGAAATGACAATATTTCGGCATGTTCCCTTTCAACTTTCCGCTATACAGCTCATAACGTTTGTCAAATCACATTTCGACTTCTTACACTTGCTCGCGTGCATATTTACCCAAAACACGTCGCATTGAATTATGTAGTTTAATAGTAGGGCGCCATTTGCCGAACGTACTTCAACGACTTCTGTCAAATTTGACAGGTGTCCCCTGCAAACATATCTATTTTAATCGTTTAATTTTGAAAGAATTTCGCGTTCCTGCCTATTTTAGGTTCGAATTGTAAGATGAAACATGAAAGAAGCGATTCGACAATAATTTCATACCTGGATACGGTTTTTGAGCCAGTAGTCGATGCCCAAAATTGGGCGTCACTGGCACAATTAACGATTTCGGCCATATATGATGAGACGCGATAAATTGACTCATATTGAGAGAAATTTCGCGTTTCCACTCCATTTTAGGGTTCAAACTGTTAAACGAAGGATACAGGAAGCCGTTTCAAAAATAATTTCGCACCACGTTACGGTTTCTGAGCCGCTATTAGCGCGACAAATGTGCGCTTTTGGTTTGGCATCTTACTTGATCCTGGCTCAATAATTTCGCTAAAAATTGCACAATCATAATCACAAACATATCTGAGCGTGTATTGCAAACCTTTTCTACCTTCTAATTAACGTATATTACTCGAATCGCTATTATTATCACCCAAATAATAAGTCAGGTTAGAGCAAATCAGTACCATCACAAATGACAATTTTCCACATTTTTCCATATGCTTGCGAATCATTCAGCCTCTTAACATCTCTCTGATCACGTTTCGACTCATTACGTGTCCCTTGTACCCCCTTTTACGTTCCAAAATCGTCTCCCGAAGTTCGCGACATTTCACCGCGTGACAGCGGCATCTGACATCCCACGAAGAAACCCGCCATAATTCCAAACTCATCGCCGCAAAACACACCTATATAAATCGCTCTTTTGAGAAAATAACGGCTCTCAACCCCATTTAGGGTTCAATCGGTAAAGGAAACATGCGTGAAGCATTTCCACATCAATCCCACTCTCAAACACCTTCTCTGCCTTGTGCGATCGCACCAAAATGACCCAACTTTACAATGCCAAATCGTCGAAATTCGCCAATGACATTTCTCGGTCTCAGAGACGTTCGCCTAACTCGCACCATCACGATTTAGAATTTCGCGAATTTTCTCCCTGCAACCTATTTTAACTATTAATTTCCATACGCCTATTCCCGTGCCATCCCGCCTACCCTTTGCCCATCTATTATTTTCCTTTTAATCCGTTTCTCCGTGCACGGTAGTGCGTCCGACTTTTTCACACTCAATTTACACGCTCTAGTAGGGCACCCTATTTGTCGACAAGATAGAAAGGGCCACACCTATGCCTTTATAATTATAATTCTCAAGTGAATGGGACGACTCAAGAAAACCGCCTTCCTCAAGTACCACCTTCTCGACTCTAGATGCCCAGCATCTAGTATTAATCAATTAAACTTTATTATTCCTTCTGATGTTTTTATTTCCTTTATTAATAATGTTACTATATTATTTTACAAATCAAAGCTTATATATTATGATATCTATTTTAATATCATAGTGTTCGACTTAGTTAAGTATATATTAAGTAGAAATTTTTATTTAATGTTGTTACATCTTCAAATTTAAAAGAATTCAATACACATTGAGTTGAATGCTAACAATAAACCTTCAAGAGGTTATATAATTAGACAAATATCTTGGCCTTGGGCAAACCAGTATCAATGTACAGCTTGTTTCAGGTTTATTCTGGCATTTTGTCTCGGTACATGTATTCTTGTTTTTTTTTCTCATAGAGAGGATTATGCTGTTGGAAAAGATGTAGCATTCAAGGAAACTTTGTAGGCAAATTTGGACCGTAGCCCTCCTTCGAGTGGCGTTGCACATCACGTGGCCTGGTCCAGGAGTAGAATCACGTCTAGATATTATTGATATTTCATATCCATAGAATGTCATAAATTCATTCACATACTTTATGATAAGCTAACACTGCGCATACCCTTTAGTTTCGGAAAGGTGCAAAATATCCGCCGTGCAAAAATTATCCGCCGTTTTTTTTCAACAAATTTTATTCAACAAAAAGGAAAAAAAAACATATTTAAGCCAAAACCGTTTAAATGATCTGATCTGAGCGTAGTTTCACTATCTACTTTCAATTACTGCTTGCCATGCTTGGCAACGTCGATTCCCGCGAGCGAAAAGGTCACGATTCTTGGAGCAATCCACGCTTTATATCGGCTATCAAGTCATCCAGATCTCTTAAACTTGTTGTTTGCCAGTTTTTCAGCGATCGGTTTGACG
This sequence comes from Protaetia brevitarsis, assembly GCA_004143645.1. Taxonomy (NCBI): domain Eukaryota; kingdom Metazoa; phylum Arthropoda; class Insecta; order Coleoptera; family Scarabaeidae; genus Protaetia; species Protaetia brevitarsis. The sequence goes on from RXPK01000200.1 coordinate 110,513, forward strand.
TGGTAGTCCGTAGTGCTTCAGCGTGAATATGTGGATGTGGTAGCAGATCCTCTCCTTTATTGGCGATGGATTCGACGACGACACCTCAATATGCGGACGGGCGTTATCGGTTGTGGAGACGATGTTTTCTTTTTTCGCGGTCTTTTTGCTTTCGATGCAGCGTGAAGGCGGTCAAGCTGTGCCAGGTAGACATCGCTCTTAATGTTGAACTGCGCTTGCCATTTTTGTCCGGAATTCGCCACTGCTGACGCTCATCCCTCGATCCACCATAGCAAATGCCATTCGAGATGTATCTCCAGTGATGATTCGCCTCTGTCCACCACACACACCACAAGCCTTCTTACAGTGGACGGCTTTCGGTATTCCTTTGGGGGAAACACCTGCGCATACGCAGACCTTCTTTCGTTTGAGTTTTTTGAACAAAACCAAGATCATCCCAGTGACGAGATTCTTCAGAAAGGCGTTTGTTGGTTCGTTGCAGTAAATCGGTGGAAAATTCGAACGCGATCGGCTTTGTTGTCTCGGGGTTGTGGGGGACCCATCCAGCCATTTCACACCTTCCAAGCTTTTTTGAGGCGTCGAACGATCGTTTGAGTGGTCGACATGAAGTCTCCAGCCAGCATTCGCGTTGTCAGGCTTCGTCCTCTTTCACGGCTGCAGGAGTGCCTGATCGTCGAAATCCGATGGCCGACCTCTTCCTGGATTATCCTGCAAGCTGGTATCACCTGATTGAACGGGCAAACCACTCCCGACACTGCCTTTCGCTGACTTGTCCTTCGCCGAAAAGTTCGTTGAGATCGCGAAATGACTGTGCTGCCTTCATCCTTTCTCGTAGTGGTTAGAGCATAATAGACGGATGATGAATATGATTTTCGACACGCATTTTTATTAACTAAATAAGGAGATTATTTATGAAAATAATAAACAACACGGCCAATTTTTTGCTAAAGAAAATGCGCAAATAAAACGGCGATAATTTTGCACCACCAATATCAGAATACAACTTCACAATTAAGTGAAAAAAACAATTCACTAAATACGTACACGTAACACTAAAATCGCTTAACGTTCAAAAAAACAAAAAAGTTCATTATTAGGTACGGTATACTACATCCAAGACAAACCTAACGAAAATATTTATTTTCTAATCAAAAAAACACTTCCAAATACTAATATAAACCATTAAAATAAACAGACAATCCAATATGCGGCTGTTGGGATCCGACCTTACCTCCAAAATTGACGCAGAGAATTCACGCGTATGTGTATTGGCGGTGATACGTAACAGTCGATTATACGTGACAATTCGACTTGCCAGGAATATTTCACCATACAAGAAATTGACGCTGGAATAATATTGTTAAGTCTCGTTTGTGCAATCTTTCGTATATTTAGCAAACGAATCGTCGTGTTGTCTGCGGAAATATTCGTTGTTTTGAATAATAACACCGTTTGTTTTAAGACCCCCCACGTCACGCGACACACATACTGTCGCTATTGCGTTGTTGTTTGCAAATTATTTTCAACGCTAGCGCTTATCACGTCTGTGCTTCATTGTATTATTTTTGGTTTTATGTCGTGGTGAACACATCCGGATTATCAAAATATTGCATGCGACGATGTATCAACAAGAACAGCCGGTTTTCAAAATTATTTCAAAAAGCCTATACCACTCTCCACAGGTTATGGCTGATAATGATACGTCTTCAGGCAATCTGGTTCGTCGCTGCATCACACTCCCACTTATATTTGCTCTTTCTATATTACGTAGACTGTGACACATACGTAATATAAAAAAAATTCTAAACTCTTTATGTAAACTAAGCTTGTTCTCACACTAATTCTGATGCGTTCATGAATGTTAGATGATTATGCCATGTCTTTCAGTACTGATACAATGAACTTCCAAAAAAAATTGTTGACGGAATTTTCGTTATTTAGTAACGACGTCAGACAGGTGGCATACATGCGTGACTTCACTATAATTAATAATTTGTTCAGTAAATATATTTTTTTTGTAAAAAAATTTAATTGTTTACTAACAATCCAAAATTCGATAATAGTTTTTTGGTAAAAATTTATCTTAGGGTAGGTGAAAAATAATAAAAGTATAATTTGTAGGGTAGCAAGTTTGAAATACCCATAATTCTTCAACAATGAGCGATTTGGAAAGTGACGTGGATCAGTATCATCTGATTCCTCGATAAGAGAGTACTTATATTAGGAAACCTCGAATCAGAAACACAAATTATTTAGGTAATGAAATATGATTGCTAATTGAATTCCTATTTTTGCTCCTACAGAAACCATAGCCAGTACGATGATTCGCAATTCATGACCATTTTGCGCTTAATACGTGAGGTATTGGCGAATATTACGAAGAATATAGAAACAGCAATTTTATATGATACATCCGGACACTATGGAAAACTTCGCTAAAGATCAGGTAGAGACAGTTACTTTGAATTAATTTTTACAATGTGTACTACAGGTAAATTTATTGTTAGGTCTTGATTACTTTATGTATATGGCTCACGAAACTGCCAGTTTTCGTGATGTGCTGATAGATTCATAATTACATCAGCTGTTCTATATCGCATCTTACGTAGGGGGTCATTTGCATTAGCAACCTATCCCGCAAATCATCAAATGGCGTCAGAAGAGCAAAAAGTATCAGTGAACAAGTTTCAGTGCTAAAGGATTTCCAAGTAATTGTGCAAATAGATGGCAGCCATGTAAGAATTGACAAAGCCAACGAATGATGGTATCATACATTAACAGAAAAGCATATCTATACAGGTCATTGTTACATTAAAATGTCCAATCATCTAAACTACATATATACATTATTCAGATGCAAGTAGTGTGCGAACACAACGAAAAATTATTGATTTATTTGTGGGTTACCAGGCTCTGTGCACAGATAGAGTTTTAGAAACTCTACCTGTACAGAAACTTGGAGGAAAAATGTGGGAACTTTTCTGTTAGCAGACAGTGGATATGCCTTAATGCGAAACGTATTACCCTTTAAGGGATCGGCGCAATTAAACGAGAACAAAAATAACTATAACTTAAGACTATCCCAAGTAGATATGTTGTAGAACATTGCTTTGGATATTAAACAGAAATTCGGCAATTATACACATAAAATTAAGAGATATACTTTTATGTGCATAATCAGAGCAGCTTGTGTTTTACATAATATTGGCGTGAACGATAAAGACAAGATGATGTAAATGAAGTTGAGATGAACGATGTGCATAAATGAAGATCAGTAGATAGAAATGCAGATAGAAATCAGAAATGTATGGTTCAAAATTTACCAATGTAGATATATTTAATTTAGTAAATTAATGAGATTACACACCTAGTAAAGAATTTGTTGGTTTATTTGAATAAAATAATGATAAAAAGAACTTGTTTTTCTTGAAAATATATTATTTATAAGTATACTAAAACATCACATTTTCAGACTAGAATACATAACTAAAAAAAACTTATAAATTTAAAGAAAAAAACTCTGTAATAACAAAATGAAACATATCCACATTCTAAATTAATATTACATTAACATTTATTGATGAAAATAAAACTACATTCAATGTTATTTTAAAAAAAAATAAATAGAAAACATGTAATGTACGTACTCTCAATTTAAACCTCTCTCGTAAATTTGATTTCTTCCCGAATTAAGTCATTTTTTATTTTCATTTGTTCCAATTTTTCTTTTCAATTTTTATTTTTCTGTTAATATTCTCTTTGGCCTTTGTTAATTTTTCCAATAGAGATGTTCTCTTCTTTAGCAGTCGCCTTCTCTTCTGCTAAACTTTCTTTGCGAAGTGGGAATTATCACAGTTTTCCTCCTGCTTTCTGTTGTTTCCTTAGTTCCTATCTCTTAGGCACACTAATTGTTGAAGAGTCTAAGCAAATTTGGAAAAAATTCTTCTTCTTTTGAAAGATGTCATTTCATTCTCGCATATCAAAATATCTTTCCACGTCCAGTTGAATTTTGATGGTCCACGTATTTTTGTAAGTCACGCTATAACACGCGCAAACGATTTTCACACTGCCCCGGTGTAACATTTTCTTTTGAAGTGTTTTTCAGTGCCGATGCAATTGTCGCCACATACACTTCACGTTCTTATTCCAAACTTCCCACTTTCTCTCGTTTCTGTATAAATCCAAAATAACTTTGTAGTGTTTGTTCCATTTATTGCGGCTCTGATTCTTCTGTCTCGCGTTCTTATATAATAAATCAGACATATTACAATTAATATAATATACAGATATCATTTAATTCACGTATGCGAATATTTACCTACCCATTGTTATCGATAAAACAATTATCAAAACTCCAACGAGACGAACAGCGAATTTTATTATATCTATAGAAAACAGCAATAAACAGTGGCCAGATATACGTACATATGTACTTAATGTTAAACGAGCGAGTACTTTCTTGTGAAGGCAATGCTTTTTAAATACGCATGCGCTGACAAATCGTCCATAGCGATACCTAGCAATCGTTCGCTGGACGAAATCTAACAGTCCGACGTCGTGGCATGAACGCAGCCATAATTCTCGATGGAACAATTACGGACAATCCGTAGCAGTCGTCCGGGTGTATTTGACACCAATAAGTGTACTATACGCAGCACTTGACGTCCTGCTGACAATCAGCGGACGTGAAGGAACAAAGCTTAATTAAACCAAAATAAAATACTATTGTATTCATTTCCAAACACATTTATAAAATACAATAATGATTAAAAAAAATTATTATTAATTGAAATAAATCTGTTTAGAAATTCATATTAGAGCTTCATATTCCACTAAAATAATTTAACCTTCACAATACAACCTTTAACTTTACCTGCTCCTACAATCATAAACTTATCATTATTTAAGTTTAATATATCATTTATCTTCCTAAATCAATAACGTTAAAATTCATGTTTATATTCAATTTACGCAATTAATACCACTTATCTATTTTTACTATAAAAAAGATTGAGATGAAACAACTTAAATAACAATACAAACAAAATCTCATATTGCTGTAAATCAACATTTTGTAAATATATTTTGACGATACCAATATTTTACTATCAAAAAAAAGGATCACATCATAATATGTGTATGTTTCAATTCAATTTTATCGCCAATTAAATACCACTTATCTATTTTTACTATAAAAAAGTGAGATAAAACAACTTAATAACAATAACAAACAAAATACTTCATATTACTGTAAATCAAACATATTCTAAATATATTTTGACGATAACAATATTTATACTATCAAAAAAAGAATCACATCATATACACAATTTCTAATAGATTTAAAATATATCTTATACTTCAATTTATATAGTACAAATATATAACTAAATATTATTAAATTAATAATAATTGATTCGAAAAGAAAAAATAATGACAAAATAATATTTAAAATAACACTAACACATTACCAGTTTAAGATTATAATAAATAAAAAACATATATAATATACTAAAGTTTGGTCAGTATTACCTTTTCTATCTTTGCGCAACCAAGGCGTTCGCCCTATCCGTGCGTGTAAATGACGTGAAAAGTTTGGCGGACTAACCGTGCACGGAGAAACGATTAAAGGGAAATAATACATGGCGACGCGAAACGGGATGGCAAGGGAATAGGCGTATGGAATTAATAGTAAAAATAGGTCAAGGGGAGAAAATTCGCGGAAATGTAAATCGCGATGGGTGCAGGTTAGGCGAACGTCGCTGAAGACCGAGAAATGTCACTTGGCGAATTTCGACGATTTGGCATTGTCAAAGTTGGCAATTTTCGTATGTTCGCTGCGAGGATGAGATGATATTTGAGAGTGCGGTTAATGTCGAAAAAGTTTCTCACATGTTTCCTCTTACTGATTGAACCCTAAAAGGGGTCGAGACGCGAATTTTTCTCAAAAGACCCGATTTATATGGTGTGTTTGCCGGCGATGAGTTTGGAATTGCGGGTTTCGTGGATGTCAGATGCCGCTGTCACGCGTGAAATGTCGCGAACTTGAGGGACGATTTCGAGCGTAAATGGCCATACCAGGGACACGTAATGAGTCGTAACGTGATCAGAGAGATGTTAAGACCTGAATGATTCCTTAGCATATGGAAAAATGGGAATATGCTAAATGAAATGTCATTTCTGAGGGCGCCGATTTGTCATAACCTGACCGATTATTTGGGTGATCATAATAGCGATTTGAGGACAATTTAACGTTAATTGAAAGGAAAGAAGGTTCGCAATACACGTTCAGGTATGTTTGTGATTAAAATTACACAGTTTTTAGCGAATTATTGAGCTAGGTGCGAGAGAGATTGTCGAACCCAAAGCGCCGTTTTCTCGCACTAATATCGGCTTAGAAACGTATCGTGATGTGGAATTGTTTTGAAACGGCTTCATGTATCCTTCGTTTTACAGTTTGAACCCGAAAATGGAATGGAAACGCGAAATTTCTCTCATATGAGCAATTTATCGTTCTCATATCTGGCCGAAATCGTTAATGTGCGAGTGACGCGCGATTTGTGGCATCGACACTGGCTCAAAAACCGTATCCAGGTATGAAATTATTGTCGGAACCGCTTCTTTCATGTTTTATCTTACAATTCGAACCCTAAAATAGGGCAGGAACGCGAAATTCTTTCAAAATTAAACGATTAAAATAGATATTTGCAGGGGAACACCTGTCAAATTTGACAGAAGTCGTTGAAGTACGTTCGGCAAATGGCCGCTAAAACTACATAATTCAGTGCGACGTGTTTTGGGTAAAGATGTACTCCAAGCAAGTGAAAGAAGTCGAAATGTGATTTGACAAACGTTATGAACTGTATAGCGGGAAGGTGGAAAGGGAACATGCCGAAATATTGTCATTTCAGATAGAGCAATAGCCTAACCTTACCATATGTCATTTGGAACAATTTGAGGTGGCTTTATTTCGTTACGGCTTAGTTCGTCGATTAAAAAGTGAAATAACTTTCGTAAAGCGCGGTCAGGTTTGTGAAGTGATTATTCAGTTTTAGATAGATATTGAATAATTTCAAGAGAATTGTCAAATTATGGACGCCATATTCTCAAATGATCGCGATGATTCGGAAGGGAGAGAGGCGCGTAGATAATGCGGAAAGATAGTAAAATTACTGGATATAGGTGATGAAGCTTTGCGATAATAAAATTACGCGCAAGGTACCCAAAATATTGCAAATACTTGCGTAAAGGCAGCGTCTTTTTGCCGATACGGCATTACGGACATAACGAAAAAGGACAAGTAAGTGGTGTTTTCGCGATGTTTATAATTAAATAAGAACAGTGAGAGATCTTATAGTCATTGCACACAAGCTAACATAGCTAAAATATCTAAAATAGATAAAAATAAATTGAACTGTCAGTCATTGCCATGCTTTAATTTTTATGCTCATTTGAATTTCAAAAAGTATAGATGCATTTAGCTCAGCGGTTCCGTGTACGACAAACTCACTTCGTCGACCGACGGTGCCGGGTTCGAATCGCGGACGTGGCAAGTTTTTTTTTAATCGTACCTTTTTTTATAATTGTGCTTTACGGTTGCAAGACATTATTATTATTTGAAGCCATAATATACAAAAAATATTTATTTATGTACATTGATGTCCGAATATTTGGGTGCGCGCACACAAATGGTCAAATGTCGAAAAATGCGTCCAAAAAATACAAAGCATGAATTATTTTCTAACAAATGTTGAAGGGGTTTGTGGTTGCTGAATTCAATTCTGACAATATGTTTTAGCAAAAAAAATGGCGGACGCAATATGGGGGAGAGATTCTGAAATATAGAAGCGCAATTTTTTTTTTTTCGTAAGTTCGTGACTTATGCGATTTTTTTGAACCACTATTTGCGAATATAGAATCAAAAACAAGATGGCGCGACATAAAGGAGGAATATTATTTTTAAAAATAATATTTTGCAACAGACATTTGTGGGTGCTTGGATCGTTGCATTTGATGCTGAAATATTGTTTGGAAGTAAGGGAAAAAATAGAAACGATATCGCGAGAATTTTTTTTATAAAACAATAAGATTGCTGCCAACTAATACTTCATTAATACCGATATCAAACAAATAAAATTCACAATTAAATCAAATTAAAATAAAACTTCATTAAAAATATGTACAATTTATTAACGATCAAGAATATATTTATTAGAATTCTCATATAATTTGAAATAGATTCAACAACCCCTTTAAAATTAAATACCATCTTTTAATTGTTCAACAATCGCATTAATCATATATTATATACATGCATTCCACGTAAGTGGTTCATTAAAAGTTATGATGTTCTACTATTTACTTATATTTGAGATTTTGGCACCATCATCTGTGATTGAAACTATAAATGTAAAATACTTTAACCAAAAATCACTTCCGGTTGACCGGAAATGGACGTCAACTTTGTTATTTTAAATAGAATGATATAATTTCTTTACATTTTGGATTCTACGTCATAAATATGACAGTCTTCCTTAGCTATTCCTATAGCTACATGTTGCCGTTTTGAGTTATTAAAGTTTTTCATTTTTTTTAAGTCATAATCATGCATCATTGAAAATTAATATCTCGGTAATACCGCAAATAAGACTCCAAATTTGCTATGTTATGAATGCAGATATAGCTCTACGAAATGGTACGCACACTCCCATTTCTAATATACAGAGTGTCAAAACTGAGTACAAAGTGACATATTCGAATGCAGAAACTCAATTTTCTTAAATAGAACACCTGTATTTTAATTCGAAATTGGGAGGTAAACATCATCCCCTATCATTTTGTATTAGCACTCCCTATATCTATCTTTAATAGATTTGAGATATGAAGAACTTTTTGTAGAACAATCTAAGTAGCTTTAGGTTTAAATGTTCGTAGATGGCTCTGAATGGGATTTATGTCAAATTCATTGTCTAACCATAATGTGTATTGTGTTACGCCATCGTAATTACATTTTGAACAATGCAATATAAATGATATTTAATGACATTGTATCATACCATTGCATTTGATGCTGATAATATCGTTTGGAAAATAAAATGACGGATAAAATGGAAGAAAATTGAAATATAGGGAAATCGTCATTTATTTTTAAAAATTGTAACTTATTGGATATTATAAAAGGAAATAGAGAAATGACAAGAAAACGAATAACGAAAAGAGAACAGGAAAGGGAATAGAATTTGATTACAGCTCTATTTTTGCTTTCAAGAAAGAAGTCTTATCTACAAAAGTTTCTATAATTTAATGCCGCATAACCTAAAATATTTTGAGTACAGCTTTCCCGAACACTGGCTCTCTGATTAAAGCTCTATTTTGGCTTTAAGAAAAAGTCTCTTCTGCAAAAGTTTTATAGAATTCAATGCTGATATACCTAAACTTATTTCAAAAATTTGGAAAAATAGCGGATAAAATGGGAAGAAAATTGAAATATAGGAAAAATCGTCAACTAATTTTTTTAAAGTTGTAACTTATGGATATTATAAAAAGGAAATAGGGAAAATAGACAAGGAAAACGCAATAACAAAAAGAGAATAGGGAAGGGAATAGAATTTGATTTCAGTTCTATTTTTGCTTTTAGGAAATACGGTGTTCAGTAAGACTGGGTTTTTTCATTATAGCTCTATTTTAGCTTTTAGGAAAAAATCTTTTCTACAAAAATTGTACAGAATTAAATGCTGCATAACCTAAAAATATTTTCAAATACACCGGAGCTCAGGAAGATGAGTTTTTTCGTTATAGCTCTACTTTTGCGTTTAGGAAGAAATCTTTGCAACAAAAGTTTTATAGAATTAAATGCTGCATAACCTAAAAAATTTTCAAATATACGGTGTTCAGGAAGGCTGGGTTTTTTCGTTATAGCTCTCTTTTGCGTTTAGGAAGAAATCTTTCTACAAGAGTGTTATAGAATTGAATGCTGCATACCTAAAATATTTCAAATATACCGGGTGTTCAGGAAGATTAGGTTTTTTTCATAATAGCTCTATTTTTGCGTTTAAGAAGAAATCTTTTCTACAAGAGTGTTATAAAATTGGATGCTGCATAAGCTAAAAATATTTTCAAATACACCGGGTATTCAGGAAGACTAGGTGTTTTCACTATAGCTCTATTTTTGCGTTTATGAAGAGATCTTTTCTACAAGAGTGTTATAGAATTGGATGCTGCATAAGCTAAAAATATTTTCAAATATACAGAGTGTTCGCGAAGACTGAGCCTTTGATAATAGCTTTATCTTTGCCTTTAGGAAAAAATCTTTTCTACAAAAGTTGTACAGAATTCAATGCCGCATAACCTAAACATATTTTCGACTATACAGGGTGTTCCAAAAGTAAAAATAAAAGAAAACTACTTAAAACGTATTGCACATTATAAAAGATGATTCTCAAGTGAATGGGACCGACTTCAGAAACCGCCTTCCTCAAGTACCACCTTCCTCGACTCCTAGATGCGCCAGCATCTAGTTAATAATAATAAAACTTGGTCAGCCTGTTCTTTTCTACTCTCTGTCGCACACCATAGGCGTCGCCCTATCTCGAGCGTGTAAATTCGGCGAGAAAAACTATTACGGCTAAGGATCGGGAAGCGGAACAGATTAAAAGGGAAATTGTAGACGGCGCGAACGGGCGACGGCGGTCGCACTGACCCCGGGTATTTAGGTTTATCGTTAAAATAGGTCAAGGGGAGAAAATTCGCGGAAATGTAAATTGTGATGGGTGCGAGCGCGGCGAACGTCGCTGAAGCCGAGAATGTCAATGAGTCGGATTTCGACGATTTGCATTGTCAAAGTGGGCAATTCGTATGTTCGCTGCGAGGCTGAGATAATATTTGAGAGTGGGGTTAATGTTGGAAAGACGTCTCACATGCTTCATCTTACGGTTTGAACCCTAAAATGGGGTCGAGATGCGTTATTTTTCTCAAAAAGACCCGATTCATAGAGGCGTGTTTGCCGCGATGAGGTTGGAATTATGGCCGGTTCGTAGATGTCAACGGCATCTGTCACACGGTAAAATGACGCGAACTTCGGGAGACGATTTCGAGCGTAAATGGGGGTACAAGGACACATAATGAGTCGAAACGTGACCAGAGAGATGTAAGAGCCTGAATGATTCGTCAGTATATAGGAAAATGTGTAATATTCGAGAAATATGTCATTTGCGATGGTATTAATTTCATAACCTAATCTGCTATTTGGGGCACATAATAGCGATTAAATAATTTAACTTTATTGGAAGTTGAAGAGTTCGTGATACACGCTCAGGTATGTTTGTGATTAAATTACACTGTTTTTAGCGAAATTATTGAGCCAGGATCAAGTAAGATGCAAACTATCGAACCACGAAAAGCGTCAAACGTATCGCGCTAATTTTAGCACGAAAAGTATACATTACCGCAAATTATTGTCGATAGAATATTACGTGACAGATATTACCGCTTTGATGCTAAAAAGTGCCCATTTCTACAGAACGATTCGATTTATGGAGTCATGTTCGACTGGCCTGTCAAAGATAAATTAATATTAATATGCATTTTTAATGAGGTAAATTTCATATTTTTTCAACCTTTCTACAACTATGATGACAGAATATTATAACAGTAACACAATATAATAAAAATCGACCCTAGAAATGTCATTTGGTTGTCGAGGTAGTCGATGACCAACAAATCCTTTCCGATGAAACTAATATCACGTTTCTTTTTTTACTTTTTAGAGCTAGATATCAATATAATATGACAGCATCACAAAATACTATACATTAAGGATGTGCTTAAAGTTCATCGAAAGCTTCTCGGAAGAAATATTTGACTCAGACAATTGACCGATGAACATACGGCAGGAAATGTATTTGTGCCTACGCTTGACCAAAATGAGAGGTGTCCTTCATTTCTATTAGCAGCTCACTATCCTCCATCCTTCGATAGTATGATAACATTTGCTCGAAGCAACTACGATGTATATATTTTGGCTGCGCTCTCATTTATAATCTATTCTGTATATATATCCAGGTATTTAGATAGCTATTTTCACCAACCTCATTACATGTAAATTATTATATAAAAACCACTTATTGTAGAGGGCAGAACTTCAGATGTGTTAAAAGTTTATCGTAAACGTCTCCCAATAAGTATAGAGCGTTTATGATCCCCCTCCGAAGAAATGTGTGGAAACGCTGTGATAATTATGAGGTAGAAGCGATCAGCTGAATGAAGAAATTATGTAATTTCAAAATGCCTATATTACTTGCATGTTGAATACTTTATACATATAGTAAAGAATAAGTATAGTAAAATGGTGTTTATTCAAAATATTATTATACTTTTACATATACAGCATAAAAGAATGCATAAAACGGTGCTACATTACAAATAATCCATGCATGTTGTGACGCGTTCCAAGAATTTCGTATTAAAATAAGCTCCAAATATTCCTGCACTAAAATACTTTTCGATCAACTTCAAAAAAGAAGACGCCGGTTTCTCCTATTCCCACAACGTAAAATTTCCGCTACAACTGTAAACAATGAAGCGCAGCTGCGAAAGCATCAGTCCAAATTCGACAAGATAACCTTCTAATTAACACTAATCCAGAATAGACCTTAAACAACACTTTACCGACATCACTCAAGTACAATATAAACGAAAATGCAAATTGTAAAGACAATAAGAAACAGCTATTATGTTGCAAACGAACGAAATATTCTATTATTGACAGTTGTCAAATCTTTACGACAAAGATGAAGAAGGATAGCGTTCGGTACGCGATGCGCGTATAAAGTATTTAAGTGCGTTCACCCAAATAATTGATAGTGCAATTTGAATACATTATTAGTATAAGTAGTATAGAAAATGACATTGATTGAATTCTTATAAGATTAATTAAGACATAAATCACAAATACTGATATCCGTCAGTTGCGTTAGGGCCAACATATTGTACAACGAAAGAAACACACACGCGCAATAGTAAATTATAACATAGCTAAAATATCTAAAATAAGGTAAAATAAATTGAACTGTCAGTCATTGCCATGCTTTAATTTATATTCTCGACTTACATTTCAAAAAGTATAGATGCATTTAGTTCACCGGGTTCCGTGTACGACAAACGCACTTCGTCGACCGACGGTGCCGGGTTCGAATCGCGGACGGTGCAAGTTTTTTTTTATCGTACCTTTTTTATAATTATGCTTTATCGGTTACAATACATGATTACTTATTATTGAAGCCAATAAATATATAAAAGAACATTTATTTTATGTAGATTGATGTTCGGAATATTTTGGTGCACCACACAATGGTGCCAAATGCCGAAAAAACGCTTCCAAAAATACAAAAACATGATTCAGTTTCTAACAAATGTTAGAAGGGATTTTGTGGTTGCTGAATTCGATTCTGACAATAGGTTTTAGCAAAATAAAATGGCAGATTCCATATAGGAAAGAAAATTTTTAAATATAGGAGACATTTTACAATAGACATTCGTATGCAAGCGTTTTTGAGGTCGCTAAATTTGATTCTGATATTAATTTTTGGAAAGATAAAATGGCGGACGCAATATGGGGGAGAGAATTTTGAAATACAGAAGCGCAATTTCTTTTTTTTTTAAAGTTCGAGACTTTTTGAGCCACTATTTGTCACTACTAATGTACTAATATAGAATCAAAAAACAAGATGGCGCGACGAAAATGGAGGAATATTATTTTAAAAAATAATATTTTGCAACACACATTTGTGGGTGCTTGGATCGTTGCATTTGTTGCTGATAATATTGTTTGGAAGTAAGGGAAAAAAAAAATAGAAACGATATCGAGAATTTTTTTTATAAAACAATAAGATTGCTGCCAACTAATACTTCATTAATACCGATATCAAACAAATTAAATTCACAATTAAATCAAATTAAAATAAAACCTTCATTAAAAAATATGTACAATTTATTAACGATCAAGTAAAAAAAAAACAATTTCCAATTATGTATATAATTTACTTTCTATACAATTACGTTAATATATTTATTAGAATTCTCATATAATTTGAAATAGATCCCTTTAACAATCCCTTTAAAATTAAATACCATCTTTTAATTGTTCATACAATCACATTAATCATATATTATATACATGGCATTCCACGTAAGTGGTTCATTAAAAGTTTATGATGTTCTACTATTTACTTATATTTGAGATTTTGGCACCATCATCTGTTCGATTGAAACTATAAATGTAAAATACTTTAACCAAAATATCACTTCCGGTTGACCGGAAATGGACGTCAACTTTGTTATTTTAAATAGAATGATATAATTTTCTTTACATTTTTGGATTCTACGGTCATAAATATGACAGTCTTCCTTAGCTATTCCTATAGCTACATGTTGCCGTTTTTGAGTTATTTAAGTTTTCATTTTTTTTAAGTCATAATCATTGCATCATTGAGGAATTAATATCTCGGTTAATACCGCAAATAGAGACTCCAAATTTGCTATGTTATGAATGCAGATATAGCTCTACGAAATGGTACGCACACTTCGCATTATAATATACAAAGTGTTCAAAACTGAGTAACAAAGTGACATATTTTCGAATGCAGAAAACTCAATTTTCTTAAATAGAACACCCTGTATTTTAATTCGAAATTGGGAGGTAAACATCATCCCCTATCATTTTGTATTAGCACTCCCTATATCTATCTTTAATAGATTTTGAGATATGAAGAACTTTTTGTAGAACAATCTAAGTAGCTTTAGGTTTAAATGTTTCTTAGATGGCTCTGAATGGGATTTATGTCAAATTCATTGTCTAACCATAAGTGTGTGTGTGTGTATGTGTGTACGCCATCGTAATTACATTTTTGAACAATGCAATATAAATAGATATTAATGACATTGTATCATAAAATCATAATAATCATAAAATGACGGATAAAATGGGAAGAAAATTGAAATATAGGGAAAATCGTCAATTATTTTTTAAAAATTGTAACTTATTGGATATTATAAAAGGGAAATAGGGAAAATAGACAAGGAAAACGTAATAACGAAAAAGAGAATAGGGAAAGGGAATAGAATTTGATTACAGCTCTATTTTTGCTTTCAGGAAAGAAGTCTTATCTACAAAAGTTTTCTATAATTTAATGCCGCATAACCTAAAAATATATTAGAGTACACAATATTTTCCACTACACAGGGTGTTCGCGAAGATTGAGTCTTTGATTATAGCTTTATTTTTGCTTTAAGAAAAAATCTTTTCTACAAGTGTTATAGAATTGAATGCTGCGTAACCTAAACATATTTTCAAATATACTGGATGTTCAGGAAGATTGGGTTTTTTCGTTATAGCTCTATTTTTGTTTTTAGGAAAAAATCTTTCCTACAAAAGTGTTATAGAATTGAATGTTGCGTAACCTAAACATATTTTCAAATATACCGGATGTTCAGGAAGATTGGGTTTTTTCATCATAGCTCTATTTTTGCTTTTAGAAAAAAATATTTTCTACAAAAGTTGTACAGAATCGAATACTGCATAACCTAAAATTATTTTTAAATATACCGGGTGTTCAGGAAGACTGGGTTTTTTCGTTATAGCTCTATTTTTGCTTTTAGAAAAAAATATTTTCTACAAAAGTTGTACAGAATCGAATACTGCATAACCTAAAATTATTTTTAATAATACTGAGTGTTCAGGAAGACTGGGTTTTTTCATTATAGCTCTATTTTTGCTTTTGGGAACAAATCTTTTCTACAAAAGTTGTACAGAATTGAATACTGCATAACCTAAAATTATTTTTAAAAATACCGGGTGTTCAGGAAGACTGGGTTTCTTTGTTATAGTTCTTTTTTGGCTTTTAGGAAAAAATCTTTTCTACAAGAGTGTTATAGAATTGAATGCTGCATAAGTTAAAAATATTTTCAAATACACCGGGTGTTCAGAAAAACTCAGTTTTTTTCATTATAGCTCTATTTTTGCTTTTGGGAACAAATCTTTTCTACAAAAGTTGTACAGAATTGAATACTGCATAACCTAAAATTATTCTTAAAAATACCGGGTGTTCAGGAAGACTGGGTTTTTTTGTTATAGCTCTTCTTTTGCTTTTAGGAAAAAATCTTTTCTACAAGAGTGTTATAGAATTGAATGCTGCATAAGTTAAAAATATTTTCAAATACACCGGGTGTTTAAGAAGACTGGGTTTTTTTCATTATAGCTCTATTTTTGCTTCTAGGAAAAAATCTTTTCTACAAAAGTTGTACAGAATTGAATACTGCATAACCTAAAATTGTTTTTAAAAATACCGGGTGTTCAGGAAGACTGGGTTTTTTTGTTATAGCTCTTTTTTTGCTTTTAGGAAAAAATCTTTTCTACAAGAGTGTTATAGAATTGAATGCTGCATAAGTTAAAAATATTTTCAAATACACCGGGTGTTTAAAAAGACTGGGTTTTTTTTATTATAGCTCTATTTTTGCTTCTAGGAAAAAATCTTTTCTACAAAAGTTGTACAGAATTGAATACTGCATAACCTAAAATTGTTTTTAAAAATACCGGGTGTTCAGGAAGACTGGGTTTTTTTGTTATAGCTCTTTTTTTGCTTTTAGGAAAAAATCTTTTCTACAAGAGTGTTATAGAATTGAATGCTGCATAAGTTAAAAATATTTTCAAATACACCGGGTGTTTAAGAAGACTGGGTTTTTTCATTATAGCTCTATTTTTGCTTCTAGGAAAAAATCTTTTCTACAAAAGTTGTACAGAATTGAATACTGCATAACCTAAAATTGTTTTTAAAAATACCGGGTGTTCAGGAAGACTGGGTTTTTTTGTTATAGCTCTTTTTTTGCTTTTAGGAAAAAATCTTTTCTACAAGAGTGTTATAGAATTGAATGCTGCATAAGTTAAAAATATTTTCAAATACACCGGGTGTTCAGGTAGACTGTTTTTTTTTTATTATAACTCTATTTTTGTTTTTAGGAAAAAATCTTTTATACAAAAGTGTTATAGAATTCAATAATGCATAAGTTAAAAATATTTTCAAATATACGGGGTGTTCAAAAAAAATTGATTTTTTTTATTATAGCTCTATTTTTGCTTTTAGGAACAAATCTTTTCTACAAAAGTTGTACAGAATTCAATGCCGCATAACCTAAACATATTTTCGACTATACAGGGTGTTCCAAAAGTAAAAACAAAAGAAAACTACTTAAAATGTATTGCACATTATAAAAGATGATTCTCAAGTGAATGGGGACCGACTTCAAGAAACCACCTTCCTCAAGTACCACCTTCCTCGACTCCTAGATGCGCCAGCATCTAGTGTTCTAAATAAAAAAACAAACGTATTTATTATCATTTTATTTGAATAAGCCAATAAAAATGAAAAATACTCATTTTTAAGTCTAGCCTTGGCTGGTGCCAGGTACAACCCTATGGCTTTTTTCATATCTTCGGTAGTGGCGCTCTCATGGCGTTTCCATGTGGCCTCTAAAACAATGCCAATTGTATTAGATCATACCATGAATAAAACATCGTACAACATTATCAACACCTACTAATACATTTGGAGCATTTACAATAATTGGAGTGGTAGCTACATTCTAATACTTACGATACTTATTTTTACTTTATTTCATAATATTTGAAAACATTCTACGTACAAACAATAAAACAACACAACGTATTCTAACCTCTATTTGAGGTTATGACGCTTATCTACCGAGATGAACCTCTTAAGCAAATCAACTAGTAATTTATCTGGTAGATGCAGTACATATATGATATAAAATTCCTACAATTATATTATTAAACGATTTCTGTACATAGCGATATTGAGCATATCAATTATCTTATAAATGCCATGACATGTTCAAAGTTTTGCTTACCTCATAGCCACCACAAAAACTAAAACACACCCCCCAACAATTAATTACACAGTTAACCCTAATCTACCCTAATCGTATACTATTACAAACTATAACATGTAACGGACAAACGAATGAAAACGTTGATGATACGCACGTGCGCGTATATATTCTATGTACCTAATCCGTAGACGCATAAACAATACTAAATCATATAACACCGGCACCGTAATGAATAGAGGTGTTGTGTTGACGTTCGCAACTTACAAATATTACAAATAATATAATACAAAACGCAGATATATTAATAGAAAAGTTACAGCGCTCAACTTAGATACTAATTAAATCATATTAGATATGTATTATCTAATTTAATCTTTAAACTATCATTTTAAATAGGTACATACCTACTTAACATGTATGCATATTTTACCCATTTTATATTATTCGTCCTACGCACCAAATGTACAAAAGCAAAAGTTCAAACTTTTTTTTTATATGAAATAAATATCTACAGAAATACAAAACAAGATATTCTTGCAGAGTTATGAAAAATATATTGAGAAAACATTTGCAATAAAATATTATTAATGCTACATAACATATATATTTTTTAAATGTTTTCCTAATATATTTTATGTATATTGTATTAATATAACTAATACACAAGAAAGATTTAATATTTTTTAAATATTTATAAAATATGAAATAAATATAGTTGGTCACTGGGGAGGATTTTCAAATTCATTCCACAGATAATCTTGTTTTGTTCAAGTGGGATCCAATATTCTATGTGTAGCTATTCATAATGAATTTATATGCTACTATTACAACTTGCTTTAAATTACATTTTAAATAACTTTTCAAAAAAAAACTTAATTTAATTTAAGAAACATCACTAAAATACATACATACAATCTGTGTCTGTAGAGATGCCCAAATGATTAACAATTCTGTTTAATCCAATACGATCAATGGCTGCTGCCAATGGATTATATTTCGCTGATAACAACAAACAAAGGACAGAAGCTTCTACTACCATCTGGTTTTGTTGTAATACAAACAAGCAGATGGTATTTGGATATTTATGTAACACTGATTATGAGGCACAGTAGTTCAAATTACTATTTTCCTAAGGTAAATGTTAGTGTTATAATTAGATATAAAATATTATGGGATTAGCACCAATCTGATAAAGAACGCAAATGTGTGTATAAAGATATTTGATGTGTTACAAGATTTTCAAAATCGGCTTTAATAAAACAAAGTATTGAAATTAATGTTTTCGCTAGACTTCGTATTTTAAAGAATTAACTACTCAATTAAATTGTTTAAAAATGGTAAAATATTTATTATATGTTATATTAAGTAGTTTTTAGGATCTGTATGATAAAGCTTTGATGTTGAAATAACATGCGCTTTTTGTAAGGAAACGCTTAATAAAAGTCAACACATAAATTACAGTTTCTTTAACTTAAAAATTTGACATTATAACATTAAGTTATAATGGTTACAGCATAGAATATATTTTATTGTCATCGTTCTGTTAACGAGAACATACCCCAGTGACCAACTATATTTATTTCATATTTTATAAATATTTAAAAAATATTAAATCTTTCTTGAATATTAGTTATATTAATATAATATGCATAAAATATATTAGGAAAACATTTAAAAAATATATATGTTATGTAGCATCAATAATATTTTATTGCAAATGTTTTCTCAATAAATTTTTCATAACTCTGCAAGAATATTTTGCTTTGTATTTCTGTAAATATTTATTTCATATAAAAAAAAAGATTGAATTTTTGCTTTTGTACATTTGGTACGTAGGACGAATAATATAAAATGGGTAAAATATGCATACATATTAAGTAGGTATGTACCTATTTAAAATGATAGTTTAAAAATTAAATTAGATAATATATATCTAATATGATTTAATTAGTATCTAAGTTGAGCGCTGTAAGTTTTCTATTAATATATCTGCGTTTTGTAATATTTGTAAGTTGCGAACGTCAACACAACACCTCTATTCATTACGGTGCCGGTGTTATATGATTTAGTATTGGTTTATGCGTCTATGAATTAGGTACATAGAATGCATACGCGCACGTGCGTATCATCAACGTTTTCATTCGTTTGTCCGTTACATGTTATAGTTTATAATAGTATACAATTAGGGCAGATTAGAGTTAACTGCGTAATTAATTGTTGCGGGCTGTTTTAGTTTTTGTGGTAACTACGAGGTAAGCAAAACTTTGAACATGTCATGGCATTTATAAGATACATAGGATTGTACCTGGCACCAGCCAAGGCTAGACTTAAAAATGAGTATTTTTCATTTTTATTGGCTTATTCAAATAAAATGATAATAAATACGTTTGTTTTTTATTTAGAGCACTTCAATTAAAAAATAGTGATTAATTTGATAAACCTTCAGTATGCCTTAAAACATGCCAGAATTACTGATTATTAACTTGTATGGTGAGTGTGAAAAAACAAGTTCTTGCCCTTTAGACAACTCTATGTATGTTTCAACTTTTCGTTATCGACGTTATGCATTCTAAATAACCGAGAACAATTTTAGTTCATTTTGACAAATTAAATAGATTGCATAAAAAATCTCAATTTTGACATAAATATTTTACAAATATTTTAGAAAAAATATTGCGCTTACATTAATTTTAAAATATGGAGTAAATATTTTAATTGAATATTTTATCTATATTTAGAAAAAAATATGAAAAATATATTCAAAAACCTCTCACGAAAAATATTTATAAAATATATTTTTAAAAATATCTATGTAATATTTCTGGCTGTTAAGGTATACATTGTCAAACAGATTAATGCAAAAATGTACAGAGCACATCATTGCTAATACACATATGTTAAATATCCTTCATAGAATAGAAATTATGTTCATACAAAAAAAAATTTTTAGTTTGTTTTGAAATGGAATCTGTTCCTAGAATTTTTTATATCTTCTGATAGTTTATGTATATTATTCCGTTTATATGCTGGCCTAAGTTCAAATGCTTTTGTACTATAAATAGGTATATCTATGCTTGCAGCATCCCTAAGACATCGCAATTCATGGAGAACAGGAGCCGGTTTACGCGACAGTATGGTACAGTGAAGGTCAAATTTCGATCTAAAATCCACTGTCAAACCCAAGAAGTTAACATTATCGCTTTACGGTATAGATTTATTATTACAGGATACATACAAGCTGCTACCACCCTCCACATCCATCAGCAAAAATCGCATCAGGCCCGTCTTATCGTGGTTAAGTATTAAATTGTTAGAATCACACCGTCCCATCATGTCCCGGAATAACGTGGATGTTAGATTGGAGGCCGATTGATTCAACAGTATCAGTCATTATAATACAACTTGTATCATCAGTATATTGTGCCAGTCCGCAATAATTAAGTGTTGACTATAAATCATTGACATAAATTAAAAATAGCGTGGAACCAAACATTGAACCTTGCGGAACACCGCATGTCAAGTCAACGTAATCGGAACTATATGTATTTATCATATCATCTTAGACGCCCTTAACACTAACCACTGCCTTCCGACCAATCAGATATGAATAAAACAGAACATAGGCCAGCCAGTACCAACGTAGATGTAGTCTAGAGTATAAAGAAAGCCAATATAAATATTATATAAGAAGTGCCACGATTTTAACTTCATAAGAAAGTCGCTACAAAACTTGTGTCAAATTACTTTCTCATCGCAATTTAGAAGGTTCATTTTTAAAGAACAAAATTCTTCATTTGCTTCACCTCGCTTAACACACTGAAAAATCTTTTAGGCAACGCAGAAGATAAGCCTCATTGCGATGAAATATGGGGCATTTATAAAATCGGTAAATGATTGAATCGGGTGTGATAAAATTTACGTTGGACAAACAAAGCGTGCGATCGCAACTAGGTTTAAGGAACACAGAGCGAGTTATCGCTATGGGAGACTTGAACCATTCAGCGTTAGGAAACATACAAACGATGCCGAACATAAAATCGATATAGGAAACCTTCAATTAGTGAAAAACGTACAGTCACTGAAAGAGTTAGACGCATACGAAATCATATATATATGAAAAACATTCAAATAACTTATTGATTCGAGAAGTAGCATCCTTACAACACTCAAGTTTGATACACACTAAAAAATTTAAGTATTTTTTCTTGGTAAAAATCACCTTTTTTGATACTTTTGAATCTCACAATACTCCTTAATGTAAAGTAGTAGCTACCGGTTTCAAGCCTAGTGGCTCATCTTCAGGCAGAGTATATATAATCCTATTAAAGAAATTGACGAAATATAAAGTACATATAGCTAAAATTGTGCAAATTTGTTTTTAATTAAAGAGCATTGTGAGATTGGAAATTTTTTTCATGAGCAACTCGCGCAGAATCATTTAAATATTACAATTATTTATTGTTTTAAAAGTACTACAACGTAAAAAGTTGGATTTCCTGATTGATCATATTCCATGTTGATTTGATAATATTGTTTGAATTAGTAAAATTAGTAAAAGTGAGTTTTTATAGCATTAAATGAGAATCTCGTGAGGGCCCATCACATACAGCCCCTCAGCGTTCGAAAAGACAAGCATTTAATCCTCGAGTTATCCAGAAATTACTTCCATTTATAACATTTTCTCGTAGGAAAAAACACTGACAAATAAAACGCTGTGTCACGTTATTAAAAAGATTGATTCTAGACCCTGAACATGACTCATTAAAGATAAATGTACATGTCTTGTGCAACCAATAGCGAAAAAATGCGCATTTGTGATGGCCATAGAAATAAAATGTTTTTTTCTTTCGTCTACAGACAGTACGTTATTGAAAAATAATTCATTGTTGTGACCTTTATTTAATCATTGTTTCACAAAATTCCCTATAGCGGGAAAAGGTTGTGAAGTCCCAACTTTGTAAGACCGTTATTTATTATTGCGTATAAAATCTTTAAACCGTTGTTAGATTGATATCAAATTCGCGAGCAATTTGTCGAAATGACATAGTAAGAGCTAATTCTACCAAAGCTCATATTTAAATTTCCAAATTATTTACATTCTTACCCGGAACAGTTTTGTTTTCACTATTTATTATGAAAGAAAATGTTGTTTCAAAACGTCGAACCGTGTTACGAATAGTGCTTCCGCTATGTAAGAATATGACTTTCGGAACAGTTAACTGTTAATCAATTTCTAATTATTTCCGCGAAATTGCCATTGTAAAATTGCTTTATTGTAAACAGGTTCTGCTCTGGCGTTTAATAAACCAATTATATATGGAACGCTACCGTTGCCAGCGGGCAATTCCGCATTGAGACATATTCTTTGTCTCTTTATTTAACTTTTTTTGTACTTCACAGCAATGACGGCTGTGACAATATTGGGTGGTGGAGCCAATATCAGGCCAACTCCCTTCCACCCCTTGCCATTCATTTCATTAATTTACAAAATTATACTGGAAAATAAAAGAGTATTTAAGTTGGAAATGCAAAATTTTAAACAAATTAAAAATTGTGCCACGTCATATTTTCCTTTAGCTTGGTAGCTGCGCGGAAACTGTTTTCTCTTGCTGTGCAAGTTAAACCAGTTTAAATGGCGCCACTAAGTATGTCAACTACGAATACTGATCACCCGTCTTGGAATGCATATACTTAGAATCACGGTATGTTCAATTTGAATCTCAAATTCGTCAAGGCTGGTCAGATGACGTCATTGTGGAGCACAACTATCGTAAAATGTTAAAATCCAAATTTATTCACAACTATTAATCAGCGTAATTTAAATAATGCAGCTTTGCTATATCTATCATGTCGCCATCTAGGGGTGCTCACGTTTATTTCCACAATTTTAGCGAATTTCGTGTGTATTTTCAAAGTATTTTCGTCGTATTTCTAGAAAATCGAATCTTAAAAACTCTTTAAGACTTTTAAGATGTTTTCCGTAGCTCCAACCGAACTTTCTAAACCTACCTTTTTGTTTAACCAAACCCTCACGACCGAAAGCGATTTTTGTCTGACTAAAATATAATAATAATTATATATGTGGCGTAATTTTTGCCCCGCAATGACGTATGCGCGTGAACATACCGTGTTATTTATACCGTGCTAACTACTGCATGACTCGATTAACCAATCAATAGGCAGTGGGCCAAGATATGGCTGGCCCACAGACCTGATAGACCGCCAGTAAACCGTACGCGCATCATTACGGCGCACCATCAACAGTTAGCCCGACATCTTGGAACACAGACGTCATCATCACGCGTCATGCTTACGTTTTCTTACGTTTAGTTACTACTTTTCTAGGGAGTATTTGCGTTGAGATGTTTGTTAGTTGGTCAAATCACAGTAGTATACTGTGACCAAATCACAAACGTAATTGGTGGGGTATATTACCTAATCTTGCAGTTTAATTGTTTTGTTTATTTACTTTCTTTGTTTTTTGCTTTTACGGACTATTTCTATGAATTTATATGGATAAGCCTTGTGTAAGTATGCATATTATAGCATTAATAATAAAGATACAAAGAAAATCAATAAGAAAAGAATTAAGTATCAACTAATATTATTTAATCATCAGTAAATTGGACA
The DNA here is from genome assembly GCA_004143645.1 of Protaetia brevitarsis. Taxonomy (NCBI): domain Eukaryota; kingdom Metazoa; phylum Arthropoda; class Insecta; order Coleoptera; family Scarabaeidae; genus Protaetia; species Protaetia brevitarsis. The sequence goes on from RXPK01000200.1 coordinate 135,044, forward strand.
GCAAACATTCTATTTGATTATTTACTCCTGAAGAAAACATACATTACATTGTTACGGCAGATTCAGATCCCAGTCTCAAACAACTTTCATTAGATTTTATCCTGCGTATTTTTATATGGCGTTAAAAGAACGCGTCTTTTTTTATTATTTTCATTAAACACCTATGGATAGTGGATAGTAAGTTAAGAAATGGTTTTAGAGTACTACTTGTGTTATCTTTGTTGATTGAAGAATGCGTAAAAAGTTGATTGTGGATTTAGAAATAGAAATTATCTGTAGCTCTAAATTGCCCACAACTTTAATAAAACAAAAACACAGTTTTAACATTTAAAATACACAGGTTAGAATTTAACACGATAGATGCTGTGCTAAAGTTTTTTAATAAATGTCTCATTAACTTGATTTATTTGAATACAATACACACTGTATCGACGTCACCGATGTCGTTGGTGTACCAATATGGCGCATTTCAATTGATGGCAGTTTTGAGTTCAATATCAGCACTCTATTATCTCTATGGGCTGGCCCCACTTCAATGTAACATTTACGTATAGTCCGACCACCCCCCTTTCGCTAACTCTCCGCGGAGATCTACAAACTATTTGAAACCGGAGCCAATTTGGAAGTGGCTCACCGCTCGCCGCTTGTGTGCATGAATAAGTACAATGCATGTTTCGTTGCATCAAATCATGGAAAAATAGTGGCTTCTCAGATATACGACTTTTAAGCCATACTGGGGACCTACTCCTATGTACTTTTTCATTCTGAATTGAATGAAATCAAAACCAAGTCGACAACTTAAACCGTTTCCAGTATACTTTTATTATTGTGTTTTAACTTTGAGCATAACTAGTATTGAAGTAAGAACTAATGTACCTAAGTAATTTTCTAAAGTTTTATGGTGTGACGGACGATGCAAAATAAAATTCTGATGGGAAACGAAATATTTTATTGACATTTCGCTAATGTACGCACTGGCTTCACCGAAATGAATTAAAAACTACGCTAATTATATGTTAAAATTTGATTTGAAATTTAAAATATGTTCATATTATTTAATGTTTTAAAACAAAATTTAAGTATTTTTTAAAATTAAATTAGCACTTCTAATTAATAAGATTAATAATAAAAAATATATAATAGTAATGACTATACTAATTTCAATAAAGCTTTTGCTGGAATCACCTCATACTGGTATTTTGACAACTTAGCTTGAACTATGAGAGCTAATGCAGAATCTGTGTCGAACTTATATGCAGATGTATCAGGCAGTGAAAAGGCAGCATCAATTAAAGATTGGGAGTACGTTGCTCGCATTTTTTTAACTTCATACGATTGAGCTCGAAACCCACAATCGTCATAACTTTTTCCTGGCCTGCCTACTTTGTTTTTTGTTGCACCTGCGTTGGAAGAGTTCACAACAAGCAAGTCTACTTTGAATATTCCTTCTAGCCAATCACTGTATTTCAAGAAAAACTGGATCCTCACTCTACAAACATTTTCCAATCTGCGTTTAAATTGTGATACAAACCTCTTCGTAATGGATGAAATAATGAATAATATTTCTTCATCACTTAGTGAGGGCCGATTTTCATTTAAAAATTGCTTTAGAGAGCATTCTGGATTCATCAACACCTCACATAACAGTTTGTACGACATTTCAAAAGATCTCATGGTCCTACACTTTAGCAATATCTTGGATACACAACGTGTTTACTGAAAGCTAAAGAAACACTGGTGGTTTGATACAAATGTGTTTAGCTTTATATATTTTTTTCAACTTACAATATCCTTTCTTGCAATATTTCTTGGAATTTATGTTACCATAATTTCATTTTATTATTTTCAATTTTTAACAAAAATTACAAACAGAATATATTTTTTTTCCAGGAGGTCTAGTTCTGAAGTATATGTTAACAAGAAAAAATATATTATTAAATTATGTCAACTCAAAACACAAACATCTATCTATTTTAGTAAAACCCTTTGATCTTCCTTTATTTTATTTTAGGAATTTTTTAGTACACCTGTTTAAACAATTTCGGTTTTTTTTTTCATTCAGATTCTTCCGGGTTAAGTTCGATTCTTGGAAAATTATAGTAAGTTCAAAGACAATTATTCCTGACTCTAAATACCAGTATATATCTAACTACTTTATCGCCGATGATATGTGTATAATGGCGGATCCTAATAATTATTACACTCATACAATTAATCGCCGTTTTCTCGGAAAACAGCAAAAACTAGCAGCTAATTCTTTTAGAGATTATAAATAGAGATGTTAATAAAGATCGAAAGCCAATTATGAACGTGTAGGTACCTGTAGCTATATGTTAAAAATCCACATGAATTTTAAATTTACGTATAATGGTAGCAGTCATATAATTGTTAATAAAGATAAACTATATTTAGGTAGTAAACTATTTTTTATTTGTAGTTGTGTAAACTATAAGACTCCCGAACATAACAGAAGATATATATTTTAGTTTAAATACTTATTTTCGAAAATAAAAATGTTGTTAGTTTTATGAGAAATATAGAATCGTTTCGGAATTTCTACATATGACGACTTTCAGCACTGATATTTTATATTTAACCGGCTACAAATGTTGCAAAATGCCATTTTTCATGAAGTTTCAATATTTAGCTAACGATTTTCGTTAAATATACTATCACACTTAATACTTGTCAAAATAGGGTTTTTTCCACTTTTGCACCGCTGTGCCGCCACTGTTTCACTGTATAGTTTGAGATTGATTTTAGCACAAATATATTTTGCACAATTTAATAAATAAACTTATGACAAAACCATTGCTGAACATTTTTTTAACAAAAAGGAAAACAGTTATTACTAAATTAAGAGTTAACACAGCCTACTCCCAATTGCTCTTTTCCAATCATTCTCGACAGCAAACGTAATAATTTCTAAACTATAAAACGCAAAGAAAGGCCTGTCTCCCACAGGAAATCACGCTCCAAAAGTTTGTTTACACTTTCGCAGTCTCGTCCGCCGATATCCAAGGAAAATGTCCGATTACGAGAGCGATATTGTTGTTGCGACGTTTAATGTTTCCTTAGAAATTGATATTGAGGGAGCAGTGGCTGTGGTGAATTTGTTCCGCAAACACCTAGGCAGGTCAGGAATATATGTGGTGTCCTAAAAAGGAATCCCACGTGATACCTGTTCACACCCGACACGTAGATTTTGTGTAAGAAGTAGTTTTCTACGTGTCATTTAATGTGATGTGTTTTATATTGTACGTGGCGAAGTGTAAAATATGACACAAACATTAAAGTAAAAGAAAATATAGATATACAGGCTGTATCAGATATAGAGGTAAATATAATAATATGTAGCAGCTGTAATCATATACAACCAAAAGGTTAATGCATAAGGGGTCTATCTGTAAGCATTAACGAGAAAAAAGATATTTTATAAATGCCGTGGGCTAGAGCCGCACCTGTACCCAACCTAAATGCTGTCCCGAGTATACCTCCACATACCACTATCATTCAGCCATTACCGCTGTTAGTTTTGTGTGGATCGCCGCTTGGAGTGCAAGTCAGTTCGAACATTTTATTTAAATTCTTCCTGTCTCGAAAAAACGTCCTTTTCAGGACCATCATGATTTCATATAAAGAAAATCGAAGCTTGATGCATCGGCAAAAGCGCGGGAATGTATAGATTCATTTTCGCGCGATATCATAGTAAAAAGGCGTGTTTGCAAATTTTCTGTATCTACATTTATTTCTGTGTAATTCGATTCAATTCATTTTGCGTTATATGATTAAATAAATCCAAAAGAAATAACTCAGATTCATGTGGTACCGTTTATTAACAACTAACTCTCGATTCCACAAAGCAAAAGAAAAATATTTACGTTTTTTGTAACTACTGAAGTTGCATATCTGGTGAAACTCGAACGTCTTATCAGGATATTAAAAATAATACTTTGTAGACTTACGTAGAATGTTCTTAACAAATAAGGAATGTTTATTTTATAAAAAGAAGAAATTTAAAATGCCTCAGTTTTGCTATTTTTACAAGGGCCTTTATTTATTCAGAATGACGTTAAATGAACTTACGGCATACCATTAAGAATAATACTGAATGAGTGCAATGTAGTTATACATAATACCACGTTTAGCGGGTACTTAACATGACGTTTCCTTGCATTAGGCCCGGACTAAAGAACTTTTGGCTCTAAATTTTACTTTTTTTTATTCTTTAATGATGAAATCCGGTTTCGGTGGGTTTGTGCTTTATATGTCGTGTAGTTAACACCCAAGCAAAATTTACTTTTTTATTTGATACACCCTGTATAGGTACATATTTTTAGTAATAATGGGTAAATGAAAAGTCTGATTTAGTTAAAGTATAGAATGTGGCACTAATTTAAATTTAACTTTACCTAATTTAAATTTTCACTCCAGGTTTTAAGACCTAATCCATAATCTGATTATTCCGGCCAAGTAGAACATTTTCAATCAAAACTAGCTTCAGCAAATCCCCTCTGGGAATTAGGAGATTTATAATATATGGTTTTATCTGACGCTCGGAACAAAATATCTGCGAAAGTTTAATTTAAAGTTTTAGTAATTTATGATTCGTTACGATTCGTTTTTCAAACAAAATCTTCAGTTGTTCTCCATAATACGTTTAATACGGCATTTTTTTTTTCTTTCTTCCATTCAATATAATCTCCTATTTTATAGAAAATGTCGGCTGGGATCTTTATCTGTCTATGTGATAAAACAGCTTCCAGAATAGTATGTTTTAACTCTTTAACTTATAGGCAGTCCTACAGTAAGAATTTTTTTTTTTCTCCACAAAAATATTTCAATGTTAATTCTAGAAAGCTTTGCATTTAAAGGGCTACTAAATGAAATACTTACTTTATATTTTTGATAGTGGTGGACGCTATCGATAGTACTATCGATAGTCGGATCAACTATCGATAGTTATCGGTAGTTAGAGCTATCGATAATACTATCGATAACTATCAATAGTTGACTATCGATAACTATCGATAACTATCGATATTTGACTATCGATAACTATCGATATTTGACTATCGTTAACTATCGATAACTATCGATAGTTGAATATCGAGAACTATGTATAGTTGATTATCGATAACTATCGATAGTGGCCACATTCTGAGGACACAGAATTACATTGTCTTTTGTTTCTTGCTATTTATTGTTTTTTTTTTTATTGCATGCTAATGATATTTGTTTTAACACTAGTATTTCGTTTCATGGTTTCATCAATACCAGCTACTATAGATATTACAAAAGAAAGAATTAATTCCATTCAGTGAATAGTTGATGACTGATAATCCAAACATTTTTAATTAGCCGGTCAGCGAATCATATAACTGTAATCCAATTTTAATACACTGTTTGCTAAGTTTTTTAATTCCCTTGACTATTCTGGAATCATGCTGAGGCCTGAAGATGACATTTACTATCATATGTCGAAAGTAAAACAAATTCATCCCATAGTATATACAGTGACGGGCATAAATATAGCAACATATGGGAAATTTTTTATTATTAAAATATTCCAATTTTTTTGGTGGGATAGGTTGTGCATGTCTAGAAACCCCAAAATTTATTTTGACATACTTCACGTGACCACAAGTATGGCGGTAAATTTAAAAAAATATTCCATGAATTTCCAAAAGTGAGGTTAGATGACATAACATCCAATAAAGTTATTTGAAAAAGTTGCTTAGAATTGATTCCTTCAATTCTGAGGTCGTGTGAAAACTTTTGTAAAGATATTAAAGAAAAATGAAAATCACAATTTTTCAAAATATTGTCTAATTGAATTACATATTTCCATTTTTTTTTTTTTTCCTTTTTAGCAGCTCAACAGCAGTAATATTTCTAATTCTGGTTGATACTCAAAACAATTTTGTCAATATTTCTATTGAATTTTGGGCATCCTTCTGAGTTGTAAACTAAACATAAATATATTCGTGGTGGGCAGGACGACGTTGAACTATGGATACTCGAATATCCATAATTATCCATAATCAACTATCGATAGTTATCGATAGTCGCTATCGATAATGTCCACCACTAATTTTTGAATAACTAGCTGTGAAAACTAAATGTTTTTTTTTCTTTTTTGTATGGTTAAGAAATATTTCGTTATACAGGAAGTTTCGAAGGTAATCTGAATTGTTGTTGTGGGCGGTTCGTCATTCAATTTTAAAACGAAAAACTCCTATAAACATGTGTGATAAATTTTGTCGTTAATGAGATATAAGGTACTCAATGTTTTTATTATTGTAATAGAAGTAATAACATTGTGAGAAAAGTAGTACATTTCAGAGCAGGTGTTCAAAATGTGCACCTCCAGCTAAAATACAAGCATCCATTCGACGTCTAGTGGATTGCCAAATCCGTTCGAAAAAGCCAGGAGTGTTGCGAATAATATTACAGTCTTCTACGATGCGATTTTGAAGGTCTTCTAAATTTAAGACCGGGGTTGTATAAACGAGTAATTTTAAATATCCCTAGACACAAAAATCTAAAGGATTGTAATCACAAATAAGCTTGGGGCCATGGATGTGGAGATCCATTTTATCCTATATTTAAAAACTCCCGTACGATTAGTGTAAAAATGTGGAGATGCACCGTCATGCATGAACCGCGTACATCAAACCTGGGGTATGCCCCGGGATGATATGTTAAAAAAATTCAGCTTATAAAGCTCAGTAACTGGAGCGAGTGGGATCATAACACCATCTTGAACTTGAATAGAAACGTCATCAAATGGTATACTGATGGCTCCAAAATGGCAGAGGGAACTGGAATAGGAATATATGGGCCTAGAACCACATATTTCGAGAGCTTGGGAAAATATCCAAGTGTATTTCAGGCGGAAATACACGCTATTGAAAGATGTGTTCAGTTTAATATGGATAGAAATTATCGAAAGCAGGAGATTATCATCATGTCTGATAGTCAAGCAGCCATCAAGGCGCTGAGCTCATATGAAATCAGTTCCAAGATGGCCTGGAAATGCCTAGGGAAATTAAATGAGCTAGGCAAAAGGAATAAAGTAACCCTCCTGTGGGTTCCGGGTCACACAGGAGTGGAAGGAAACAAAATAACGGATAATCTCGCACAAAAAGGGGCTGGAATGCCTTTTGTAGGGCCTGAACCCTTTTACGGGTTAAGTAGCAGTACAATACTGTAGAAACTAAAAATAGAAATGGAGCAGCGAAAATCCAGTTACTGGCAAAATCTCCAAGGAATGAGGCAAAGTAAAATTCTTCTGGGAACTTATAACCAGAAGAGGTTTACAGAATGCACCAACCTGATGCATTTAATCTAAATTTTACTTTTTTTTTTTTTTGATAGCAAATACTGTACACGTTCGAATCGAATATCCAGTACTGACAAACTACGTTATTTGAGAAAAATAAATTCTGTTCGGCCCATATATAACAAATAACAACAAACCAACTTCTTGGGTGAATGAATATTTTATTGATTTAAAAACTCTTTCTTCAGTGTAGCCTGCAAACTGTTAGGCATGAATACTTATTTTTTTAATGTAGTCACTTTGAAATTTCTTTTTCGGATATGTGTATCTAGAGATTTGAAATTAATTAAATTTTAAAAAAAATGAAATTGAATGTTAAGTCCTTAAACTTAATATACAGTGACCAGCATAAATATTGCAACATATAGGAATTTTTTTTATTATTAAAATATACTAGAACTTTTTTGGGGGAATAGGTTGTGCATATTTAGAAACCCCAAAATTTATTTTGACACATGTCACGTGACCACTAGTATGGCGGTAAATTTAAAAAATATGCCTTGAATCTGCAAAAAGTGAGGTTAGATGACATGATATCCAAAAAAGTTACCGTCTTCACTTTAACGCAGAAAACAAAAAAAAAATAATGACAATTTTCAATAAAAGTAATGTTTGCTAAGCGGTTTAGAGAGAAAATATTTGTAAAATTTTATTTATTGCTACTAGATACACAATTGTCGCACTGAAATCGTACTTTTCAGTTTTCGCTATGTTAATTATGCAACAATTGACGAAATTGTTTGAGTATCAATCAAATTTGGAAATAGTACTGTAGTTGAACTGCTAAAAGCGAAAAAAATTGAAATATGTAATTCAATGAAACAAATTTGGAAAAATTGTGATTTTTTTTTTTTTTAATATGTTTACAAAAATTTGCATACAGCCTCAAAATTGAATTCTAAGCAACTTTTTCAAATAATTTTTTTTGGATATCATATCATCTAACCTCACTTTTTGCAGAGTCACGGCATATTTTTTAAATTTACCGCCATACTAGTGGTCACGTGACGTGTGTTAAAAATGAATTTTGGGGTTTCTAGACATGCACAACCTATCCCCCAAAAAAAGTTTTAGTATATTTCAACAATAAAAAAATTTCCCATATGTTGCAATATTTATGACGGTCACTGTATTTGCGAAGATTTTGCTAAATTTGTCAGTTTATACCTACAATTTCATGTTTCATATCGAAACATGTTAATATAGATTGACTTTAAGCCGCTAAAATTGCGCTAATTAAATTGGTAACATCCAGAAATATACAAATAACATATTCCTGAAAATGAGGCAACTCTTATCTTACATAAACTTTTTTTGTGAAATTATTAACAAAAGTATTTCCACTTATCGCATATTTAATATATGTACATACATTGTCTATAATCTCTTTATTAAATATTAGCATAATTAAACATTTTTTTGTGTCTATTTCGTTTATTATTGGATGTATTACATTTAATATCGCAATATAGACGTCCTTATTTAAAATTGATACCGAACAGAGCTTCCCATCTGCCTGGGTGGCCTCTGATGGAAAGGATTTGGAAACCATTTCCATTTTAAAGCTGAACATAAACACGAAAGGTAACGGTATTTTCTTTCCATTTTGAATAATCATCCTTTGGAATTTACTACCACAAAAAAAAACTTTTCCATTCCCTTCTAATATTCTTTTCTTAACTCATATAATTTTAACACACCATTAGTAGAAGTTAAATGTTTTAAGAAGGTGTATTTCCGTACGGCATGTAATTACTCGATTATTAAACACATTAGAAAATTGTCTCATTATAGCATAAAATAAACCTGTTTATTTGGTTCTAAAGTATGTATAAAATATATACTTACAATGAATGAAAAGTAATCAAAGACTGCAATAATACGTTATTTTGCAGTAGAAACATACCCCAATAATTTTTAAAATAGAGAGAGATGTCGCTTTATTTTCTTTCAGATATATAAAATATGGTAAGTTGTCTACTTCTGTGTTCCATATTAAAAATATTAAAATTTCCATTTTGAGTTATAATATTCTTACAATAAACAGAGAAATGTAAATCACCAGATTAATCTATAAGAATTTATATCATTATAAGTGCCAGAATACAGTCCGAAGACTTACATTTTAAATATTCTAATAAATTATTTAAAATCAGAGAAGACTATTACATTTAAACAATTAATGTTTTCTATTACATTATCAATTAGAATATTGGAAATCTAAAAGCTCTCGAACGGAGAATTTTGTTATAGGTGATAAAAATATAAATAACTAAAGCAGTGAATAAACCTTCCTTCTTATTTCATTTTTGTAATATAGCTTGTCTTTATTTTGATCTTCCTCTTCTATGTAAAAACTATAAAGCAATTTACGCATTGATTTTCATTACTACCCATAGCTCTTTTCAATATTTTGTTAATGTTCAGGCAAATATCACATTAATAAATTAATATCGAAAGATTGTAAAGTTTATTGTACCACTGTGAACATTGTATCGATAAGTTTGATTCCGAATATATTGGGTGAGTTTCTTATCTTGAGACAACGGAATATTTCTAAAACACTGCATCAAATCAAAAAAAAAAAATCTTAATAAGATTTGTTATAATGTGGGATCACTGAATGGTGTCGTACTCTATCCCCCACCTCACCTCCTGGAATGGGAGGGGGGACAACTTTGAAATCTTAAATGGGAACCCCCATTTTGTATTGCAGATTCGGATTCTACGCCATGAAGTATGTAGTTTTTGTTTGAAACTTTTTTTTCAATTCCTAACAGATTGCGCTGTAATCGCAAAAAACATGGTTGTGAACGTCTGGAAAAAATACACAAAAAAGAGAAGCAAGCAAACATGATTTTGTGTTTTCTTATTTCTCTATTCTATGATCAATCCGATAACTATGTTGATTTTTAGATAAAATATTATTTTTATTTAAGTGCTCAAGCAGTCTACTTAACATCGCGTACTCAAAAATTTTAGAAAAACTTAAAGAAATTGTTAGTGGACGATAATTACATATAGTAGATTTAGAGCCTTTTTTTGTGTAAAGGTATTACCATAGACTCTTTAAATTTATTTGGAAACGTACCGATTTTGAAAGATAAATTAATCAAATATGTTATTGGTTCAATTATATATTCTATATTTTTTTAATAAATCAGATGGTGCACCATCCGGACCTGCAGTAGATTTACTTTTTATTTTCCTAAATAATTCACGTACTCCATTTTCATCATACAGCATAGTATACATACTATGTTGTCGTTTGTGAGCTGATTGTATATAGTAATTTGAGATATAATTGAGATAGATATAATATTATGTACAGATTCAACGAAGAAGTTATTAAATAAATCAGCAATTTCTTTAGAATTATTTATTGTATTGCCATCATATTTTACTATTATATTTTTAGGTTCATGAGAACTGTTTGGGAGTTCATGTATAATATTTCAGGTAGTTTTGACAGAATTGCAAGCTTCATTAATTTTACTTGTAAAATAATTACATTTTGCCTCTTTCAACAGTTTCTTGTGTTTATGATTCTCGTTTAAGTATACTTCTTTGAGAACAGGGTAACAAAACTATGAATATCCAAAAAAGGAAAACGACAGAGAAACAAGATCAGATAGAACGAAATGTTGAACTTAAAATGTTTTCTAAAATAAATATGAATTCTCGATTATAAATGTACACTGTAAAAAAAGTTGCAGTAAAATTACATGTAAAATTGTTGATAACAAAGTTGCCTACAATTTTACAGGTAAATTTGCTTCATAAGGTAAAATTTCTACCATCTAGTAAATTTCACATGCTGATGTGTTTTTCAAAGATTATACTGTAAAATTCGTATGTAATATTTATATGCACTCTATATTTACCGAACACTGAAGTAATTTTCATATGTATTTTTATAAAGAGAGCAAGCAACTTACCTAATTCTTTTATAGCAACTAATAGGTCATACTAAATCGCTCAACCAGGGATCAAGAATGAACACGCCTACGCGAAACCTACGATTGTTTGTGACGTACATGATATCATTGAGCCAATAATAAGTTCGACAAACGAATAGAATTACCTACGCGCACAGATAAATAATCCAATAACCAATCACATTGCGGCGTATGAATTTCGTATTTTCCATGATATCTTATAGTTTTACCCGAAAATTCAAGTAAAAACAATAAATATAAAAGATCCTCATATTTCTACAGCAAAATTAATAGTTCACTAGTAAAATTACTTTTAAAGTGCACTAAATACCCCAAAAAAATGTCAATTTTACACTTTTAAGTAAATTTTGAGAATAAATACAAAATTGTACATGGTTTTTTCCTGTATTTTCCTTTTGAATTTTTGTTACATCTTAAACTTACATGAAAAAGCTATAAATTTTACCGAAATTTCTTTTTCCATGTTAAATACCCTAGAAAAAACGTGTAAAACAAAAGTTACATGATTTATTGTGGTAAAAACGTTATTTCATGTAATATTCCTGATTTACCATGGCAAAATTACTGTAATTTTTTACAGTGTAGGTATTTAGACCAGGCAATATATACAATATAATGTTGATTCTAAATAATAATTTTCAATATAACTTATAGAATATACTAAAAACAAACAAGATAAGAAAGGCTCTAAATTTGTATTAAAAATGCAGATAAATAAATTATTAATAAATAAAGTTATCCTATAAACATATACTCTTCTTAGCTGTATAGGTCCAAGTACTAAAAGGAAATTTATGTAAACATGTACAACGTTAAAGTTAGAGTATTCTTTCACTTATGTTCTTATGTACATATGTACAGAAATTTATGCATAGCGAATTTCGTATTACATATTTAAAATTTGAAAGCATAACTTGGGCGTAATTTTAATTAAAATTGTTTGTAAAATACGTTAAATTAGCGCTTACAGTATAACATGTAACATTGAGCGAATCACGTTTAGTCAGCCCGTTTGTTCCGTATCTTCTGCCTTTAGTTGGCCATCTATTCTATTCTATGTTTCTTCTTTTTTCTTGAGGTAGCGGCTTTTTTTGTTTAAAAGTGAATTAATTTTTTTTCACCAATTAAAGCATCTTTGACGTTTCGACAAGTTTTTTTATTATTGTCTTTTTCAGATTTTTTTTAAATACAATTTAATTTTTTATCTATGTTAATAATAGCGTAAATTATTAATTTTTTTTAAATTCTATAGCTGAGTGTATACTTACAACATTTAAAGACGACACAAAACATTTTAAAATTACTTTAAAATTTACATTTTTAAAACAATACTAACATGGTTATTTGTCACATACAATTATTAACTGGTTGTGAAGCATACTACATTTAAAGTGCCGAAGTTTATATTCAAACAACACGCTATTCTTCTAACTTCTATTCTATGTATAACATATCGATGTTGCGGCGTTTGAGTTGTAGACGTTTGAGTTCTGTCAAATCAGTTCCAGGTTCAATGGAAGAACAATTCAACTATTTTAGTTGTAATTGAATTGAATCTTGTGATCTTCTTGTTTTAATAATGTTAGGTACATAATGTAAATATGTTTCATTTATACGCTGCTTTATATTAATTTTTCAGTATTAATTTTGAGATTTGTAGATAAGGTTAATAGACGCTTCATATTATGATTCTGATTCTATGAATCTATATAAATAAATTACTTACTTTCTTTATACGGTAACTGTTTCCATTGTTAAAATCACTGATCGCCACTGTCAAGGCTTAATTTTCTTTTAAAATTTCCTTGTAATATTGTTATTTATATTATTATTTAAAAAAAAAAGTATTTTGTGCGTTTCGTGCAATGTTAATCGTTGTAAAATTTACAACAAAGTATTGGTATAATGTCAGTTTTTAGTAATAGTTTCAGGTCAAATCATAAATATTAGAAAACCTAAACTAGACGATTCAATTGTCTAAAATTCCTGTATTATGTTTTAACGTACAATGAATACGGCCAAATATATAGCTAAACGATACATGAAATTATAATAACACGTTTCTTTTTCCACATGTAATAGACAGTTGTAGTTGTTAGCTCTCTTTTTTTATAGTAAAGTATGTTTTATTTAGGATTTTACCATATTCTTAATTTTATTCTTGTAGAGAAGAAATATTCGTGCGCAACTTTAATCTGTGGTATTCAATAATCACAAACAGGTGATTTGATTTGTATATTTTTGTTAGTTTAATGCTAAATGTGATTTTAGATATTAAGGAATTCTCGCCCGGTCGAGAAACATATTTAAATATTTTTGGGAATTTGTAATTTATTTTCATGTACAATAATTGAAGCTGTATTATTTTTTTTTCTTTGTGCGATGTACTCTTTTTCTTTATGTATATTATAGTATTATGCTATAAATTATTTCAATAAAGATGTTATAATAATAAAAAAAAAACATGAATAATTAAAGGCACAACTTTTCAAAACAAACGATTTCTATCTTATTTGATTTCTTTTTTCTTGGTTTTAAGGTCTTTAATATTAAAACATGAATGAATACGACGACGACGTCTCGCTTTATTAAAAAGCTTTTTCAAGTAGATATATAAATAACTGTAGAAATTGTAAATTATAAATAAAATGTTTTGTTTAATAAATGACAAAATTGTTGTGTTTACTATGATTTTGAATATATTATTATGTTTTATTTAAAGATTGCATTTTAAAATAGGCTGTTTTGATTATTTGTTTTTAAATTTTGTAATTAAATAGTTCTTTACAAATATTTTATTTAGTTATAAAATTAAATTATATAATTTTGTGAAATATTGTATATCGGGTTTTATCATTGACTGCATTTTTATGTTTATAAATTTGAATTATTTCAAGTATATTACGTGTTTTTAAATTTTGTTCTTTGTTTAAAATTGTTACGTTGTTGAAATCAAAGGTGTGATTTTGAGTTATTTCATGTTTTTTTAAAGCTGTAAGATTTTTATTGTATTTGTGTCCTTTTATTCTATTTTCCAAATATTGCATGGTTTCACCTATATATACACCATTACAATTTTGACAGTCTATTTTATAAACTATGTGTGATGTTTTACTTTTTTCAATTTTTGATTTTAATTTTATAGATTTGGTTTTGTAGTTTGTTTGTGTTTTGATAGGCAATTTTGTAATTATATGGTTTGAAAATTTGATTTATTTTTTCGGATAAATGTTTAACATAAGGAATTTTTACGAATTTTGTAATTGTTTGAGTATTATTTATATTTTTGTTGATTTATTAAAAAGAAAAATTCTTTGTTTGAATATTTTGTTTATAAGAGAATTTGGATAATTATTTTGTTCTAGAATATTTTTTGCTTTGTTAATAGTATCTGATCGAAAAACTGGACTTGTTAATTTTATTGCTCTGTCAGCTAAACTTTTAATAACACTAACTTTTTGAGATAAATCAAATATTATATATACATGGTCAAGATTTAAAGCTTTAAAATCGATTTCATTCTTGTATTTGAATTTTTCCAAATACTTGCAATCTATTCATTTCCCTAGAAACGGTCCTAGAGACAACGCAATCATATATGGGTATTAGTGAGTGTGTACATTTCTTTGGAGATTTTCGTGTTTTAACCATAAAATAACCGCTTTTCAAGTTCTGAATTCCCATTTTATATTTACAAAACGCAGGATTAGAAATATTCAAATAAGGAAAACTCCTAATAGAATGTTTTATTTGAACTACGAACTGTTTGAACTCTCTTAAAAGATTTTTATTTTGCAGGACTCGCCTTGGCTTATTCACCAACACGAACAAATATTTTCGCTTACTAAATCTCAACCTAGAATTAGACGTTTCGGAACTCGTTACGAACTTACCTTTTCTGCACGTTCGAGCCTCGAGCGATAATCGGAGAAGTTCAACAGGTTGTCGGAACGCGTAGAATTCCAAAGGGTGAACCGCCGCCGCTCGGATTACACGAAGTTCCGGCGGTACCGCACTCTAGGGTCGCCTCTGGAGTTCTCCGAAGAGTGAGACGTATGCGAGAAGCACTTTCGCGAACCGACGAGTGCCACTCTCGAGTAGATGGGACGATTCGATGATGATGTATGATGCGTCTATGGCTCTCTGTCTTTTGGTCGTCCGGATTGGTTCCGTAACAGGTAAAGACCACACGGGTTGTGACCGTCGCGACGGCGAAAGAGCGTCTTTATAGGCGCTTGACATGCGCGTCGCCAGTCATTTTGGTATTATATCCATCGAGGTGGATGGTTTATTACTTCATAGAAGACGTACATTCGTTTATTTCGACTGACTCTGCTAGTGGGTGATTTTTCTGACATGATTTCTTGGCGAGACGAATCAATTCCTTAATTAACAGATTAATAAGATATCCATTTAAAGAAACGAGATTTGCCAAAGAATTGCAATTCATTAGAGAAGTAGTCCGAAAGCTAAATAAAATTTATGCAGAGGTCCACGAGCCTTAGCAAAAACCTGGGACAAAAAGTGTATCTTATAAAATTTAATGTAAATTTAATTTAATTAAATAAATTACCATTTCATGGAATATCAAAATAAATATTTTAACGCATGTCTTACCTGTTTTTTTTAGATATTCTGAAAAACTGGACATTTACAAAATTGAATCCAAGGATTTGGATTGCAATATTTACAATAAGATTAGTATTTGGATAACATAAAATACTATGCAAGGTGTGTAGTTATTCATGAGAAAACTGAAGTTCAACCTCTTCATGCAAACAATAACCATCTCCGACTGCATTTCTGCAACATTTGTGTCTCTTTAAAATTACAAGAAATGACGAGTCTACAATTATTATATGTGGAGATTTCAACATCAATGCTTTAGTAAAAAGTAAAGAATTAGATAGTATGTATGACCTTTTATCATCCTTCAATGTTTATAACAAAATCAGGGAACCGACGCGTATTACACCCACATTCCAGCACTGGCATTGACTATGTTATAACCAATGACACCAACGTAACGTGTTCTGTATTACATAATGGCCTCTCAGATCATTCTGTACAACTAATCAAGTTGGATGAGCTGTTACTTGAACGTAACTGTACCATACCTTACAGATCATATACGGAATCCAATTACAGTTACTTTATCCATCGCTTATGGATGGAGGACTGGAATGATATTTATTCTAGCACTGACTTACACGTTAAAATGTATAACTTCATATAGATAATAAAATACTACCATGATATAGCATTCGCCACAAAAAGTAGTAATGGGAATAAACAAAATGATAAATGCTGGCTAACTAACGGTATTAGGAAGTCATCGCAAACCTCCAAACAACTCTTCCAATCATATAAATCAGGATTAATTAACCTAGATTACTAAAATAAATACAAGTCTATATACAAGCAAGTAATTGCATTGTCAAAGAAAATGGAAAATACCAGGAAAATTGCTGTCGCCCAAAACAAATCAAAAGCTGTTTGGAATATCATCAATAATAATGTGAGGGCTGCTTCGAAACGAAACTTGCCTAAACAATTAAAAACAAATGATTCTATTTTCACAAATACGACCGACATGGCAAACGCTTTCAATATTTATTTCTCAAAAGATTCCAGTGTCTCTTCAAACTCTGACAAAAGTACACCCTCATCAACCTGCAATCACACTATATATTTGGAACCCGTTCTTGAAAATGAAATAATAAACACTATATCAGAATTAAATAACTCGAAAACGGCAGGCTATGATGAAATTCCTACAAATGTAATTAAATGTTGTATACATTACATCTCATCACCACTCGCACACATTCTAAATGAATTATATAGGGAGGATTGATAATGGAGAGATTGTATTAATTACATTACTAGATCTTACTAAAGCATTCGACAGCATAGACCATAATAAACTAGAAGAGAAACTAGAAGATATTGGAATTAGAGGGAACTGCAAGAACTGGTTACTATCTTATACTACAAACCGACAGCAAGTAGTAAAACTTGATCAGATTTATTCTAATAAAGTCCGATTACGCGCTGGTGTGGCTCAAGGTTCTATATTAGGTCCACTATTGTTCTCAATATACATGAACGACCTCAAGTTGAACACTGAAAATAGTAACTAAATAATAACTTGTAATGTATGCGGACGATATCACTATTATTAATAGCCAGTCAAATGTAACAGAATTGTCCCAGAGTTGCTCGATTCAAATAAACGACATAGGCAAGTGGTTCTCTAAAAATTGCCTTTCTATGAATCCAGCTAAAACAAAAACAATACAGTTTTCAACATCAAGTACTCGAATAAACAAAAGCATACTTGTTAAAATGGCAGATAAATCTATTGAAGAAACAACGTCGGCAAAACTACTTGGTATTACTCTGGATCAGTCTCTAAACTGGGAAAATCACATAGATGCGCTCATCAAGGCAATTGCATGTTCCTGTTACGCATTGCGGAGACTAAAAGCTATCGCAAACGCTAGCACCTGTTTAACATTTTACCATACCAACTTCATGGCAAAAGCGACATATGGCATTGTTTGTTGGGGTAGTGCCTCTGCAGCGCAAAGAATATTGGTTTTACAAAAGAGAGCCATTAGGTGCATATTTGGACTACGTTATAGAGACAGTTGCAAACACTTTTTCCAACACACACAATACCCGCCACTTATATTTTGAAATGTATAGTATACATTAAAGAACATATTGCACAATTCACACAACTGAAAGACATACACACGTATGATACCAGATTTAACCATGACCTGCAAATTCCTAAGCATAGATTAGTTTACTTCGAAGCAAATCCAGTTTACAAAGGCATTGTACTGTACAACCATCTTCCAGCAGATATAAAGAACATCAACTCCATTAGATTATTCAACAAGAGAGTAAAATTATTATTAATTCAGAAAGCCTATTACTCGGTAAACGAATACCTTAATGATAACTTTCAATAGATTTTTTCGTTTTTTCTCTTTTACTATTAATTCAAAACACAGTGTATGTTATGTTCTATTTTTCATAAGAATTTGTTTATATTTGCTTCTTGTTTTTTGTTGTATTCTTATTTCTCCCATTTCTTTGACTTGTCCTATATCAATGCTTTTTGATCTAAATGGACTAATAATATATATTATTATTATATTATTATTATTATTATTATTATTATTATTGTTATTATTATTATTATTATTATTATTATTATTATTATTATTATATTCAATAAAGTTCGTGATAATGATGATTTTCTGAGATATATTCTTTGAAGAGATGAATACATATTTGATTAAAGTTTTTAACAATCATGACTTTCACTATTGGGCAGAGAAAAATTTGACCCAATTTCATGAATATTGCCACGAAAGAAGGTCTTCTGTTAACGTCTAGTTAGGCATAGTAAGTCACTAGAACAACTTACTTTTTAAATCGTCTCGACGCTACTAAATACCTCAATAACATGTTGAATGTGTGCGACCTAATATGCCGCACACGCATGATGGACCTCCCGCTCGCTACGCTTTTAATGTTGGCTAGAATACCTAGACGAACATTTTTCCAAACAGATGGATTGATCCTTAACATTTAGTGGAATAACATAAGCTGTGTAACATGTAGTTCTTCAGAAAATGTAATTTCTGTATTGAATTGAAAAGCCGTGTTTACACAACATTAACATTAACGCCCGCTTCTTGGAGAAAGTTCATAGTTCGACGAGCAACACGGAATACTTGCGTTGTCTTGCTGAAGAAGGACGTACATAAGGTAGAAAAGTGGTTTATAGAATATCATCAACATGACACGCAGCTGTCATACTGCTTCGAATAAAGAGAAGTGGTAATCGGCTACCATAGGGAATAATCCCCCAAACCATTCCTCCAACAGTCCTGTGAGCATTCCTCTCAACAGGAAACCCAATATTACGTCTGCTATCCACATCGGCACCGTACACTTCTACGGTCATTGTGCATACCTAGACAGAATCGCGACTCATCACTGAAGATGATATTTATGCCATTCTGCCTCCCAATGCCCGTTCTCTGCACCAGTTCAAGCGTTGACGACAGTGGTCCGCAGTCAAGAGAAATACGGTATGAAAAAAGTTCTTCGATTAAGCAATCGACAAATAACATGGCTGTACGTAATTCTTCTGCCAATTTACACACTCCTTGTACAATGAAGCCTCGACAAAATTGGCTGTAGGATGTACATAATAAGCTATTTGCAAGAATTTGCTTTATATAATTTTTAGAAAATGTATAATCAGAATTGTCGGCAATACGTCTCTCAATTCCTGTGTGCTGGGTCTCGTGACAATGAGGGAAATTATTGAATTTAACTGCAAGCTTTGCCTTATGTGAATGGCATAATAATGGTCTACGTATCCAAATTCTCCTTCAAGCAGGAAAAAGAGGTTTGGAGATAAACCAAGAAGAGACAAAATATCTAAAATTATGAAATTCGTTGAAATTTAAAGAATTGCCTACGAAATTATCTTTCGGACCAAAACTTTAGGATTTTGCTGGATTCGAGAAATTCTGATTTAGTAGCTGAGCAAGGAGTGCCGCAGTGGGAGGCTATTAGAACCACTATTATTTTCCTTGAATATCAATGATGTTGAGATTTATTTAAATGGTTGTCAGTATTATTTTTATGCTATTGACATATGTCACAACAAGAAAGTTATCATAAATTATAAAAAAAACTTTATTATGCATATTAATTTGTACACGGCCAAGCTTGAGATCTATTTGTGTCAATAATCAGAGAATCTAATTATTGATATCAAAATTCTTCTCTATTTTGATTCACTTTTTTAGCATGTGTAACAGCAAAGGCAATAATTATCGTGAATTCTGATAATAATTAACATATTGGAAACATTTTTTATTCTAAAGTGCTTTCTTTTTTGAACGCTAGTTATATACAAATGTAATTAGAAAGTTTATAACTCATTAGCTAATGGGAGTTACGCATATAATTCGAAACATTACTAATTTACAACATAATTTTACATATGTATGTACATTTATAATGTAGTTTATGTTTACGTAATTTATTTCGATGTTTTCCGAACCATCAAATGCCATTTATTCTCTGCTAACCCGGTCAGATTTATTTACATATATGCCTTTGAAGTTGGTATTTACTCTAAATTCGTGTCATTGCTAAAGGGAATAAATTAATAATTTAAAATCTCTCGCAAAAAAAATTAAACTAACGAAAAGTTGTGAATAGGTACTTTCTTCTAAGCTAAAAAGCCCCTGAATATTGTTCCTCATCCTTTTTCCAAAAAAAAATATTTAATTACTTAAAATATTTTTAAATCCTCGGGGTGTTATAAAAATGAATTTAGCTGCCTCCACTCTAATATTACACAAATAATAATTTTATCATGTAAAACATTTTTAATGTTTCATCTCATCTCAGTGGTGTGTGGTAAAAAAAAAATATCTCTTAAGTTGCATCGCTCCAAAAACAGACTTAAATAGCTAGAATATGTAATAGATATATTTTTTTTTGATATAACTCTCTAAAATGTGTTCAAAACATTAAAAAAAAAAACTTTTTTTTTTTAATTAATGGCTGACGCGTTAAGCTTTATTATTAGGGGTATTTTAGAAAAAGCTGATGAGGAAGCACTGTTCAAAAACGGACAATTTAGCTATCGCAACAGATTGTTAATTTCAGAAGGTTTTACGATTAGGAATTTCGTTGCAATTCAGTTATTAAAGTACCAAACAACAAACTAAAAATAATATTTTCTCATCTTATCGAAATTGTGTTTCAGAAAAATAATAGGTTTGTTCGAACATGCAGTTCGCGAACGGTTGATGATCATGTGAACAAATCAGACAACACATTCCAGTTCGCGAGAACTCCAAATTGATTAACGTGATCACGAACCATTCACGAACTGCATGTTCGAGTAGCCCTAATATAACTACGTCTGGCAGCTACCATTTCTGTGACATAAGCAAGTCGACGTTAAACTAACTATCGGCGCAAGGTCGGCTGAAGATCAGCTGTCAACTGTTATAAGTACATAAGGTCATGGTCGGCAGACGATAGTGAGCCAATCTCTAAACTTTTTAAACAATAGAATGTACAACATAAAAAATATGCATCATTGGATCATTATAAATCGTCTTCTACCAATGCCTCGTTGTCCACAACACCGCTTTAGTTTCAATGTTTGGTGTTGCACTTACAATGAAATGAATGAAAGAAGTTAAAACCATTACTGGGTTGGTAACTGGACACTGTCCTCTGAAAAAGCATCTATACAACACAGACCGTGTAAGCGAACCATGGTGTAGAAGATGCGAACTACAGGAGGAAACGAGTTTACATATAATCTGCACATGTGAGGCACTGAAGGTACTCAGGCAGAAATATTTCGGGAGAGATCTATTGGAGCCCTCGAAGGTCCTCAAGTTTCCACTGGGCAAAAATACTGGGCTTTATAGAGAAACCAAGCTGCTCGAGTGGAAATAAGAGAATCAATAGGGATGGTACAACGAGCACCAAGCTCAAGTGCCCGGACATCAAGTGCCCACCCTAACTTGAATGAATGAATGAATGAATGAATGCACTTACAATAATAAAATAGTTGGTCCATAGTTTTATCAAGGTTCACTTGCTCCAGAATGATATGTTGACATTCTACGATCTGTAATGAATGATTTCGTAGATAATTTAAAAATTGGAAGAGAGGAACTTTTTCATTTTCAACAAGACGGGACTCCAACGTGTAATTGGGCATTAACAGTAAAAGTCATAACAGAAAGTTGTGGAAATACATGGATTGGCACCAGAGAACCAGTTAACTAGTCTGCATGATCTCCCGACCTGCCCAAAGGATTTTTTTTCTTGTGGGGGGGCATCTAAAAGACAAAGTATCAGTAGAAGATATCCAAATATGCACGAGTTGCAAAATGCGGCAAGAGAAACAATGAGTAACATAGATCGCCGTGTAATTTCTCAATCAGCAAGGCAGTAATTAAACAGTATAGGAAACGCATATCAGTAAATAGAAATGTACTCGAACACTTATTATAATTTATTGTTTTTTGTCCGATCGTGTGGACGCACCTTTAGGAAACACATCCATGTATCCAGATCACGAGTGTCGCCAACGTATCTGAACCAACATTTCGATTTCTGGTAAATGGTTATTTGTTGCTCAGACGCCTCCATAAAAAAGTTCCATGTACCAGACATAAGAACTTTGCCAAATAAGGTTTCAATATCGAATACTAGATATACAACCACTTCCTGTGGTTGTGTGTGGACCACCCTTCAGTCCACTGAAATATTTAGTTAGAGTTTTGGATTCAGATACATGGAATTTAAACCATTTTGTACTTTTCACTGTGTACAACATGTTATCCGCGATAACAATTACAATAATCAATCAATAACACTAAAACATTATAATAGATTGTTAATAAATTCTGCCTAACGAATGTATACAATTTCATTATCTTGTTCAAATAAAGGCATACGTACGTATTCATTTAAACTGATATTTAATTTACCGAATAAACACTAAATCGTTTTAACTTATATAGTTAACTCACCGAACTCTGACAAAAAAATATTTATTATGTAACTCAAACATCCCACAGTTTGTTTACTTTATTTTAAATTACACATCAGTTCACCATGCGAATTGTATACTTGAATATTATCATTACTCCTGGATTGATAAATCATTTTAGAAATTCGTTGAAGTTGTTTCTCTAGACGACTTCTATACAGACAAAGTATGAATATATTGAATCATTGCGCAAATTATTAAATGAATCGTAACGGATACGTAACAGAACCATGATGAGATTCATCCGTGAAAAATATACGCTATTCGTTGTTTAATAGGTCGTAAAGGAGCTGTTTATTCTTATGTATATGACGTCTCTACGAGGATTTGTGCATTTATATTATGGCCTATGGTATGTACTTACGTGGCAGATGCATATTCGCATTACTAATAGCCGAGAATTTTAATTACACGAAGTTCGTGATTCATGCCTTGGTTACATTAGCGAGAGCATCGTAATATCTGGTAGGGTATAAAACAAGTATGTCAGTATTACAGAAAATGCTTTTGCTCACCCTTTATACGGCATGGAAAAACATTTACTGCATTTTTTTTTTTGATTTGGTACTAGATTGTAAAAATAAATTTATTTCCGAAATTTTACTGCTCAGCTCATTAAAATTTAATACAGACTTATGTTTCAGATTTAGGGAACAGATGCAATATGAAACAAAATTAAACTTGAATGATTGACAAGCCAGGAATACAATATATAACCGTGTGGAACCAATTTTCACCGGTTTAAAACTTTTTTATTATTTCAAATTTCGGAAAGTAGTTAGTTTTAGTTTTAGTCAACAAAATTAAGACCCTATTCATATACCCAGATCTCCCCCAAAATAAAATACCCGTAACACATAATTATGGAAAAGACCATAACATGCTAACAACAGATCTTTGGTGACGCTAAATGTTTTAGTAAATGTATATAATTGAATACTCTCTTTGTTAGTTTACTAATATGGGCCTCTCATGTCAAGCTAGCATCTAATATTATTCTTAGATATTTGGTTGGCATGTTTGAACTAAGGCCAATATGGGGATTTAAAGTGAAGATTATGTTTTTTTTCGAATTTAACGTGAGCTTTGTTCTTAAAAAGTAGGCTTCAGCCTGCAATAGTGCCACATTGGAGAATTCCTTCACAGCGTCCGAATATTTGCCAGACGATAAAATGCAGGTGTCGTCCGTGTAAGTTATGTGTTTTGAAAACATGCAATTACTCATGTCGTTAATATATATAATGAATAGTATTGGCCCCAAACGGAATGCTGAGGTACACCATAGTCAACAGGTCGTATAGACGATTTTTCATTCTCAAAATCCACCATCTGTGATCTGCCCGGTATATAACTTTTAACAAAAAGAAAACATATCTAATATAATCGGAAGGTTATAGAACCAAATTTAAAAAAAAGGCTTTTCTCCGAAATAATTCATATTACATTACATAATAACAATACATGTAATTTCAAAAATGACCTTAATAATATGTCCAATAGTTATAATACATTACTACGTGGCCACTCTGTATGATGTAGTTGGAGATACGTATTTATTTAATTGTTTTTACCGTTTGTGGTGCGTGTATTTCATGTCGACGTGAAAAAGTTACCATACTTGTTTTTGTTCCTTAAATGCTTGAACGCATATTTATTTCGGTTTCATTTCCCTTGCTTGCTTTAACAGTATCGGTTTCAATTTTAAATATAAGCATGTGCAGTAAATTTAATAAATCTTATAGTAAATTACAAATATCTCATTAATAAGCGTATCTTAGAACTGAATAACGAGGTTCTATTTGATTTGGTTTTTGGTAATTTTGGAATTAGTTAGTCAAAATTTAGTGTCACTTATTCACTATTTTTTTACAGCTTGAAAAAGACTAAATGTTTAGTCGAAACGTCGCAATTTGACAAAATAAATAATTTAAACCGATAGTGCGCCATTCATCCCTAATTTAAAATGAAAAAATAGTATATTAAAGTACGAGTTTCATAAGGCATGATTTTGTCGCACGAGTTCAAGTTTAGAAAACGAGCCGCAGGCGAGTTTTCTAATGAACGAGTGCGACAAAAAGCCTTATGAAACGAGTCCTTTATACTATTTTTCTATTTTGCATTATAAATTGATAATAAATACTTAATAAAAATCTCATTAAAAATGTTGAGTTTTATTTTTATATGAAGTTGGTCACATTGACATACGATTGACATTTGACGAATTCAAAATTCAAATTCGGCTATTTAAATTGTTTAAACAATATATTTCATAATATAGTCTCTGTAAACTGTAAAAAATGAGTGATACTGAGACAAATTTATCCTGTACGCCACCACAACTGCGTGAAATTGCGGATAACGCCGTCATAAATTTATTACCGAAAAAATCAAAAGCAGTATATGAAAAATGCTACCATCAATTTGAACTATGGGCTGTACAGAATAATGTCAACACAATATCTGAAAACATTTTATTGGCATATTTTGAATTACAAGGTAAAAATAAGAAATCTTCTACCTTATGTCTATGTATTCCATGCTTTGTTCTTGCTTTTCCATTTATAAAATACAGACATATCAAAATATATTAAATTACAAGCCTATTTAAAACGATTCTCTGAGGGATACGAGGCTAAGAAATCTAAAATTTTATGCATTGAAGATATTAATAAATTTATAGAAGAAGGTTCTGACGCATTGTATTTAGCAATAAAGGTACGATATTATTTGCAAAATGTAATTTTTTATGTAATGGATTTAATTTTAGATCGTTTTAATAATGGGTTACACAGGTGCCTGTAGACGAGATGAATTAACAAATATGTCCATACATGATTTAGAATTTAAGAGTGATATTATTTTGGTGACAGTACCTAAAACAAAAATAATATCGTAAGAGTTTTGCAATTACGGATGAAAGATGGATTACTTTATTAAAAAATATGTCGCCCTGCGACCAAAAAATATTAATCATTCAAGATTCTTCCTTACATATCGCAATGGTTATTGTATATCGTGCCCGATTGGAATTAATTACGATTGGCAAAATGCCTAAATTAATAGCTGATTTTCTAAAATGCCCAATTCAGAGCTTTATACTGGACATTGCTTCAGACGTTCTAGTGCTACACACTTAGCAGACGCAGGCAGTGATTTGCTGACTATAAAACGTCATGGTGGATGGAAGTCATCTGCGGTAGCTGACGGTTACATCGAAACATCTATGAAAAGTAAAGTGGCTGTAGCGCACAACTTATCAGGGCCAAGTACATCTGGTCATTCTAGAGTTATATCATCGAATGATTCTTAATCACAAGAGTCTACCATTAAAGCCAATAACATAACTCAGCAAAACTTTGTTACGAAGAATTTGCCTGGCATAACAATACATGCTCAAGATACTTGTTCCGTCAGTGTAAATGTATACAGTAATTCCACGTTTCATAACAATAACAATGTAAACTAAATTTGTATAGAATTTTTGATTAAAGTATTTACAATTTACATGCATTAAACGTCAATTTTGCTTTCTGTCATAATGTATTCAATACAGCCAACCTATAGAAATGAAAAAAGGCGTATCACAATGAAGCACTTTTCGATACGCAAAAGCGTGTTACAATTGCGTTTTTATGAACGCAAAATAGAAAAAAATATTTTTCATAATTTATATCAGCCAGGATGTAGCATGTGTTTAATAATACTAATACTAATTGAAATTTTTCAAAAAACGATTTGTCTTATAAATGCATGAGCATAATTCTAAAATATATATAGCCAAATGATGCAATATGTTTAGCTAAACAAGATATCGTTTGTTTTAAATAAATACCCGTAATAAAATATGTTTTGTTACTTTAACACTTCTCTGGGTATGAACTCTTTCACAGAAGGTAAGCAACTTACGTCCTAGTATCTAGTTTTTTAAAAAAGGCTGAAACCTACCCTTCATTAGTTGGAAGGAAATTTTAATTTGAAAATTTAACTGTTTCTTTAAGGACCCAGTGTACAGGTTAAGGTTAATGTACAAATTTTTGTGGATTATATATGAGAGCGATTACCAGATTCAATTCTGTAACTTCTATAAAGCTAGGCACAACCCATTTTAAACTTTAATTTAATGAAATTGCACCGTACTCACAATTTATGTTGTATCTTTTCTCCATTCGTTTACGTCTGACATAAATCCAGTAATAAATCTATAACAGCTCCGCGTTGAGAATGATAATAAAGTCGGTATTAGTCCGAGGAACGATATATCGCCTTGGTATCGGAATAAGTATCTAGTAAAACAAATCGTGAGAATACGACCAATTCCAAATGCAATCGATCATCACAGAATCTCGGAACAGGGTTCAAATCTGCGAGGGCGGAATCGGCAATCTGGATTTTCATTTATTCCTCTCCCATGTTGAGCGTATAGGTAAATAGAAGTTATTACTCGATGCGTTTTTATAACGCAACGACAAATCTTCTCGAGACGATCCATTACGTTGCAAGTGACTAACGAAAGGATGTAGCTTTCAATCATTCTTGTCGGTTCGTAATTGTTGGATATTGGATTATTTTAGGTGGACGAGTATGAAAGCTGTTAGAACAATGAACAAGCAAAATCATCCCTTAGTTTGTTTAAAACGGTGTGAAGGAATGCATTCAAACTGCCACTAATCGATATGAATAAAACTTGTGACGTTTATAGAAATCGTGAATATTTTAATATTTACAATATAATATAATATAATAATATAATGTAATAATATTTCCTTGGTTTTTCGGTCTTGCCTGGAAAGATAAAATAGAAACCTAATGACGATGTTTCATCTTCAAAAACTTATTTTAAGTTACATTTGTATAAATAAAATTATAAACTTTACAAATCACATGAAACTTTGTAAATAATTTTTTTGATATATAAAATTATTTAATATTTGACAAATGACAAAATCAATATTGTCTTTGTTCTATTTAATATATTTTTTAATCTATTGGTTTTATATAAATGTTCTCTTGTAATATATGTGTGCTGATTTGTTTTTTTTTAGTAAAATATAAAAATTTTTACTGTTTTTCTTTAATTAAAATGGGTTTCTAAAAAACATTGTTGTATTTAGTTATAAATCAAATTATTTAATTTTGTGAAATATTGAGTACTTGTTTTATTATTAACTGAATTTTATGTATTGTAAATGTATAAATTTGAATTATTTCGAATATACTTACAATATAACTATAATGTTTTTAGGAAATGAATTAGAATGCGTTGTATTTAGAGGGAATGCGAAAGACTGGTTAATATCACATGCCACGGGTAGAGAACAACTCGTTAGAAGTAATTCTGTACAGTCAGACAAAACACATGTTCGGAGTGGGCTACCACAAGGATATATCCTCGGACCACTATTATTTATTATCTATTAAAATGATCTTGCATATTTAAATCTTAACAGTAAGTGTATTCTGTATGCCGATGAAATTAGTCTAATAAATAGCAATCTTAGCAGTGAAGTATTGAGCCTTGATTGCACACGTGAAATTTGGCAGGTACATGACTGGTGTCTAAAAAATGGACTATCTGTAAATTGATATTGAAATAATAACAGGTTTAATTCGTATTCCAAATTCCTTTTTATTTAAGATATTTATTGCAACATGTTTCGGCTACATGCCACCTTCAGGCAACTATAAGATGAAAAAAAAAAATGGCATGTAGCCGAAACATGTTGCAATAAATATCTTCAATAAAAAGGAATTTGGAATACGAAATAAACCTGTTATTATTTCAATATCAATACACATACACCAATTCCCTGGGACATTACAGATCACTACCTGTAAATGTTGATTAAAGCAAGGTTATGCGTTTCCACCCTATTGCGTCTAACTACACCGAAAGTCTATTGGTAAGACTACAGGGTAAATCTTTAGAACAGGTACCAGTCGTAGATTTGCTAGGTGTTACCATTGACCATTCTTTATCTTGGGATGCTCACATAAATAGAATTGCTGGCAAGATTGCTGGGTGTTGCTATGTCTTAAACAGACTAAGAACGCTATGTGACATCAATATATGTAAAATTGTCTACTTTAGCAATTTCTTAAGTGTAGCTACATATGGTATAATCTGCTGGGGAGACGC
Source organism: Protaetia brevitarsis (assembly GCA_004143645.1). NCBI lineage: Eukaryota > Metazoa > Arthropoda > Insecta > Coleoptera > Scarabaeidae > Protaetia > Protaetia brevitarsis. Next base: position 164,110 of record RXPK01000200.1, read on the forward strand.
CTAGAATCGTCCTACTTCAAAAACGTGCAATAAGAAACATTTTTGGCTTACGTTACAGAGACTCTTGCAAAAGCACTTTTAAAAATAACAATTTGTTGACGATGCCTTCTATATATATATACTTAAATGTGTCATGTACGTAAGAGAGCATATCGATGACTTTGTGAGACATAAAGATAATTATGAATATTTAACTCGATTTAATATCAACATTCAGGTGCTTAAGCACCGATTATCACTTCATGAATCAAACTCGACATATAAAAGCATCCTTTTTTATAATCACCTCCCCGAAAACATTAAAAATTACACAACTATAAGTATTTTCAAAAGCAAGGTGAAGTTCCTACTAGCAGATAAAGTCTATTACTCCACAGATGAATACCTTAGTGACAGATTCTAAGCAAATATGCTTATTTGCTTATTAACATATATACATTTTTGTTTATTTCCTTTGCTTTTTTTTGCTTAATATATTTCTGTTTTAATCTTAGTATATTACATAATAGTGTTACCTTATTTTTGTTATAAGTTTTAATTTATATATTTTTGTTTCTGTTGTTAATTAGCATGTATTTTAAATACATTCTTTAAGAATTTAATTATTTATTTGTTTACTAACTATTTGATTCTAAACCTTAACTGATGCATGCATGTATTGTATTGCTTGACTTGAATGAATAAATTTATTATTATTATTATATTAATTTTTTTTGTGGAGGTGAAAATGCATTTACGCACGTAGTGCCAGACTTCTTCAAAAGAAGACTACCAGCTAAAAACACCCCCGTCTACTAGACACCAGCCCGGAACCGTTAAACACATTACTTCGGTGCTGGGTCTATATATTTTAGCTGTATAGGGGCCACACACAACGACAAGGTTCAGTGATCTACTCCCATGCTGCGATCTAAGTCTCTTTTCTTCATGCGAAGGATGTGGTGCACATACCGGGTGATGTTCGTCCACCAATACTCGCTTTCCATCATATTTTGAATAATCGAGTCTGGCGAAAGAGTGCCAACTGCAGCCTCCACCAGCTCTCTCTGTTCTGTCCATCTCTGATACACAAAGAAAGTATGATGGGCATCATCCAATCCATCGGGGCAATACAGGTATACTCCAGAATCCGTCTTCCCCATACGATGTAGGTAAGACCTGAAGTAGCTGTGCCCAGTTAAAAATTGGGTGACATAGAAGTCTACCTCCCCATAGGCTCACATAATCCAAGTGCGGAGATTCGGGATCAACTTGCGTATCCAGCGTCCTCTCGCGCCACTTTCCCACAGTCGTTGCCATGCAACCAAAGTGATGATCTGAGTTATTTCAAATCGTCAAATTTTGTATTCTTTCAAAATTCGAGGTCAAAGCAAAAACAAAGTTAATCTTCAAATGACCTAAGATATTGTAAGTGATAACTCTGATGCGGTCGAAATGCGAACTCGTTGTCGAAAAACACTTTAAAAGGCATACATTAAGGTTTTGGCGATTTCTAACAGCAAAGGACAGAGCTTTGGGTGCAAAAATAACGAAAAATAGCGAAAAAAAGCAATGCCTTTTCCTGGTTCTCTTTCCTTTAATTTTTTTTCTGCATAACCTCGAAATAACTGAAGCTAGACGGTTCTGCATTATTTCCTATGTTTTGGATAGTATTTGACTCTCAGCGATTTCTTCACCGATTGCATGGAAAGCATTTTATGTATGTAAATACGCAACCGAATCAAAATTTGAGATAAATTTGCAGAGAAGGTATAACATCAAGTTAATCGTAACCACGACAATAATATAACTTCGTGTTTAGAATATGTAACGAAAGCTACTTCCTTATTCAGCTGTAATCTCAAAACCGTAACTTCTTATGCAGCAACGTGCAGAAGAACTAACTTGATCTGCATTCCAAATACATCCCTATGTGTACAGGGTGTTAGGAAATATGCAAAGCTAATAATAGTCATCAAATGGTAGCAATTGACGAAAAAAAGTAGTTATATAAAATTTAAAATTATGAAAAAGGTATACCGCGAAAAGAGATTGCATTAAATGGAAAGGTTTATAAATTTGGTTTTTACCATGTTCAAAGAATAGAATACCTTTTCTCAGAAAAGTGTTTATTTTAATTGAAAATAAGGTGCTGTTTTTCCGGAAGACTATTTTCTTCTTAAGTATATGCTTTTTGACGAAAAGTAACCTTAATTAAATGCAATGTACCTTAGTTTTGATTAACATTTTATAATATCTATAACTTATTATCTATAACTTAAGTAAGACAATACACATTACATATTATATTGTTATTATTATGTACATATTTAACAACATATTTTAGTTTCTTTTAAGTACGTTATCATATTATTGAATTATAAACAGTATTTTAAATAAAAAAGCCGGACGTTTTGGTTTATTTGCGTGGACACGCATGTATACATTGATTTAAAACTTTTGCCTTTTAACGGAAAATGCAAGCACCTGTATTCAAGCTGAGTGCTTTTTTACGCGGAAGTATTTTGGTTTTATTCATGTTCCCACGTGCATAAATCTGAGATACACAAACAATAATGAAGAAAAGTGAATATTTTTCGCGCGAGGTTAAAGAAATTTCAGACATAATTGGAATCTTTTCAGGTAGTACTGATTTACTTATAAGCCAAGGAACTTTATAGCAATATATAGTGTTTGAAGGTTTTAAAACTGTTATACACGGGGAAAACGATTTTGTTGTTTTCAACCATTTTTCATGCATTTGGTTACAGTTACTAAATTATTACTTGATTTAGGAATATTAAAAATATTCCTGTGTTCAATTAAACAAATAATTTGGTTAGTAGATTTATTTGAAGCTAGCGCAGTATTTATTAATTTAACCAAATATTTACATGGAAATAAAAATAAATATCGCGTTTTATTTTCGTATAACAGTTTTTTCCCCATATAGTACAGCAGATGAGCAGATATACTTATGTGTAGTAGAGAAATTGTCGCATAGATGGCGCATCTCCTATTTCATTCCAGTAACAGATAATATTTCGCACAAAATAGGCTGGCAACTACGATCGTAACATACTAATCTGGTATATTTACCAGACCAACATCTGATAGGAGTCATCGCCTTTAAAAGGATGATTTCTTTAACGACACACTAGGGTGCTAGGATGGTCACTGCGACCAACTCCCCCAATACTACTAGGAAATCCCTCCTTAATGCATGGACTTTTGGAGATAATTTATTTTCATTTTGATTAAAAATGATCACGGCATTTTGTTGTGTTTACGCTTAGGTCTAAAATGAATAAATGTTATAAGAAAACATATATTGAACGTATTGATCACTTTTGGAGGCAAAACTTAATATTTTATATATTGATCTCAATATCTAAAATATTAAGTCTTACTTGTAAAACCTCTAATCTAAAGATATACGATGAACAAATAAAGCAATAAAGGAATAACGGTGAATGTTATACTAAAACAGAAAAATGAAAACCATTAGAAAGACAAAGAATTTCTAAAAACCTTTTATGAATATTAAACTTACGTAATTTTCAGTCACGCAGATACGCTATATATCTTCTTAGCAGGTGTGTTAAATATGAACAAGAAGAAAACAAGGATGAAAATTTTCCCCGTACTTTAAAATACGATGTTTTTTTCAGATTTAATTCCACCTCATTCATATTCTTGAGTGGATTTTAAGTAAGTTATGTTCCTCCTAATATTCGCATTTATTATTGTGTTCTTTATACATTTTTAGAGGGATATTTTTGAACGAATTTGCATGTGACACGCTTTAGACCTCTGCCACAGGCATTACTGCGAATATAACGAACCCAAGCAGCATTGTGAAATATACAGGGTGAGTTTTTCTGATGTCGACTGAAATGGGAAATGAATTTCAGTTTTGCCAGTTCAATTGAATGTTGTCTTTTAATTTTTGGAAAATATGCTGTTTGTTATTTGCTTCGGTGCCTATTTGTGCTTTGTTATTATTGAATATGAATAAGCCTATAAGTACAGCTATTTCCAAGAAAAAAAAAAAAAAAACAACGTCTTCATTACTGATTACTAGATGCTCAAAACAAAAGTTAGTCAAGAAATTGATCGCTTTTGGTCAGTATTAGATGTTAAATGGTGCCTACTACTTTCCGTATTGACTTTCCTCTAATAATGAACCATTAGGAAATGAGTGTAAAAGCATTAATTAATAATTGGAGAGGTATAAGCAGAAGAAAATCAAATTTACGAAGAAAATTATGCTCATTGGAATTACCCCGCAGCAAGTGGAAAAGAAACAGCAAATGTGAATCCCTCTTATAAATAACTTAAGAATAGAACTAAAGAACAGATTTTTTTTAACCCAGTGACGCTAATTAAACAATCAATTTATTTTACAAAACGGGCTAAATTACAAATGTGCAGAAAAAAACGTTGAACTGAAGGTTCTGGCCTAAAATAAAAACTGCACTTGACTCTAATTTAAAATAGGACAATATTATTTCATATACAAAGCAAAAAAGAAAGGTTTTATTCGTTCAGGAAGATTATTCAATATCTTTGAACTTTTATCCACGTGGTTTCACAAATTAAAATAATCTAAGCGTGGACAAATGCAAGAAAAATACAAAAATGAAAAAACTAAATGAAAGAACAAAGCTTCTACTCACCCAAACGAGGTGATAGAAAAATAAAAACAATGCAGCAAAATAAATTAACAGAAAAATTAACTAATTAAATATAAATGAGAGAGAAAACTAAAATAAATCTTCCTAAACAAAAAAAAATAATAATAATTGATCCTATATCTATAAAGTGCACACTTTAATACATTAACAATTATTACAATAAAAATTGTTTGATTGACTAAATAATTACAGCAGAAATGTTAAATTTACTAAATCAAAATGGATTACAAAATGGCAACAATGATTTAAAAATACGTCTACTTACGTTATTAAAAATGATGCAGCAAAATAGATTAACAGAAAAATTAACTCTAACAAAATATAAATGAGAGAAAAAACTAAAATAAATCTTCCTAAACAAAAAATAATAATTGATCTTATATCTACAAGTGGACACTTCAATACATTAACAATTATTGCAATAAATTTCCTTGATTGATTATAATTAAAGAAGAAAAAAAAAATTACAATACAAAATGAATAACAAAATGGCAACAATAATACTTAAGAAATACGTCTACTCACATCAATAGTCGAACAAGGAAGTCCTTAACAAAATTCTACAAGTATTTTTCTTACAAAAATCCCTTTCTCAAAATCGTACAACGCAGACGTAGAACATTCCAACGACAATATTAAATAGAATACGCATAAACTCAACACAAGCGAACAATAGACATTTGAATGACTGGAATAATTAAAAAAAAAACTTAACACTACAAAATAAAATCATATAAACTCTTAAACTAAAATTAATCAAAACAAAACAAAATCGTGAAAATTCTCGGTAAAATCAGCTGATCGGAAAAATCAAAACAACCAAAATATGTAACTTAAAATACACTCAGCGATAAAAGGGTTGTATAAACCACAGCAATATTTGTAACATTCATTACAACAAATGAACATGCCTAAAATAAATATGTAAGTATGGTTTCATTTGAAAAAATTAAGTTAAGTACGGTCCTGGAAACTGATACTCCCCGTGAACGTAAAAATATTTTTAGAACGTGCACTTTCCATCAGGTATCAAGCCACATTGAAAAATCTTTCATGAGAGATGTTAAAGTCAATATCGACCAATATCGGACTATTGACTCACCCGGTATATACACAAAACACAGAGGTAACTACGGGTTTATTTGTAGATAGATTCTCTTTTATGGGGACACGTGTAGCGAATAGGGAATCTAGATATGCAGATGATTCAGGTTCTTTTTTCTGATTCTGAAATAGAGGTTGCTTTTAGGTCGATGAATCCACGTGAAGCGTCGAATATGGAGGATATTACTGTTGATATTGCGTTAAGGGTTTATGAGGTAGTACCATATTTTTTCGCGAATTTTTTTAATAAATGTGATTTGTAATTATTTAGCTTTTCATAAATAAAATGCCTCATCTAGAAAAATAGTTCTGAGGCAATATTTTATCTTGAGTTAAAAGTTCATGATTAATTTAATTATTTTTTTTTATTTTTACTTGAATTATTGATTAAAAATTAAGAAGCTACGCATTTTTAAGGTTTTTCATACACCGTCAATAAAAAAAAAATAGCTAGATCCACCTCACCTCCTTTAAGTTTCGGAAATCGTAAATTATCTGGGAATGAGGCTTAAAACATAATGGAAAACTTCTAACGGTCGTGAATATAAATTCCCGAGAATTAAATTTTATAGCAATCTTAAAAAGGCCAAGTTGAATCAACAGCCGAAGTTATATTAAAGGGAATTTAGTATTAAAGTCGAAAAAAGAGGTTCAGTTAGAAGCCGTAATTAGAATGTCTGTGCTCTTGAAAAATTGAAATCAACTCAATCGACTTTTTCTTCCTCATCTTGGGCAAGATCTTTTTTTTATATATTATTCTATTTCTAATTTACCCGAAAAAAAAACCAAAACTGATTACCGAATTCCTTTCTGTTTCTCGCATTTCGTATAATTCGACGGCAGAGCAGTAGATCTCCGAGCAAAGGACGTGACACGTGGAATAATAAAAACATCACGAGAAAACCGTGTCAAAATAAATTATTACCGAATACCCTTTGTACTTCTTAAGGACAGACTGCGTTTGTCGCATTTGATCCCGACACCGAACTTCTGCTTCTTGAAAGGAAACATTTTCTCGTATGAACAGCGAGAGCTATAAAAGCGTCCAATTTATTTTTATAAATCATTCGCAGAATGGACGATGAGGTGCGTTTTCTTCGTTTTGTGTTATGTCACGACTACATATGGGAAAGAGAATTCGTTAGCATTTCTGAGGCTGTTAGTGGTAAACATAAAAAAATCAAGGAAGATATGGAATGGTAAAAAAAAACAGGTGGCTAAGAACATTTTAAAAATAATTTATATGTATTTTTACAGTTTAACGAAATTATTTGATTTGATGTAATATGCAATATAATTGCAAATAATAATTATTCATCTTTGAACTCCCTAACAAAAAGCAGTCCTCAACAAATAGTATCGTAAAACCGCAAGTTAGTTTTCACCGTTCCCCTTATTCTTTCATTGAAGATTCATGTTTTCCTTTGCTGTTTTATGTTTACCACTAATAGCTTCGGAAATGCTTTATACAGCAGAAGCCACATCTACTACGAACAGCAGCATATGTACGCTTTATACATATATAACGATGACAAAAATATTCCAAACTGTGGTACTGGTAATGCTGCAAACTTCTCCTAGACGCTTCACACACATGCACTAAACTGGACGTAACTTGATAGTAAGCTATCATCATCAGCAGGGCACACTGAACAGAATAACTACACTAAAACTACCCTAATTTATACCTAAAAAAGGTCATGGTACAATTCACGGCTCTTACGTAAAGCTATCTAAAAATCCGTTATCAAAAATGATCACAGAAACCAAGAAGACCTTATAGAATGTAAGCATATTGTTAATGATAACTTAAGATATAGACTTACTGTATCAAATCCAGTGTTACCTACAATGTATTGTTTACCTAAGATACATAAACCAGGGAAAAGTATGAGACCCATTGTCTCCAATATCAATAGTCCAACTTACTTATTGTCCAAATGGCTATCTGACAAATTTAATGACTTACCTGTGCAACCCGCGGATTTAGCAGTTAAAAATTCATACGCGTTCATTGAAAAGATTAAAAACATTGAACTTCCTGGCAATGAAGTTTTAGTTTCATTTGATGTGAGCTCACTGTTTGCCAGCGTCCCCGTTGATATCACTTTGACTTACTTAGAAGATTTCTTAAAAGGTAATCACTTGGGCAATAATGAAGTTGATAGTTTCATTTCTTTGTCGAAGCTCTGCATGAAACAAAATTTCTTTCAAATCAACGGTACCTTTTACCAACAAACTGAAGGAACAGCAATGGGTAACAGCTTATCTCCCTTCATAGCTAACCTCTTTATGGGAAAATTTTGAAACCGATCTTCAGCAGAATACTTTGGCATATTTTCCACGGGTTTGGGTTAGATACGTCGATGACATTTGTTGTGTTTTTGATTCTAGTAAGTGCTCAATTAGAGATTTTCTTGAACAGCTAAATTCAAAATTTCCTTCCATTAAGTTTACCCACGAACAGGAAACAAACAATAGGATTGCTTTTCTCGATATGTTAGTAATAAGAAATAAAAATAAATTAGAAATAAAACGTAAACAACTATGTACAATTAAATTGTTATGAGGGTATGGAAATATATAAAAACAAACATATTTTAATGAATTCAGATTTAGGACCCTTAAATTCTTGTCTTTATAGTTTATTAAGTAGAAGTAGTAGATCAGACGGAGTTAGGATTAGTGACTAGTTAAGCATGACGGCAGTCAGCCATGACCGTGATCATTGCACCATGACCTTTTTTAGGTATAAATTAGAGTAATTTTAGTGTAATTATTCAGTTCAGTGCATCTGCTGACGATGATAGCTTTGCTATCGAAACGTACGTCCATTTTAGTGTAGTTTGTGGTGAAGGGTCTAGGAGAAGTTTGCATATATAACGATGTATATAACTGTTCGTATTTGGGATGGCGCTTTGGCTAACTTAGTTTACCTTCTGAAAAAGGAAAATAAAGAAAAAAACACTTAACTTACATGGGAAGGTCGTGAGCTGCAAATCACAGATTCTAATAAAACAATTTCTAAATCCCATTCAGTACATTCTCTACTGCTGTGGAACTTCAACTCAGTTAGGGGATGCAATATGACTTTGAAATGATTTTCCCATTATTTCATTTTCATTATAATTATATGTAAGTATTACCAGATGAATATTTGTCGGATTGATGTGAACCATGTTAGCGACTGGCACTGCATAAAAAATGGCTTCTTATATATAATGAACCGATCTGTTTCTTTGCCGAGTCCCCTAGGTCTCTAGTAAAATAAAAATATCTGCAAATAAGATGTAGTGAACGCTAACCAATTCTATCCATAGAAGTCCATTATTAGAAGTAGGCATTTGGTGTGTGATGTAGCTCTGGCTTAATTTTCAACTAGTGGGAGTGCTATAGGCCAATAAGCATCCTACTAGCAATGTGAAAGGTGTTTGAGCAAATCATGGTGCAAGGCTGGTAAACTATTTCGATCATAATGTCATGAAACACGGCTATAGGAAAGGGCATTTCACCGCTAGTGGTTTACTGCAAGTAGTAAATTCCATATACAAAGCTTTTGATGAAGATAAGCATGTCGAACTTAATTTACTTCACCTATCGAAGGTATTTGACTCGGTTGGTAATGGCATGCTAATACATAAGTTGGAGTATTATGGCGTGAGAGGACAACCCTTTAACTTATTAAAATCATACCTCACTCACAGACAACAATGACTGAATGGAACATAAATTCGTCCGAGTTTATGAGTATTAGTCACAAGGTCCACAAGGATCAGCGTTGGGTCCGCTATTGTTTATCACATATGTCAATGTCTACTTAGCGAAAAATTTTACTCTGCTCTTGTTCGATAGATATTAAATATCGTTCGGTTATAGTTTGGATTTCCAAACGTTGATTTAAAGCAGTACTGTTTTATGTTTATTTAATTCAGCTCTGATGATGGACAAAAATCTAAACTAGTTAGTTACTAGTATTCCATTAATCGATCGAGGACCACACCCAGCGTTATCACACCACAATTTGAACATTATAATGGATGTGTAATAATGATAATATAAATATTGAAATGAAATATTTTTCTTATAGTATCTATTCTTTTGGTGGTGAGGAACCAATCCGTAGATACTCTATGACGGACCCAGAAACAGGCTAAGCGCAACTTAGTCCTTTTAGGCATAGCTTCCTTCTGCTGCATATCGCAGTGCGGACGATAATTACTCCTTCCTACTCGAGGTACCACCGTGTAAGCAGAACACTGCTGAATCTACTGACTAAGCTGTCGTATCGTGGCTAATGGTCTGCACCTTAAGCAACGGCGCCGGTCGTAGAGTGAAGCTAATTCACTTCTGGTTGTTAAACCATCTCCCTTAGAGGCTATGGGGGCCTAGTCTTAACTGCACAAGCCAGGAGGAGACAACCTCAATAAATAACCTAAATCCTAAGGTGGCAGACTAGGCTGATGGGATGCGTGGGTGGATAGAAAACCAGTCTCAACTAGTCCAACCTTAGAAATATTTCGGGAAGGATATATTGCAGTCCCCGAAGGTTCTCAAGTTTCCACTGGACAAAATACTAGGCTTGATAGAGAACACCAAACTGCTCGAGTGCCTGGACTATAGATGCCCACCCTAACTTAATGAATGAATAGCACAACCTTGGGGCACCGAGCGCACCCTATTGCATAAATGCCTTACTTCAGTACTGCAGGGCTCTGCTGGAGTGGACCAACACTTCCCTAGCTACTCGTGGAATCATTCATAGATGACCAGAAAACTTTTAAAAAACCCTTTCCCAAAGTCATAAAGCAGGGAAAAAATATAAAAGGGTAAACTTTATTACTTTAATGGAGTAATAAGTTATATAATGAAATTTCAAACTAATCTCCTTACCCACCTTTTACAATAACTTCTTGGACCAGCGCAGTGACGTTAGGTTAAGGTCAAATATATTTACCATCGCTTATCTCTTAGTGAAAAATAAATAAGTTGAGTTTTACAGAGCCCCCGGTGCCAAATCTTTAACTATCTGTATGTATGTCTAGTTATTACTGAATATAGATAGCTACTATACTGATCGAAAGATTTAGCATTAGAAATCAACAAAAAAAAAAACTACATTCATAAAATATCATTCCCCAATGAAATGTAAATTTAAAGAAAAGATCTAGTTTAATTTTTTGGAAAAAATTAAAATGTAAATTTTCATTAAGTTCATTAATTTAACTAATTAGAAATACATAACTTTTAATAATTTTTAAGTTGAAAAAAAGGAAAAAAAATATATTTAGAATATGGAAATAATTATCTTTCTTTTTTGACTCAATTTTTTAATTGTTTAAATTTCTAAGACTTATTTTAATACATATATTTTTTTTTAAAAGCACGGCGTGCCATTCGACAAAAGATCAAAATAAACTTTAAAATTATTTAGATTTATTTATTCCAAATGTTCTAAAAAGCCATGATGACCAATTAAATTACAATCAGAAAAGCTCTATAAAAAAAATAATAAAATATGCAAAGTATTTGTGGCAAAATAGAAAAATAGTTTGAATCGCGCATCACAAAAAAATGCTCTGCGTCAACTATAACTGACGAAAGATTAGATAGGCCTGATGCTAGATTTGGAATTTTTGATTCAATCTAATTTATTACATACAATAACCAGAATTATGAAACGCCATAACACACAATATCGTAAACGACGCTAGATAAACAATTCGCAGAGCTTAATTGATTTTTACTTCATCGGCGATAGTTTACGGTTCGACCGCATACGACCGCAAACAACGTGTTGTTCGCGTATTCCGACTCGTTTAGATCCCTGCTACAACGGAGTGCGATAAACGCAGAGAAAAAAAAATTCCAACTTTAATCGTAAATACAATACGAATAGGTAGGACGTGGACAGCGCTTAAAACACGTGGCGTTTCGGATGCATGGATTATAGTCGTGATGAAGTAGATTATATGACCGCATAGGTACGCCGGGGTGAATTTTCACTTAAACTCGAGGAAATTGCCCACGCCGAAATGATGGCCTCGATTCGTCGGTGGTGATGATGGGACGACAGAAGGGTTTCCATTTAAACATTTTCGAGGTAGATGTGTATAGTGTTGTTCAAAAAGATAAAATATTTCCAACTTTAATTGTTGAATAAGGTATTAGATACCTATAATTTACTGCGGCTAATAGTTTGTTACATAACGAATGCGCAAAGTGATAAATCACGCACGAGTAGGAAGGAACCCCACGAGTCCGTTAGATACTTTTCGACTAGTTACACAGGCTGTGTTTCCCTCGACTTTAACAATTTTTATTAATATATTTATTTACAGTTTGCAGTATTATTTTGACAGTTATTACAAATGACACTTTATTTATGAAAACTAAACTATTACAAATCTTCCCACCCCGTGCTCCACCTAAAAGAGGTGCTACACGAGGCTACCTATTCTAAGTACTTGTTACGGGGTTTGTTCGCTTTCAAACTCACTAGGGTGTTCTCATCTGATCGAAATAATTCATTTAAAATACAAATTTTTGGGTGACACTGTATATTTGTTACAAAAAAAACAAAATAAACATAATACAAGAAAATACAAATCTTTGCACATGAGTTGACACATTTAACGATCACAATTGGTGTTCGCTGTTAACCTCTAAACTAACTAAGCACTAAGTAATAACATCAAGCGATGGCCCTAAGGATACAGCAAAACAAATCAAAACAAAATAGGTCCTGAAGGACAGGACCGGATTACCAAAACTAAGAAAGTTAACGACAGAAAAAAGAACCGTTTACCGATGACGTAAAGGTAACGCCATTAAACTAAATGGATGTCGGCTAACGCTACTGCTTATAAACCCCTTTTCAGGAAAATATCGCTGCAACGAACACTTCTCCTGGCAGCCCCAGGTAAAACAAAGAATGCACTCGATACTTGATGTTCCTCACGTGACAATATCCCACAACAAACGTGGAAACTAATAAAACTTTCACGGAGCGAACTAACAGAGCGTGTGGTGTTTTAGGGAAGCCGTTTTAGGACGGAAACGGAAATTACGCCATTTTTATCAAAGCACTACTTACAAACTAACAATGCGGAGTAATTCACGCAAAAAAAAAGGTTTTGATGAACGAAACTTGAACTAATAATTGAACAATAAAAAACTATTTTTACGGACAATGAATTACTAATAATTTGAAAATAAATAACAAAAATGGGACATTGCTTTTGACTATCACGTGACTAAAGATGCGTTGCAACCAGCAAGAAGTACGAAACTTAGCTGCTAGATGACGTTACAGGGTCTAATTCTTAATTTAATTAAACAATAATCTTTAACTAAAATACCTAAATGAGAAGATCGCAATCCCACTGCAACATACTATATGGGTTCCATAACAATTGAAATGTTCCTACTCTAACTAGATAATTTCCCTATGATTCTTAATAACAAAAATATAATACAGTAGCCTCGCGACCATATAATACAGTTCAAATATTCCATACCTATAGAATATCTTTAAATACCGTACTTTAATAAAGTACGTCGTATTTTTTTTTGTTTCCGATAATTCAACCATTGCTGTAAATAGATGTTTGCTAGAATTTCTTTTAGTCCCCTCTAGAGGGGTACGACTCCTTTATTAGATAATGAAACCTATTAAGACGTCCCTGTTCCTCGTTCCTACACTAATGTAGCTCTATTTCTTTTTTCTGTATGATTATCACTTTCTATCAAGTTGCTCACCACAGATCACTAACATTTGTGCGTATATTTTGTGTTTTGTTTATTGACGCCATATCGACATTTTCATGCAATTTTTTAGCGTCGTTTGGCGTTGCGATTTTGTGCACGTTTTATAATTATTTTAAACGTTTTATAACTGTGAAAAGGATATTATAAGATTCAAAATGCCAAGTAATATATTGTTTGAACACTAATGATAAGCAGATGTATAATTAAGAATCGCTTCAGGTTATGTGCGAAGAAGATTAGTATCAGAATGGTATTTAAATTGGGCGCCAAAAAGAAAATAGTACAGGAACGAGAAACAGCAATACTCTAAATTGCGAACTGTAAAGCGGCCTATAGATATTATTTAACAAATACATATTTTTCTTATCAAAAAGTAACTCGTTCTTATATCAACTTTCATGTTTTTTCCTTATTCTAAACAATTTAGTTGAGAATCAGAGAGACAAAGGTTTTGATCACAACTATACATTTATGTCATGCATACCTAAACAATACATGCATGTCTTTGGGACCGCATCCGAAAATGATTCAATTTGTTAGATCGCGTCAACTGTGGTAAGTTTTGTCACCGTTTGTCTCTCTTCAATTTAATGGAGCCACATCCAACGCATTTACCTGCGTTTGTTCCCATAAAGGGGATATTTGAAATCAGATCAGATTTATGTAAATAGCTGACGATAAATCAGCATTAATCTCTTTATTATTGACCAAATGTCTATTAAAGAATTATTATATAATGTATTATTGTAAATTACTGGCACGATGCTGAACGGGCAATTGCTGCAAATGCCCACGGACAGTATGGCACCCGAAATTCTTTTCACTGAAAAAATGAAAACCTCCATACCGAACAGAGGCCAGGCACGTAGTGAGATCACTGCTCTTGATAACTGCATAGTTCACTGGCGAATCCAAATCCAGCTAGGGCACAGGAGCCGGTGTTTGTGGGCCCAGCCCTAATCAAAGGATATCCATAAGCCTGGGGAAGCATATAACAGTCTTCCAGGCAGAGGTATTCGCCCTTGCAGTCTGGGCAGAAATGATTGAAGAAAGGGGGCTACATGAGGAGGAAAATTAATATAATGACTGACAGCCAACCTGCTATCAAGACAGCCTCGAACCCTGTAACTAGGTCAAAACTAGTTAGGAACTGCAAACAATCCCTCAATGCACTGGCACGAGACTACATGGGGTCTCCGATTTGGGTGTCGAGTCATTAGGATTTAAAGGGCAATGTAATAGCCGACGAACTATCCAAGGAGGGCTTTAAAAGACACTTCATAGGTCCAGAGCCCGTATGTGGGATTACTAAGGTCTCTGCAAGAAGGGAGGTCTGGACCTGGTTAGATAAAGAAAGTACAAAGAAATGGAGGTCGACTGAAGGTCGACTCCATACTAAAGCGCTAATAGGGAATGGAGATGCTAGATTCTCTGATAACCTACTCAGACACAGCAAGAAAGAAGCTAAAACCATTACTGGGTTGGTAACTGGACACTGTCCCATGAAAAAACATCTATACAACACAGGTCGAGTAAGCGAACCGTGATGCAGAAGATGCGAACTAGAGGAAACGAGTTTAGATGTAATCTGCACATGTGAGGAATTGAAGGTACTTAGGCAGAAATATTTTTCGGAAGGATCTATTGGAGCCCTCGAGGGTTCTCCAGTTTCCATTGGGCAAGATACCGGGCTTTATAGAGAACACCAAGCTGCTCGAGTGGAAGTAAGAGATTTAATAGGGACGATAGAATGAGCACCTAGCTCAGGTGCCCATGCTATAGGTACCCACCCTAACTAAATGAAATGAAAAAAAAGTTATTGTAATTTAACAGTTTGTTGTCAATGTACGAATATTTTGTATATGTTTCAATATCAATCATACATCACTGGAAAGAGGCGATATGTCATTTAATTTTGTATTTGATAAATCTTGCCGACTCCTTATGTAAGTATAACTTTTTAAATTTTAGTGCTGTGGTTGAAGAAAATATAATTCTTCCAAATTACTACTGGAAAGTTATGCTTTATTAGAAATTTACCCTTGTGAGGTACATATTCCAATATTTTTTTTTCCTGTAAATATTCGTTAAATTGTGAAATATTCTTAAAAAAATCAAAAGCGTCATTGACTTCAATATGTTTTTTGGTTGGTTACTGTTAATTACGAAGATTGATTCGACATTACACACTTTTATCAGGCTGCTTAATTTCAATTTACACGATTGTTCAAGAATATGTCATGTGTAAGGCCTTAAGATTTGTTTCGAACTGAAATGCTGTTTTGTGTTGATTCAAATCATTTCTATAAACGTATTCAGTATTTTTACAAACACGTAATCTTTTTCCCTTCAGTACAGTATTAAATATCCACCTACTAAGATTTAAGACTTTTCCAGCAAGTCGCTTCTTTCAACGCCCACTTCATTCCACCATTAATCCTCTCCATCCCGTCACCTAGCGCTTGTTTCAGATTTCCACTCTCTCATCCTTTCATTCATTTAGACATAATCTCCGGATCCATTACAATATATACATACATTCTATCCTCCTGGCAAAGGATACTGCATTCATTCCAAAAAAAAAAAAAAAAAAAAACGTTTTTTCTCCAATCGATGCATTATTTACAGGAGCACCTGGTCACATTTGAAAATATACCATATATAACGCTTGCAACATTGGTAGTACCGATTTAAACGGCGATAAATATCGATGACAAGCCTACCACGACATAAAAATCCATCATGCTCACTCGGAGGCGTTGAAAAGGCATTCGGAAATGGGTCATGAATATTTAAAAGTTGTTTTAAAACGTATAAAAGGGTGTAGTTCTTCGTTCGATACATTTATAGCTTTTCGTCCTCTTTTTCTGCGACATGAATGCTTATTACGTTGCGCAGATATCTTTATTTATTCATTCACTGGTTGCCGCAGATGTTTTTTGGTTATAAGCCGTTTAATTTACGAGGAAAAGTTTGTATAGGCCCTTTCAAATCAATTTCTTGCGAGTACTTTAAGCTGAATTGTGTAACTTTATACGTTTTCCATTTCGGATGGGGATATTAGAAAGAAGGATTATTATTGAAAAGAAATAACGATTTACATAAGGTATCATTGAAAATTTAAATTTTATTATAATATTATATTACTATACTCCATTCACTTTAAGAATGCAGTAGATAGCGCTGCGATCGGCGCCCAAATGACACCGAAGAATGAAAAATTAGCGGCAAATTCAAATTGTAAATTGTCAGTGTCATAAGCGAAAAAGGTTGGTTATCAAAATTTTGTAATAATAGGAAACGGGGGTAGTTAACGATAGCCAAAAAACTTGTCCAATCTCGGTGAAACTATGTTTATTCTATTCCATATGCGACGTTTCGACAATTGCAATTCGTCTTTATTAAGCTATAAAGTATAATATATTAATTTATAAAACACAATAGAGGATAAAAATCAAATTACGATTAAAATAAATTAACATGTGACCATGTAGTATAGTAAGAATACAAATTAAATACACATAATGTTAGGATAATAATTTAAAATGAATTTTCTATGGACAAATCAGTCAAGACTAAAAATGTTAAATGTTAGTTGTCAAGTAATATGCCTACACTAAATACAACGTAGAAACAAATGTACTTCTTAAAAATTGTACAACAACAATAAAGCAGAGGCAATATAATAAAAAACGATAAAAACACCTTAAGGTATAAGTATGAAAATATAGCATATGCGTAAATATAATGTAAGTTATATAACTTCAATTTCAATATATAATAGTTAGAACAAAATGCACGTTTCAATTATCATTCAGAATCAGATTCTAATGACAGATCTGATGATAATGAGGTATTTGCTGTTATGATGAATTCTTCGATAATATCTTCAACAACATTGTCGAGTTGATACATCTTATTTTCTTCTTCAATAACATGTTTGATGCAATTCCTCCATGCACTACTATCTACAATGTTAAGCCCCTCAATAAGTAAGGTTTTCACCTCAGGTTAATTTAAAAGTTTTGTTGTTAGCTGCGACATGATGCTTTACTTGAGCCCAAATAAGCTCAATGGGTTCAGATTGCAGTGATAAGGAGCAATCTTAAAATTGTATGACCACTGTCTTCTACCATTTGATCAATAACATATGGATGGGATTATCGGTTAATATATTTTCTTGCAAGTTCAAGCAACTCAACCTTTAACAAAGTGTTGTCAACAATAATTCCTTTTGCAAGAAGCCATTCAATTAATTGTTGCTTTCCATGCCATGATAGGCTTTTTTTCTGTTCTGACTGAGTGTAGGGGACATTATCCATAATAATAACAGAGTTTGGTTCCAGAAAAGGAAGCACATTTCTCATCCACTCTGTGAACACTTGGCTGTTCATTTCTCGTGATAATCTCCAGTTTTCTTGGATTCGAAGAAAAGGAGACCGTTTTCAAGGAAACCATCTTCGCTACCAATATGTAAAACAATTAAAACGTTTTCCTTTTCCTGGAGGGTTTTTCAGTCCCGTTGAAACTCCTTCCACAAATGCTTGTCTTGCAGTGAGTACTGTGGTGTCTGCCCATATTTTTTCTTTGTATGACTTGCATTACCCAAGTTTCATCCAAATAATATATTCTTTCTACCACTAACACGAAATTTCCGAATGTTGTTTAAATATTGACGCCTCCATAATACAATATCTTGTCGTTCTATTAAAACACTAATTGCCACTTCGCTTCATCCACTTAAATCCTAACTTTTTAAAATTTCCAGAGCGTCGTTCTTTTCAATATTGGCAAAGTGTCATCTGCATTAATACCCTGTAAGATACAATGCGATGAAGTAAATGTAAGATAAATGGATAATATTATATTTACACCCAATAGTTTTGGTGCACGTAGTAATTCGTTCTGCAAGAAAAGGAATGTACGTGTCTAATTGCTGACCTAGTCTGCTCGTCCAAGGAATCATATGCACTTTGGACAAAGACGTTTTTTGGGTGAACTGATAACTCCTGTGGTCTCCCTTTCTTTTACAATATTCCACACTGTCTTCTCACCCACCCCAAGTTGGCTTTGCAGTCAATTTAATTGCTGCCGATTTAGAACTGTCCCGCTTAAGCTCCAGATACAAATTATAAGCCATTATCCTTTGCTTATCTGCCAATATGTTTTCCCTGAGGGTTTTTTGATGACCCTGCAGGTAGATCAAATACCTCTTCATCTGCCATACTAAATTGATGTAAAATATACTATGTCATCACTATCATTTATATAGTTATTAAAACAATACCTTCAAATATTCAACAGTACTCAGTAGAGCTCTAAGAAGAACTATTTTTGTAACAATTTGCTTATAAAAATTACACTAACCACACGAACGACACAAAAAAGCAATAAACACGCAAATACAGAGCTGAAACCAACACCCGGATTGACAAATGTCATAGATGTCAGAAAATTATTGTTTTATCCAACTTAAATTTCATTCTATATTAAAATGTTTTTGTATGTGTGAATTCGCCTCGTCTATTAGCCAATCGCGAGTCGTAAATCTTTCGCCTATCTAATGTAACGCTGCATTCTTACAGTGAATAGACCTTAGATATATTTATTGCCAAATACCATTCGACTTCTGGGAAGGAATACGCAATACTTCATTACACATAGATAATCTTACACCGAGTCTTCAAGGATTTAATTTCCTTCTGCTGTATGATGTGCGGCCACTCAGCGATGAAGACCATGTTTAAAAACTACACTCTAAGGTGGTCTATGATAATAGTTATCTTTACATATAACGATAACATGAATAGTTGATGAGATTAAAATTTTCTTACAAATTTATTTTTTTTACCATTTACGGATAGATAATTTCAAGGTAACGGCTGTGATGTATGTACGTTGGTAACGTTAGTTATTTTGGTTATATTTTGGTTTGTGGCAAAAACATACAAGAGCACAATGAGAACCTAAGACATGTCTTACAGAAACTTCAGGAAGAAGATAATTAACATTCTTAAGCCATGTTATTAACGAAAATGGGGTAGCCGCAGATCGTCAGAAAGTAAAAGCAATTGTAGGAATGCCAACACCTACCTAAAAGTAAAAATGCAACGCTTTCTTGGAGCAAATTACTTGGCAAAATTTATACCTAACTTATCTAAACGACCTGCACGCTTAAGGAATTTGCTCAAAAATAAAAATGAATGGCAATGGGGCTCCAATGAGGAAATTTGTTTTAAAAATTTAAAGGAGACAATTAGTTCTCACACACCTGTGTTAGCCTACTATAATCCAGACAAGGTAACCGTTCTGTGTGTTGATAGTACTCACTATGGATTGGGTGCTGTCATCTCACAAGATGGGCATCCCATTGAATATGCTAGTGCGTCATTAACGACAGCACAACAAAGATTTAATGAAATAGAAAAGGAGCTGTTGGCAATAGTGTTTGGACTAGAAAGATTCAATTATTCTCTTTATGGACATAAAGCGATAATAATTGAAACAGATCACAAACCTCTATTAGGTCTGTTGAAAAAACCACTAGATGAATTATCGCCTAGACTCCAAAGATTGGCGATTAGATTATTAAGATATCGATTTGAGTTGAAATATATCTCAAGCAAAGACCAAGTAACAGCTGACACCCTTAGCCGAGCACCGTTACAGGATTCCATGTCTACTCGATCATCTCAACATCAAAAGAAAACGAACAAAGGTTAGTGCATGCTGTTAATTCAGATTGAGTGCTACAAAAGCTAAAATACTATACGATAAATGGTTGGCCTACTCATAAATCTAATGCTGATAAGGAATTAAATCAATTCTGACAGGTAAAAGATGATATATTCGTACATAGCAAAGTTCTATTTTGTAAGAATCGTATAATAATACCCAGCAGCTTAAGACGAGAATTTTTAGATCTTGTTCACAGACGTCATCAAGGAATAGTTGCATGTAATGGATTAGCGAATGAAATTATATATTGGCCAGTGAGGAGTAAAGATTTAGCAAAGCTTATTCTATCTTGCTTAACTTGCCAAAAATAAAAAGTAAAAGTAATGCTAGAGAACCGTTAACGAGTCATCCTACTCCTGTCTTACCGTGGCAAAAAATTGGCATTGATTTTAAATCATTCAATAAATAAGATCTGTTTGTAATTGTAAATTATTTTAATAAATTTTTAATAGTTAATAAGCTAACTAGCAAAACTGCAAAATCAGTTATTGCATCCCTCAAAAACGTATTTGTGTAAGGGCTTGTGCTATATCAGTAATCGAAGTAAACGTTATATAATATAACAAAAGTATTTTATTTATTCCTAAAAGTAACACAACATAACAGCGGTATCTTTGTCGGTCACCGTAAAGGATATTATCTTTCGAGACGATAGTTCATTGCGTTACGGATTACGATGGCATTGCATTTAAAGTGGATATGTTAGAAATACGTCTACGAATTCGTTTTACCAACAGCGCTCATAATTTTTTGAAGTAATTGTACGTGTACTCGAAGTTGGTCTGATTTGATTCGATGCGCAGTGAAACGCGATGTACTTGAATTGATTACATCAATGAACTTTAATTGATTCACTCACAACGGATTTTTGGAGAAATAATTCTTTTCCTTACTTGCATATATGTTTTTGTAAAGGCAAGAGAACAGATAAATGCGATTTTGATAATTTGGAGATTTACTTATTGGTTTCAGTAACAATAATATGTAACTCTTAAGGAATATTGAGGATATCGATGGATATAATAATTACTGTTATACAGTGAATAATTATTCACAACTAAGTATATTAATTATAGCAACAGGATAGTTAATCCTAAAGTCGGTTCACTACACAGATTTGTAATAGTAGCAAAAATACTGTAAATATTTTCTTGACGATTAGTTGCAACTATTACCAGTGGCCTAAACGTACTATTTGCAACAAGTGATCTTGTTACTGTAATATATAAGTTCTTTCAACATAAATCCTATAACAAATGTTGCATTTTGTTGCAAAAAATGCGATAACTTTCGTTAACAATTTTGTGGCAAATTTTAATACAAGTTGTGCTCGTTCCTATATGTTCAATAACTTGTGCGAAACTTTATAATTGTTTGAAATTTTTTTTCTGTGTGGTACCAGCGTATATTACCAAAAAATATTGTAAAAAGAGAGGATTCTCAAGTAACCTTACAACATGGATCATCTTCAAATGAAAAAAGTCACGACGCGAATTTTGTGGAATTTCATAGTACGTACATACTAAAAATTACCCATCCTGATATACGTATTGCTGTGGCAACCCACATACGGGCGAGTGTATTTTGTGTTGCATAATTGATTTAATTAAAGCTGCTGAATCATTGTTTCGAGAAATTTTCATAATAATGTTTATTTTTATATAATTTTAGTTTAAGAGTTAATTGTATAATTTATTTAATTAAGTGTTAACTTTTTTTTTTAATGAATTTCACTCTTTAAAATATCGTTTATTTACTCATGCTGTTCAATGTTTATTCTAGTAGTTTTCTTCGGTGAATTGTGCCGCTGCGTTGCACGTAGTCGAGAGTAGGATTTTTGTATGTATACGACTGTTCAACCTTGTCACTCAGTTCCTTGGTAGACGTTAGCGTGTGAGTACACGTATTATTTTAAATCATTGTTGCCATTTTGTAATTCTTGAGTATTTGATTCGTGTTATTTGATTATATTCTTGTCCATCAAGGAATTCCCTTTATAGTAATTGTTATTATATTGATATGTGCACATTGTAGATATAAGATCATTTATTATTTTTGTTCGGGAAGATATTTTAGTTTAAAGAATTAATTTTTCGTTTTAAAATTTTGCTGATTCGTTTTTAATTATCTATCACCTCGGTTTGGGTGAGTAAAAGCTTTGTCCTTGCATTTAGATTTTTCTTTTGTTATTTATATGAAATTGTCCACGTTTAATTTAGTTTGTATTAATTTGAAACCACGTGGATTGTATTGAAAAAAGAATTTTCTTCCTGGACAACTAAATCTTTTGCTTTGATATAGGAAATAGCATTGTCCTATTGTAATTTAGAATCTCGTGCAGTTTTTGATTTAAGCCAGAACCCTCTGTTCACCGTTTTTTTTTCTGCAAATTTGTAATTTACTTTAATTTTTTTTTTATAATAAAATTTTTGATTGTTATTTAACGTCTTTGGCTTAAAAGTTCTGTTCTTTTATTTTAAATTAAACCTTTTTCATTTTTTTTTTTTTTTTGGGTAATTAAGAAAGTCAGATTTCTTTCACCCACAATTTACTTTTCGTGATTGGATTCAAGTTTTAATTGGCGAAGGTAACTCTGAGGTTAATTGTTCTTTTGCGCCCTTTTAATTTTTATCCGTTGAGCTAGCTAATTTAATTTTTCATTTTTAAAATTTCATTTTGCTTTTTAAATTCATTCTGTACACTTCCCAGTTAGTACTGTCTTTTAAGCGTCACGTCAACACCACTGCAGTTTCTCTAAAACGCTGTTAACGTAAGGTAAAATAAAACGAATTTAACAACTTAGTCATAAACAGTAACCATATTACTCCTATCAAATTTCAATCCACAGAAAGCTTTCCATTTAGTACCGTCGAGATTTGTTTATCTCAAAAGCTTTATTCCAAAATTAACGCCGCTTTTTTTACGGTTAATAGCAACAACAACATTTTTACAAATCATAAACTTTATCAGGTAATCTCCCAACTCGAGCTATACACCGTATCTGCAGAGTTACGTAATTTCAATTTCGTCCTATTTCATCTTTGGAACCGTTAAAAAATTTCCTCAGGCGCCTAATGTTCGACCGCACAATTAAGATACGCAAAACGGTTAACAACCACAAACTTTTTTGAGTGATTTTTTTAACGAAGGTAGATACATCTATTTAAAGTTACGTTACTTTCGGAGCAATCTAAAAGACGACAGAAATGACAGCGAAGGACACGCTCGACTGTAAATTTCGTCCAACTCGTAAATAGCAAATTGGATTCCCTGGAAACCCTCCTTGGGAACGTTAAAGAAGTTAAACTTTGCGAGAATTGACGAATTTAATCCCAGGAGGTCCTGTTTATGTGCTTATACCTTTTGGATATACTCTGATGGACTTCTTGATTTACCTGTTTCGAGCAGAATAAATATTTTACACATAACTTTTCAAGCCAGTTCCTCATTATTTGAATTTACAGTAAAAGGAACAGGTATCTGTTCTAGTTGGTTTCAAATTGATTTGAAATATTGTGGATTCCAAGATGATTCATTTTAAAAACGTAATTATGCGAGTTTATTACATATTGAAACTTTATTTGTTCAAATCTCAAACCATTTTATATTTATTGTTAGTATCCATTGGAATGCTGACAATAAATATTTAATATTATAAAAGCCATGCCGTGAACGAAACTGCTTGCTTTTGCCTTTCACAAAATGTATCCGCTCACGTTGTAAAAGCAACCTTTAGCATTCATTTAATTCATTCGCTGGCTTCGCACTACAATATTCATAGCTATATAGGCGAATAAAATTACTTCATTCTAACACTAGGTGGATACGTGGTGCAGTGGGTAAGTGGATCGTAGGAAAACACCAGGTTCACTAGAAAAGCGTAAAACGACAGATACACAGCAATCGGATGATGAGGGAATCATCTCGGCACCTATCTAAGGATGTACTAACTTTCAACAGAGTACAGCTAAAACTATGTAGAGCCTACCGACAGAAATTGCTTCGTTGTGAGTGCCAAGATATGCTTTTGTTTATCCAGCGAAGATATGACACTCTCCGATCAAAGGTATAATAATCATGTAATACTTAACACAGTGTGGTTTTAAGTTTATCCATTTTAGTTGAAAAAGTCATGTGGAAATTGAATGATGTAGCCAAAGAGTTTAACACTAATTTAACTATCGACCTCGTCATCATCTTCATGTTGGTCATCCGATATAAGTTAATCATACGCTTATGATTATAGAAATGATCTTTGTTGTAATCATATCTCTATAAATACTTGTAAATTTATTATGACATACTGTGGGATTCAAAATGATTGTCGTAATGAAACAACTGTTTTCCGGAAAAAATTATCTATACTTATTACCATTTCAATAAGTGAAGTTAGCTACATACAAATTTCATACAATAAATCAATTTTCTTCACATTTAGTGACATTGGTGTTCGTGTTGTAATTGTCCTTCGTTTATTTACCTTATAACTTTTTTCAAACTGTTTATATTTACATTTAATATCACCAACAATAGTATAGTAACACTGACTTAGTTCAAACCTTCATTACAAACACGCCGCATATACCTACACCCTGCCACAGTATAGAAATATATCAGTAATGACAGAACCCCCTTTTGTATGAATGAAATTCTTCGTCCTATTTTAATGACCTTGATCACATTGATGCTACGGAGTGCACTGCCACGCGCATCCTATGCGTCTACCGGAAAAATGTATGAACATTTAAAAATTTGATCTCTATCTTTATAGCGGAGGTTATGTCAGAGTTATATTCATATATTTATTATTGAATGGGTCGAAATTTAGATGCAGAAGAGAAAGAGTCGGTGTAAGAATATTAGCTGTGAATTATAAACATGCAATGTGCATATAACCAATTTTTTTTGTAGAAATGTTTTAATAAATTGACATTTCGTTATTATTGATACTATAACCTATAATAATAACGCAACTGTAAGTAAACAAAGTGTAGAAGTGAACTTATTTACCTGATCGCAAAATTTCCTATATATTCAAAATTATAAAATTGCATAAAATAAGCCACTTTATTTATAGTGGCATTTTTGATTTGAAATTTGGTGATATACCTAGTTGATAGCACTTAATCTATTGAAAAATACCGATCTGTTAAATTTTCTATTGCTGTAATTTAATTATAATTAAATTAATTATATATAATTAACTAAAAGAAATTACCTATCATATGGAAACGTCGTTCTCCAATGTTTTTACAAAATAATGTGAATTTTATTGTCTGGCTTCTCAGAAAAAATATGCATTGTCTGGATTAGAAAGCTTTTATTATAACAGCAATCCATACACGATATACTGGATATTTTTGATTGGGCTTTTGCCAGTTAATTTCCAGGTAAGAGTAAACAGGTTAATATTGAAAGACATAAGTAGTGAATAGTTTATATTTGCTATGCCTACAATATAGACAATGAAAAATATTACAAACAGAAAGTTTTTATTAGAGATTACATACAAATGGATTGGTCAGCAATTTATTCCAGCAATGAAAGGGTAGCAAGTCGAAAGTTATTTACATATTGATATAATTGACAACTTTATGAAGTTATATGGCTTTGTCACTCCATTTTGTCAAGCTTTTTTTGCCAATTTCACATGTGCTTCTGTTTAATGTTTATGTGTACCCTGAAACCCAACATCTTTGAAATTAGAAACTTCAATGTGTAAAATAATCGCATTCTTGACATGGATGTTCAAAATTAATAGAACTGAACTGTGCTATGAATTTTTCCAAACACTTCAGTTGTGGTGACACTAATTCAAAATTATTAAAAAATATTTTCTCTAATATTATGACATAAAAGAAAGGTGTTTTTAATTTTCCAAATTTCTGCTTATTCGCATGTTCACATGCCTTTAAATGGCAAAATAACGTTGAATCATTTAACTGATCGTGTTGCTGGGAAAACCCTTCAAAAACATCACAATTGTGAACATTTAAACATTTCCATATTAAATATCCACAAACGTATCGCAACGAATTTTGCGAAAAAACTTAAATTGTAATTATTTGCACTATTCTTGCAGTTGGGAGTATGCCAACGATTGTAACCAATGCAGGTAGTTGATCCAAATTCCTCTAGTTCCATCATCAAGCATCACTAATGATTGCTATGATGTATTGCTTACATTACAACCTTTAATAAAAACAAAAAATTAAATGTTGATCTCTCGGGTACTTTTTACTGTAAACATTGAAGTGCACTTCATACTTTAAAACACCTTTTCATAGTATGTGGTGTTATTAGTCCCATAGTTGTGAGTATTTTTGACATTTAAGTGTACAATTGATTATATTAAAATACTTATGAATGACCACTTAAAACTGAACACAAAAAACGTATGTAAAACTGTCTTTGAAAAAAATAATAATAAAATGTGTAGCTAATACACCGTACACGTAAACCAAGATTCACAAATAAGAGATCAAGAGAATAAACGAAATTTAAAAATAAAATGGAGGTGAACATCACAGCGACATAACCTAAGTGTCTAAACGTGGTATTTAATTTATCGTGATTGATACATACACATACGAGTACATACGTGCTACTATAAACACTAGCACCCCGCCAAAATTTTCTTGAATGAAATGCACGATCGTGCACGATTCGCGTGCTGCGCAATACGATTTATTTATGACCGGCCACGCTCATTTTACTACGATTCGAAAAACGGACGAGAGCGGGAAGCCAATCTGTCTCTACTGTTATCTTTCTATACTGTGACCCTGCTACTATCTATAAGAGCGGAATTGGCAATCTTTTTAAATCTCACCGTATATACATCTATGTATGTTTCCTGAAAATAACCACAAGAACAGGAAACAGAACATTTTATTTGTGTTGCGTATTTTGATTGTGAAATATATAATAAAACAATCAAATTTATTCTATTGATCTTCATACTAAATAGAACACAGTGGGAGATAACCAATAAATACAAACAAAATTCACCAACATGAAATTCGTCAAGTTGTTCAGAGTGACAACATACGAAAAATTATACTTAAATACTTAAATAGATTTGGCATCGGTTGGTTGGAGTAATACTTCCTTCTCAACATGAATCGGGCTATAGATTGTGTGATGTGATACGTGTAAATCTGTGCAAATCTGACGAATCTCCGCTGTTTGTGCATCGTTATGTATGTAAATGCGATTGTGATCACTTCATTTGCAAATTGTATCCACTCGTGCAGGTGCTTGCTTGTGCTGGAGCTTTGATTTATGCAAATAGTGAAATAACATTTAATATAACACAAAGCTGGTATATATATATCGATAATCAAAATTGAAAACGAGATAACTGGAATTATCTTGACACTGTGTAAGATAAATAAAAGACTAGTGGTTTTAAACAAAGCCTATACTCCGACAGCCTAGTACCTACCCTTCTTATATGAATATCTATTATATATTGGCCTAATCACTGCGTGGCCTATGTTTACCAATCTATACTTTATCTTTAAAACAACAACCCAGCATTCAAACTTAGGACTAACAACACGTTCGGCATCTACAGTCATTATTCGATCGATTTTCTAATGTATGCGTCTTCCTATTGGTATAGATGTAGAACTAACGATTTTTTCTAAAGAATTTTGTAAATGCTGCATAGAATGATCTCAGAAGCGAAATACTACATTTTTCGCAGAAGCATCGTGTCTTCCTATTGAATTCCATTCAATCCATTCATTCATAAATTCTCTTCCCCAAACTATTAGATACATTTTATATGGTCTTTAAAAAAAATTCCAAAAATGTTAAATATTAAAGACAAAACAACAACTAACGTTAATATTAATAATTTATCAGGTACTTAACAGTCTTTATTTTAAAACTACACATTTTTATCAGATAAATTGACAGAAAAAAAACAAATCCACAACTTTCAAACTAAACATTCTATTCAATAAATGAAAAGTTTGTTTTAATCCTAGTATTTCTCCTTTAGATATTGAGAGTATGTTTACGGTTTGTAAACATACAGAAGTACGAATACTCGCAAAAGAGTTTCTAGCCGTGTGATGCACAATGTTTTTTAGGGCGAAAAATCTTAATTTTCAATAATAAGTGCAATGAAGACACCAGTTCATCTTAGTATGGTTGAACAGTAGCTTAATGACAATTTATTACACGTCTGTCATGTGGAATCTAGTGTGGCCAACCTTCAGTAACATTTTTCAGGGGAAGTGAATAAATTTCTACAGTGACTAGATACACTCATGTTTATTCGCGCCTTGAGTGGGGAGCAGTGTTAACTAGTGATTTATTGAGAGTCGACAAAACACGAGTATGTATAATCGCTGTAGAAAATTATTCACTTGCCCTAGCTTGCCCAGCTCTGGTACATACTGCGATGGGTTGGCAACCCATGTTTCGCGAGTGTATTTTGAGTTGCATATTTTTTAATTTGTTACTTTCTTCCGTGCTGAATCATTTTACCGAGAGAATTTTCACAAATTTAGTTTTATTTTTGTTTAAATTTAGGTAAGAGTTTATTATTTGATTTAATTTATTTAGTGTTAAGTTTTTTTAAATTAATTCTATTCTTTAAGATGTCTATTGTTTGCTTATATTGTTTAACGTCTATTCTATTAGATTTTTGTCGGTGAATTGTGCGTTTGCGTTGTAAGATTTTCGTTAGAAAAACGCTTGTAGAGTTTTGTCAGGCAGTTCCTTGTTCGACTATTAGCGTGAGTAGACGTATTTTTGTATATTATTGATACCATTTTGTAATTCATTTTGATATTCTAAATTTTCGCATAAATTGAATTTTATATAGTCCATCAAGGAATTCATTTAGTAACAATTGTTAATATATCCATGTGTGCACATTATAGATATAAGATCATTTATTATTTTTGTTCGGGAAGATATATTTTAGTTGTAATTCTCTCATTATAGTTTAAAGAGTTAATTTTTCCGTTTTCTATTTTGCTGATTCTTCTTTTTAATTATCTATCACCTCGATTGGGTGAGTAGAAACTTTGTGCTTGCATTTTGTTTTTCAATTTGTAATTTTCTAGAAATTGTCCACGCTTAATTTAGTTTGATTTTAATTTGATACCACGTGGTTTGAAATTGAAATATTTAGGATTATCTTCCTGAACAAACAAAACTTTTGCTTTGTATAGGAAATAGCATTGTCCTATTGTAGTTTAGAATCAAGTGCAGTTTTTAATTTAGGCCAGAACCTTCAGTTCAACGGTTTTTTTCTGCACAAGTTGTAATTTGACCCTTTTTGAATAATAATAAATTTGATTGTTAATTAACTTCTTTGGGTTAAAAATTCTGTTGTTTTATTTTATATTTAAACCTTTTCAATTTTTTCGGGTAATTAAAAAGGTCTGATTTCATTCACTCACAATTTACTTGTCGTGACTAGATTCAAGTTTTAATTTGCGAGGGTAACTCTGAGGTTAATAGTTTTTTGCGTTTGTTTAAATCTTTTCCATTGAGCTAACTAATATTTTATTATTTTTTTCTTTTTAAAATCAGTTTTGCATTTTTCAATTAATTCAATCAGTTCACAGCAATACGTATAATAAGAAAACACACAAACATATGATACATACAGATATTATGACCTCTATAACTACTAAACACTATAACCATTTTTAGGCAAGAACTAACTAGTAGATATGTGTGTAGTATATGAAGTAGATATGAAAAATAAATAGAGTTTTTTATTAAAACTTTTACTATAACAATGTTGTTATTCGTAAAATATGGTACTATCATTCCAAATATGAATTTTATTTGGTTTAAATACAAATTTCTTAATAAAAATGTTATGAAAACTTTTTTTTCTTAGTGCATGGCATCGATTGAGTTTTCCAACGTTATTTTCACGCATATATCCCACATTGCCTTTTTATTACTAAATAACGCCATTCATATATCTCCATCGTCACTGATATATACAGATGCATCCCCAACCGTGACATATCCATTATGAAAACTGTTGATGCAATTACGTTACGCGTGCGATGGAAGAAACCACCGGATGATTGACGTTTACTGCAAAAGTTCGTGCCGAATTATGTAAACTAGGTATCATATCCGACGTCCGGAATTTTTATATCGCGCGCAGCGTTTCGCGATCCAACGGGTCGCGCAAAAAAGAATTATGGTAATAAAATGAGCGAATCATATACGGTTCGCGTTGCGTCGGTATACAGCGTTTCGACTGAAAGATTGGGCCTAGGACCGCCGTTTCAAGAAAACCAATTTACTCCAATTATGCAAATACATACAAGTTGAACGGAGACCTCGCAGTCCGCGACGCGTGTCCGTGCAATTGATGTCCCGCTGCGAAATATAAATCGCGCCGGGACTGTTGATTGTATTGACACCGTCGTCGGAATGGAAATACGGCCGGCCGTTCAAATAAGCATTTATGGACCGTTAGGGGCGCGTTAATGCGTATGTAGGTCGACGGTGGTGGATTTATTGGGAGGTGAGGGCTTAGTGGAAGAAATTGCTTTGAAATATGAGCGATGGAAAAAAAAAACTAAATGGAGAATCAACTGGAAGATAACTTTATGAGCGTAGTGACGTTGCTTTGGATTGCTATAGCTTGCTCTTCACTCGCTCTATAAAATCTAGTAAGCCTAATTGCAGTTATTTGTTGCATCTCAGGGAAATATAATTTTATTATTGGAATTTATAACACTGTTTGTGTGGGTTTGGTCTACACCAAAAAAAAAAGAATTATAACAACCGCATTTTGAAATGAATTTGGGAAAACATATTGCTGTGGTCTGGCACCCCGGTTTTTGTAAATTAAGTTTTTTTTTGTTGTTCATTCCGATCAGTCTTTATCAATGTTTCGCAAGAGTGTCCACAATTTCAATTGTTTATTTTTTATATAAGATTCTGTTAATTGAATTGATTGTTTAATTTATTTATTTAATTGTTCAATTGTTTAAATTAATTTCATTCAGTTGTACTGTAAGAATTCGAAATTCCATCCTGTATAATGCGAGAATATAAATTCATATTATTAATACGTAGTTGATAGGTACCGTGGCATTTGCTGAGTAGCGTCTGCCTCACAGGAAACGTAATTAAAATAATATGGTGTTACTTTGAATGTTATCTGCCCCTTTCTCTATTGTATGTTACATTTGCCGTTCAGCAATTCGCACGGTCCTCTCAAGTAGGACGTCTGAAAGTCAGAAAAATAACGCCTTCGGTCATACTTGCGCCCTACTGTAAAGAGAAGCGAAACTAGTTATCGGTGCGAAATGACGTCACAATCAAAGTTTATAAAAACACTTAACATTGCTGTTTTCAATTAATTAATTTCGTGGACTTCGTTACAGCTAAAGTAAAAGCACGCGTCTCTAATTTCGTATCGGGCGTTTCCAAAACTTGAAATTAAAACTTCCTTTTTTAGAAATTGTAATCAAAATACGCTTAAAAAAGAAAACAGGAAGCAAAAACTTTCCTCGAGAGGCGTTTAGTGATTTTGTGTTAAACACGTTTAAAATCCCCCTTTTCTTGGCTTAAATTTTTGTGGGTGTTGTGCAAAGTTTTGTGCCTTAAAATTTGGATTACGAGAAGAATTATTTTTTCCCACATCGGCTGGTAAGATGTTCAAAATTTCTGCTTAAAACTAACCAAAGCAATTACGTGAAAACCGTAACTCGTTCGCTCTCTCTCTCTCTCTCTCTCCCTTAATAAATAAATGTGTAAGAAAAAATAATTGAGCTTATGTTAAACAACAGAATAAAATTTTAAAAATATTTGTTAAGGAAAAAATTGTGTTTTGTTCATTTTTGTTCACTTGTTATTTCATTTAATTGTGTAGCTTGTTAGTTCAATTTCAATGTCTCAAAATTTTCAATATATAATTGTAAAAATATAAGTCGTTCTATTATTTCGTCATTTTAAAAGAAGTTCAGTTTGAACCCTTAGAAAGGGGTTGGAGAGGAAGTTATCATCGGTAGGAGAAAGCCGACGAGAAGGGTAAGTCGATAATCATTAGGCTAACTAACGGCCCTGCTTCGACTGACGGTGGAAAACACAGTTGGGAAACATCTTTGGCTAAAATTACTAAAACCATTCGCTACCGACAAAAAGTTTGTTTCCCAGCAGTGGCTCGCCGGTCAAAAGAGCAGGAGGGGTTGTCTGCGAAACGGAATTTGGCTTGTCTTATTTGAATTTGGGCTGGCCATCCCCGTTCAAACCCGTTCCGTTACAGTACATATTGCGTTCACTTGTATTGTTTATGTTATTATGTTTTGTGATTTTGTCCGTTGGCGGACTGATTTTTGAGGCGGTTGCACTAGACGTAGCGCGTGAGTAGGATTTATATGTATACGACTGTTTTAACCCTGTGAGGCCAGTTCTCTGAAAGATGCCCGTGTAAGTAGATTTAAATTTTATTTTGTTAGCTGCTATTTTGGTATTTCATTTTTATTCAAAGATTTGTTTCGTTAATTTTGATTTATTTCATCCATCAAGGAACTCGCTATATAATAATTGGTATTATATTGTTGTGTGCACAATTTAGGTGTAAGATCTTTTATTATTTCGCGCAGGAAGATAAATTAGTACAGTATGCGGCAAAATAAACAGTACTGAAATTATGAAACGTTTATTATTTATTATTTATGTATTTACTTTACATTATATAGTGTTGCAAACTTTATTCACGACGACGTCCCCGATAAAACACATATTCAAGATGCCCTCCGTTCAGTTTGAAGCAGTATCCGTAGCGTTTGGGAAGGTTCACAAACAAGTCTGTGACAAACACAGGTTGTTGCACGGCAAGAAAAAACGTTAAATTTTAACCCAATTCTGGAGCAATTCTGGAATGTCAGACGGTGGATCGGTACGGAAAACAGCCTCCTTCAGCATTCCCCATATGTACGCATCAGGTGGTGTTAGATCTGGTGAGTGCAATGGGTATGGGAAATCAGTGCCACGCGAAATAAGGCGATCCTCAAAATGATTGCACAGCATTCGAAGAGACTCCCAGCCGTGTGACAGGTTGCCCCGTCCTGCTGAAACCATTGCCGATTACGTGAATGTCCCTGGCACGACAAAATCGCAGAAAGATCAATGCAGAAATGCTGTGATAACCTGTTCTCTGTAGCGCCTGTTTCATAAACTGTGTGTTTGTGAACCTTCGCGAACGCTACGAATACTGCTTCAAACTGAACGGAGGGCATCTTGAACATGTGTTTTATCGGGGACGTCGTCGTGAATAATGTTTGCAATACTATATAATGTAATGTAAGTACATAAATAATAAATAATAAACGTTTCATAATTTCAGTACTGTTTATTTTGCCGCATACCGTAGTTGTAATTCCCTCGTGATAATTTTAAGAGTTTAATTTTTCCGTTTTCTAGTTTGCTGATTAGTTCTTGATTTATTAATCACCTCGGGTTGGGTGAATAGAAGCTTTGTGCTTGCTTTTAGTTTTATTTTATTAATTTACTTGAATTGTCCACGTTTAATTTAGTTTGTTTAATTTTGAAACCACGTGGATAGTTTTGTTATAAAAAAGGACTATCTTCCTGAACTATTTTACCTTTTTGCTTTGTTAAAGGGTTTAGCATTGTCCTTTTGTAAATTAGAGTCTAATACAGTTTTTGATTTCGGCCAGAGCCCTAAACTCATGGTCTTTTTTTCTGCAATTTGTAACCAAATGTTTTTTTTCTTTTTTTTATATAATAAATTCTTGTTTGTTAATTAACGTCATTCAAAATTCTGTTCTTTTATTTTTGATTAAACCTTTTTCAATATTTGGAGTAATAAAGAGAGTCAGTTTCCCTTTCACCCACTTTTTACTTTTCGTTCAAGTTTTAATTTGCGTGGGTAACCCTGAGTTTAATTATTTTTTTTGCGCCCTTTTATTTTTATCCATTGAGCTACCTAATTTAATTTTTCATTTTTATAAATTCATTTTGCATTTTTCTTTGGTACCTTCAGTACACAGCAGTATGTATATTATAAATTTAGTAAAATGCTTTTAAATTTTATCCAATAGTAACTATCAAGTGAGTAAATTGCAATTACTGATCGACTCTTTTAAACGTGAGTATTTTACAGATGTATGCATAGGTTTCTCAATTTACTTGTATAAGTACAGGATGAATGGATGAGTAAACTTAGGTATATATACACTAAGATCGGGAATGATTGTCCTCTGATCCTATACACTACTTTCCGCGATGCGCAAATCAATATTTTCATCCAATCATTGTAATGAAATTAGTAATACAGCGTTTCCTCAATTTTGCTGTCAAAATTGACATATGTTCTACATAGCCGTGCGTTTCGTGTTTGAATTTTGCTTATTCAGTCAGTCCGTATCATTGTTTGTTAATGTTCACATACAGTCTTTCTCAAGGCTACGCCTTCATTTCGCATTGAGAGCGTAACGTGTTTTTTTTTTTGGCAAATGCCTTTGACACTGGACCAAGATAAATTTATTTTGGAGGCATACTTTCGAAATGGTGAGCGAGGTGGTGATGGGCAGTGGAGATATTCAGCTGTACTCCGTGCTGAAGAATTTATAAATCAATTTGCTGAAGTGCAAATTAATAATGAAACTCTCCTTCGACACATCAATCGGGTTGTCCATCGCCTCAGAGGAACTGGAAGTATTTTGGAGGGTGTCACCAGATCGCCCATCAGTTCTAAATGTGGTGGAAGACGTACGTGCTCGTTTGGATCACAGCCCTGGAAAGCCATTACGGCAACTTGCACAACAAACTGATAGAAATACACATACTAAACGGTGTTTCAAAAAGTGATGTGATTTTTTTTTAGGTTTATCTTAGGGATCATCAGTCCAAAAAGCTGTAAAACCGAAGCTTCATTATCATCCATATAAAATTTCTATCGTGCAACAATTACTGCCACTAGATTTCGAAAAACGTATGGAATATTGCCATTGGTTTAATGCAAATCTAAGGAATGGCGATGTTTTAAATCTTTAAAAACTTTTTTTTTCTGAAAAACCCTGGTTTAATTTAACAGGTGATGTAAATTTTCAAAATATTAGGATTTGGTTCACACAAAATCCTCATGTTATTCCGGAAGCAGAATTGCATTCTGTAAAAATAGGGATATGGGTTGCAATGTCCAAGAGATGTATAATATATTCTTTGAGGACACAATAACAGCAGCCAGATATAGACTTATATTACATGAATTTGTAGAACAATTATTTGATGATAAATTACAGCTAGGCTATTTTCAAAATGACAATACTACTGCTCATACACCAAGAGAAACAAGAGAGTATTTGCAGGATTTTTTTAATAACAGAGTAGGCTTTGAACGTTGGCCACCTAGATCATCCGATCTTACACTACTTGACTTTTTTTTATTTGATCATCTAAAAAATAAAATTTATCGGAACCACTTATATAATATGGATCAACTGAAAGAAGCAATAAGAAATGAAATAGAGAATATTACAAATGAGCAATTAATAAATGTTTCTGAAAACGAAGAAGAAGGCAGATACTTGCATAAATAATGGTGGTTCTCACTTTGAACACAGCATATAAGTAGTGCAGGTATGTTAGAGAAACGTGTTCCCAATTTTTTAATTTATGTTGTATTTTTGTTGTAGAGCGTATGGCTATGAAAAGCATCCATCTATTATTGTCCATTCAATACCTCGTATAAATTATTAAGAATGTCTGATATAAGTTAAGATATGACATAAATGTGTATTTTTGCAATATATACTGTTTAAACCTTCTATACTTTTAATTAAACCAGGTTGTATTTGTTATCAGAAATATACTGTTTTGAAAAATGTCTGTTACGTTACCTTTGCGCGGGAGTTAGTTGAATGACTCACACCTTAGATGCAATTTTGGTGCACTACACTTGTTGTCCGGGTTGACATTAGTGTATATTAAGTTGCATACGCACAATTAGACAAAAACAGCACAATAACCACGGGTTAGTGTGTTTTATTAACTAACTTCATTCGAAACAGTAGATGCAAATATTGATATAATCTTCGTGGAAAGTGGAGTAGGATGAGGATAGTCTTATTCGATTTCACGGTACTAATATGCATTAAATGAAAAGGGAACAACATTATAGCGTTTAATGCTTTTTGTGATAAAGGTTGTTTTTTTTTAAAATGGTTCATCTAAAACCTACTATATCTTGATTTAATTGAAATATATATCTAGAATAGTATTGGCGTAGGCAATAATATTTCAACAGTAAACAATAGGCATTGCGTAGAAAATATTGTCACTATACACTTTAAAATATTAATACTTGAAAAACATCGATAACGCTACAAACAAACCAGGTTTTACTCATACAATAGAAAAATAAAATACAATTTTACAAATCCCACATTATTTTACACTCAATATTGAACTAGGAAACAATAAAACTATAAATTTAAAGGAAAAAAAGTTTTAAAATTTGAACCTTAACAATTTATGTAAACAGCATATTTAATTTTGGGACCATGGAGAATGGATACAATTTAAAATTTCAATAAAAAATAGGTTTTTAAGCTAATATAATAAAAATAACTTCATCCTGAAAAACAATCACAATTTATATAACCTGAGGCATAAATTTTATTACATTGTGATGATTTTGTTTAAGCTAATTTATTAATGAAAAGGTCTTTGAGTATACAAAGAATTTGTTAAAGGATTCATGTTTGTTTAATATTCAACAAAAAAATCGCCAATACCACGAAGAACGTAAATATTACAAGGAAGAAACAACGGAACAGAAAATAAATCGAAATGTTATACTCCTATATATGTGTTCCATTTACAATAACAAAGTAATAAAATGTGTCTACCTACTTCAGGAACGGCTCTATATATACAGTACAAATATTTTTAGATTATCTAACAATGAATTCTTTAAAACTTTGCAAGGAAG
The DNA here is from genome assembly GCA_004143645.1 of Protaetia brevitarsis. Taxonomy (NCBI): domain Eukaryota; kingdom Metazoa; phylum Arthropoda; class Insecta; order Coleoptera; family Scarabaeidae; genus Protaetia; species Protaetia brevitarsis. The sequence goes on from RXPK01000200.1 coordinate 201,358, forward strand.
ATTTTTGCAGTAAATTGACAAAAGAGAAATAATCAATGATGCGACGAGACCCTGTACACACATATATGTTAAATATTTTTCGAAAATTCGCCATGGTAATTATATAAACATGTGTGCTTAAATTGGAATTTACAGTCGCGAGCAAATGTTATAGGCATTCTAAATTTTGGGCGAATATCACAGTAAGAAATGAGAAAATAAAAACCTGTAGGTAATATATTATAAATATGTAGTATTTTAAGGGAATAAGATCCCTTTTGTTGCATATTAGAGTGTTTTTAGTACAGCTATAATACTTTTTAGATGGGAGGGGGAAAGTGACATCTCGAAGACTTGAAAATATATAAAAAAAAATAATATATTTACAAAAGGTATCTATAAAGACTATTGTAACCATAAAGACGATTATATAAACGTTGAAATAACTGTCACAAAAAAAATGCAAAAAACATGAAACCCATCCCTAATAGCCAAATTTAAATTTCCCTCAATTATTCTTAGTAACTTCAACTTTAAAATATAAAATTACCCAACATTTTGTATTACATCAATAGTTATTTTAATGCCGTTACGTTGAAGTCACTAAAAATTTTGGCGGGGAATTTAAATTTGGCCATTAGGGATTAGTTTTGTCAAAGGTGCCTATAACATTTGCTCGCGACTGTATTTCTTATGGTTATTTCCATTGTAAACCCAATTCAACTCAATGAAGCATTTTTTTCTCAAAAATTACTTACTTACCTAGGTATTAAATGTCAATTTCAGAACGCATTACTAATTATGAAGGGATGATCAAATTATTCTCGTTTTCATCCTTATTTTCACTATGGTAAGTGAATATGGAAAATTAGAGCTCTGTATTTACATTTAATTAAAAGAAGGGTTATCTGGAATGAGATTATTCTTGATTAGCAACGTAGTGCCTTCTAATTATTATCAAGCAGAGCAGACAGGACCCCTAATTAACGAAACTGTTGATTGCAACTTCTGAATTATCTTAACTTCTTTGTATTAAATTCAGAATGACTTTTTTCTTGGAAAAACAATGTAGGATTTTTTAAAATTGTATCTTAGAAAAATCTTATAAATAAATATAAAAGATATAAATTCAAATTCATATAATTATTCAACGGTTTAATTTGTGGTATAAAGCGCCATCTCTTAACACGACTACTAACATAAATGGAGTAATGTAGAAATCTGCAAGCTAAAACTGGAAAAATTATTATAATTTTGAAGTTTTTCATTGATAAAATACAAAACTCCAAGTGTTACTATTTATTATACATATGTTTTGATTTTACAATTAGAATTCCATAATATTCCTGATTATTAACGCGCCCTCTACATTACCATAACGAATAATAGACGACCGGAATCGGAAACTTCACCCTTTCATTGCTCTCGTGTGTTTTGCCTTGGTAAGTTGGTTTTCGCTCCGTTTGAATTTTAATTTATTTTCGTCATCTGTAGATAAATAATCTAATTTTGTGATATTTTAACGTTGGATAAAACAGCTAATTGATATAATCTGAATATTTCGTTGATATTATTTATGAAATTTGGTATAATTTCGACCAAATTACTTTGAGGTTATCCTTTTTAAAATATAGATATAGATATAGATAGATGTTTGTTTAATACAGGTATATTTACCGTATGTTTTTTTATATATTTCTTTTCTTTGCAGTTCTTAAATTCGGTACGAGTCCCTACACACAAAGATGGGCAGGGAGGACAAGGCTACTTGGAAATCAAACTACTTTACCAAACTTATCGTAAGTTTTTGGCAATTTTATTTAAAAGCTTGATACAATGAAGTATTGTAATTTGAGATTAGTTTGGTATATTAAGTACTTTCTCTCTTTACTGGCTGGCTCACCTTGTTTCGGTTTTATGACTGAGCTACAGACTACCCAGATTGAACTTGTTTGGTTGGCAGGTTTTCCTGTTCGTAGTTAGTATGGCATAGCTTAATGCACAAAACTAAAGTAAAGTGAGTCAGAGTAATTAATTAAAGAAAAATATTTCTTAATATGTCCACACTCATTTTTATAAATCAACTCATCATTTCTAATTATATATTCCATGAATATTTTATAAAAAAAAAAGAAAAGACGAATGTAGAAAATAATAATAGGTAATGCGATTTCTCATTTTTACAATATTTTCTAATGAGAACCACTAATTTGTGAATTTATATGCATATTAAGGGAGTCATCATGTTTTGCTGCTAAGTTCAAAATATGTATTCTTTTTTTCTGCACATTAATAGAAATCTAAGAAGAAAATTAAAATCTGATTAAAGAGTGTAGGTTTTTGGTTATGTGTGAAGTGTGGTTGAATCTCTCATTTTATTGTCTTTGGACAACCGTAAAGAAGAAATCTCCAAAAAGCGGCCACACGAATATACAACAAAATTTGGAAAAAAAAATAATTTCAGTAATGAACTAATTAATAATAATAATAGTTTATTGATCTCGTGGACCATACAAGTATGAGATAAGGTTAACAAACATTAATAATTATTGCTCTTATTAATGTTTGTTAACCTATACATACATAAAAAAAAATACAATTCCCTGTGTGCCAAAAAAAAGAAAAATATATATAAATCAACATTAAGTTTCAAAGTTACGAATTTATAATTTTAATTAAACCAAGTACAAACAGAATCCTAAAATTTATTTAAATTGTAAAAGACATTATTTTGAAGAAAAGCTAATTGTTTTTTGAACCCTGAAATACTGCTTATGTCTGTAATAAACACAGGTAAATTATTATAGATTTTAATACCCATATAAGCTGGTGGTCTCTCAAAAGTACTTAAATCATGTGCTGGAAAACATAACGCATCCTTATTTCTGGTGTCATATAAATGAAAATTACTGTTTTTTCAAAAGTAGCTAAGTTAATCTTTACATACATCGCAATTTCAAAAATATATACAGCTGTAAGAGTAAGTATACGCAGAGACCTGAAGCAAGCACGACAGCAAGTATGTCTTGAAAGCCCCGCAATATTTCGGATAGCTAATTTTTGTAACCTAAAAACTTGTTTACTATGGGTAGAACCCATATAAAGTTTCTCAAGTAATATATGATGGTCAACCAGGTCAAGAGCTCTACTTAAATCCATAAACACACCAATGCATCTTTTACCTTCGTTAATTTCATTGTATAGTAAATTTATGAACTGAAGCATAGCGGTTTCAGTAGAACGATTTTTAAGGAAACACTGCTGCTGTGAACTAAAAATTTTAGGATAATTAAAACAAGATATTATTTTTTCCCATTATTTCGGATGAATTGCAAGTTAATCTAGTTTGTTTGAATTTAACGCGGATTTTGTCTAAATTGCTTGTTACTTTTAGTAACTTTTACATCCACAGCCACTTATCAGATCCGTCAAAACGCCTGGACAGCTCTGACAAATAATTAGAAATAATAATTATTTCTAGGGTAATTTAATACTTTGTATTGATTCTTTTAAAAAGAAATGTGCAATTTAGACTTTAGAAACAAACTCTTAACCTTTTATTTTATATAATTTTGATTATTTACCCTTTTACTTACGCTCCGCGAATACTTGTTTACATACATCGGTAAAATAAGTTTGTATGAAAACAATTTATTAAGAATTATGTCATTTTAAAATTAGTTGAAAGGTTTTTTTTGCATATGAAGACTTTAGAACAATAACAGTACATGCCACAGTTTTGTAATAAAGATAACAATTTTTTCTTAAGTAAATAGGTACCTTATTGGTCTGAAAAATTCTAAAACTCATTTTTAAAAAGGCTGTTGGCTTGTACTATTGCTGTTCTAACTTTTTCGCATATGAATGTGGAATTAGATATTGAATTTCACGGCGCTAAGAAATTGTAATTTAATCATTCATCAACATTATATTGTAAACTTAAAACAATCAGAATTTTCCAATTTACAGCAACTTCTCGAAGACTATCCCAAGTGTTTCATTGTGGGCGCTGACAATGTCGGCTCGAAGCAGATGCAGCAGATCCGCATGTCTCTCCGCGGCAGCGCTGTCGTACTCATGGGCAAGAACACCATGATGCGGAAAGCCATCAAAGGCCACTTAGAACGTAATCCATCCTGGAGAAAGTTCTGCCGCACATCAAGGGTAAACGTAGGCTTCGTCTTCACTCGCGGAGACCTAGTCGAGGTTCGAGACAAACTCCTGGAGAACAAGGTCCGTGCTTCCAGCTAGACCCGGAGCTATCGCGCCGTTATCCGTCATCATACCCGCACAGAACACGGATTAGTGTCGGAGAAGACCTCTTTCTTCCAAAGCTCTGTCTATTCCGACCAAGATTTCCAAAGGTACCATTGAAATCATCAACGACGTGCACATTCTAAAACCCGGCGACAAAGTCGGCGCGTCCGAAGCTACTCTTTTGAACATGTTGAACATCTCTCCGTTTTCGTACGGTTTAATCGTCGAACAGGTCTTTGATTCCGGTACCATCTTCGCGCCTGAAATCTTGGATATCAAACCAGAAGATCTACGAGAGCGTTTTATGGCGGGAGTTGCCAATTTGGCCGCTGTTTGTCTTAGCATTGGATATCCGACGATCGCTTCTGCTCCGCACAGCATCGCCAACGGGTTCAAGAATCTGTTGTCTATTGCTGCGGTCACTGAAGTCGACTTCAAAGAAGCTGCCACCATCAAGGAATTCATTAAGGTATGTGTTGGATTTATCGAAATTTTCATGTATATGTAAGTGTATATAAAGGTTATTTTTTTGTGATGAGTGAATCAAAATGAAGAGCTGATCAACATATTGGAGCTAGAAATAGAGAACCCCCCAATATGCAGCGATTATGATATGAAACTTTTCTGAAACTAGCTTTTACTTAGTCTGCCTACAATATTAATTATTTGAGTTCAATATTTTGTGTTCTTCTTGCAGGATCCGAGCAAGTTTGCTGCTGTAGCTGCTCCAGTCGCTGCCGCCCCAGCAGCCGAAGCGGCTGCTCCAGCCAAGGAAGACAAGAAGGAGAAAGAGGAGTCCGAATCCGATGACGACATGGGATTCGGCTTGTTCGATTAAATATTATTTAAATATTTAATAAACACCTTTAATAATTAATGACTATCTTTCTTTTTCCTGAATATATTAGCATTTAGAAATTATTAAATAACTTATTCTCCACTGTTTTTTTATTTAGCAGTTGAAAATTAACATAAAATTAAATTCAACGAAGATGTGGAAAAAAAATCGTCATTTTGCCTCGGTTAATTATGTGTATCAAAAGATGTGAAATCTTATCCTATGTTGAACGGCGTAAAATTGAAAAGTGAACTTTCAGTAATTTATGAGCGCGAGGACATGTGTGACGTAGATGTAGGTGGTGTGTTTGCCACTTTTAGTGTTTCATAATACACAACAACTTTAAAAAAGTTTGACGGAAACATATAAAACTGTTTGATACTATTTGTACAACCCCCATGTCTTACAGCAGTATGTGAACGATGTTTTTCCACCCTCAAACGCATTAAAACTTTTCTGAGAAGCTCAATGTCAGAAGATCGACTGAACGCATTTTTACAACAAAGTCATAGACGTCTCTTCCAGCATGAATAATAGGAGAATGGATTTTATGTACAAAAAATAGGCAAGTTCTTATTTTGTGCCCACCCTCTTTCATAACTCACGAACCGCCACTGCAAATAACATAATAATTACCCACTAGACACAAATGAAAGAAATGCCACTGTCGATATTCAAAAAGAGGGTTAAGCAACTTTGCCTCTCTCGTTTCACTATTGTTCTTTAAATTTTTTAAATGATTCTGAAATAACGTGTTTTTCTAATTTAATATTACAATAAAGCTATAAACGCACTAGTGCGTTATAAGAAAGGAATTTATAATAAATACCATTTTCTTTGATAAGAACAGCGTGTCTACTCAAGTTCACCCAGAAATCACACGCTGTTTTTCAAAGAATTCCCTCAATTGTGAACAACTTCATGCATCAGATTGACTGTGCTTGATAAATTCGATAAATGTTCTAATGTCATTATGAACTAATTTCTTGTCAGTTAACAGTTAATTACATATTTATTTTTTCAAGGAACTGTCGGGTCCATGTCATAAATCATTCTTTAGTCTTTCGGGTTGCATATTTCTGATACATATGATTCAAACATTTGTCAGCAATTCATTTTTAAATTAAATACCGCTTAAGGGTATCTCGATAATTGTGATATTTACCTAAAATAATTAAATTAATAAGTAAGTAGCGGAAGCAAGGCGCATTATCTAAGTCAGCGTGAAACGCGTCAAATTATATTTACACCAAAACCATTGTAATTTAACAAAATATAATTTTGGATAATGGTAAATAATGCCGTGATGCAAATAATAACATTACATAATGTAAATTAGTTAAATAGAATATAGAACGTGATGAAATATGTGCTATTCCAAACGTGAGTGATATATATAAATGTTAAGAGAGTGTAGATAACATTATTATTAAATACCAAGGATTTTGATAATTATTTAGGTAAGGTTTCAAGTTAGCACATACACATTTAGAAAAATAATAACACTATATTATTCCTATGCAGTTTTATTTGAGCTTTATTTATCAATGAGGTTAGGTTTTGTAAAATATTTGAGATATGGAAAGAATTTGTCCGCTGCTGCAAGACCCGAATATGTACTCACCTGACACTATTGATTTAGTGAATAATGAGGAGGAACGGAATTATTGGTTGCCTTGTCTGGAAGGCATGGTGAAGAAATTCGTTGATAAAGCAGGCGTTTTAAACCCAGACAAATCAAATGCCACTGAAGAAGCTGGAAAATGTTTCCAGATATTCCAAAGTATAATTAGCAAGATCAAATTAAATCCAGAGTAAGTAAATTTTGGATTTTACATGTCCATATTTAAGTACATACGTAAAAATTTAGGTATTTAAAACCACTTAGTGTAAGAACTCTATTAGACCTCAATGAACAAATATTGAGAGACAATAATTTTAATGATGCTTGGCGTTTGCAAAAGCGACAAGAAACTGACTTAGCGTTTTTGGAATTCGCAAGGAGAATTGATTACATAGACAGCTTGGAAAAGTTTGAGGATAAATGGGAGGAACTTTCCAAAGGTATCGTTGCTGGCAACATGTTTGACTGGGGCGCCAAAGCCGTCACTGACATTTTAGAATCGTCTGAGTTTCATTTAGCAGACGCCATGAATACCATACAGAAAAGACCGTGGTTTAGGGACGATTTAGACGAGTGGATTAGTAAATTTAAGGTTGTACGAACACAAGGCAGTTTCAACTCATTTCTATTTGTTTGATATTTATAGGACGCACCGTATAAAACTGTAGTGATTTTTGTCGATAATGCCGGTGTCGATTTTGTTTTGGGTGTTGTACCTTTCGCACGGGAGTTCGTAAAAGAAGATACAAAAGTGATATTATCTGCTAACACATTACCAGCATTAAATGACCTTACAATAACTGAATTAAATGAGTGTTTACTTAGAGCTAGTACATTTTGTCCTGTTATAAAGGACGCAATTAGTAATAATAAATTAATTGGTATTGAAAATGGGCAAGGTGGTCCTTGTTTAGATCTCACGAAACTAAGCGAAGGTAAAGGACTATACTGTAGCGAACATTCGCGATATTAAACGGAAATACACGAATAAAAACAAAAAATACTTTGAAACTAACGCTCATACATTACCAGCATCACCTAGTTAGGCTTTTTTCTTACATAATTTTCTCTTTTCAGACTTATGCAATAATATAAAGGAGGTTGATCTGATCGTACTAGAAGGTATGGGCCGCGCGGTCCACACCAATTTAAATGCGAAATTTAAGGTAGATTGCTTAAAACTGGCCGCATTGAAGAATGAATGGCTAGCCAAAAGTCTCGGGGCTGAACAATTTTCCATTATTTTCGATTTTAAAGCTGCATCAAAGCCTCGAAGTACCTGCCTGTGCAATCTGTAGCTTTAATTACTTATTTTACCATACTTTCAATTGTCTTTATATTTCACAATAATAAAATATATTTACTTTCAGATTTTACCACTGTTTTAATCCCACCTTATTCTTTTATTTGTTTACGTATCTAATTCTTTAACAAAGCTTATATAGCACATTTTGCATTGTATTTCACTGAATAGTTTAACTTATTCATGGTGTTTTTAAATGCTATTTACATTTCACAGCAATAAAATAACACCTCATTATTTTTAATATTTTTTAATTCCATTTCTAACTATTCATAAATTAAGTACCTACTTCTTTATTGCTTACTTTAATGGTCCTGATACATTTATCACCGGCTTTCTAATTCTACTAGATTCCCTTTATCTTATCAAAATTGCTTCGGCGTGAAAAATAATTAAAACTACTAACAATTGTTTATCGTAAGATTATATTCGTTTAATACATTCTCACAGGTTACATTCAAAAACATCATTTGAATTTTCATCATTGTTTATAGATGGCAGTGTACGCTAAAATTTGGACATACACAGATGATATACAACACACTTTTAGAACTAAAGCACTTTAGGACTTATTTCCCGTATTTTTTCTTCTAATCCGCCATTAGAATTTGTCATGATCGAAAATCTGTGATTGTGGTTAGGTCAATTGGTTTGACAGTTTTGAGGAATTATAAATTAAGAAATGTGTTTTTGAGTTTAATTTAATTAAGGGAATATACAAAATACAAATTAACAATAAATTATGTGACTTCACCCAAGTATGTAATTGAAACGTCAAACATTTATTAGTTATTTCCAAGGATAAATACAATATTTTAGGTTACATTTCAATAGTATTCAATAATTATGGAATTCACAGAACTTATAGCAACACCAAAATTGGATGGTGTTATATTGCATAGCTCATTCCATGAACCAGTTGATGGAACACTGTGCGTATCAGGCCATCATTTGTTGTTATCTTCAAGGAAAGAAGACGTACAAGAGTTATGGGTATGATTTCAGTAGTTCTGTACCATATTTTCGTGTATATAACCCACAAACTAAACAGAATTTTACAATAATAAAGCTAGCTGTTAACTGTGTGTATGAAACAACCTTTTCTTTTGGCAATAGCTCTTTTCAGTGCTCACTCTATTATTTAATAATTTCTATGCTTGAGCTAAGGCATTCTTTATGCTTTCACTATTTATTCAGATCCTTATAATTCCCTTAGTTTTCCCTGCAAAATTCGCGCAGTATCTTCTGCGAGAAGATCCTGTTTAATTTTTGACAGCAGTTTAGCAACTGTTTGATATTTTAATTTTTCAGTGTTTTAATGCGATTTTTAAGTCAAATTTTTTATTAGCTTTGGATATATATTAGGTTTTCCCTTTTCTTATTTATGTGTTTCTATCACTTCTGCCACTTGAAGTTTTCGAGTTTTAAAGCTGTAGTATATCCCTTTTCAAAAGGAAGAAAGCTTAAATTTGGAGCAAAAAGAGGCTTCCAAATTTATATTTCCTTTTATGACAACAATGTGATATTATTTACTTTCAATTACCACATATTTAACTTTCTGTTCATTTATTATTCTTAATTTTTTTGGTGTAATTACAATTTTGGCTGCGTAAACTACCATTTGTTCTATTGTTGATCTACAAAATATGAACATAAACATTTTGTTTTTGTTTTCTAAATTGCGAAAATATATTTGATAACTTAAAACAGACACTAAAAATGTAACAAAAAGTTAGGATAATCTCAAAATGTATTGTACACCAAAATAAAATGTTGAAAAGGAATGTTCTATTATAAGAAATTGCGAATGGAATTTCGATTTTTCATTAGAGATTCTAGAGAATGCCCCTTATCTCTATTTATTTTATTCTTCCAGGTAAATTAAGAAAAATATACAATTGAAATAGGTGTTTTCGAAAAATTTACAATCACTTGCTGTATTATTGTTTTTTGATTTCGACGAGTTCAAAAAAATTCCTGCTTTATTATTTTTTTTTTTTCTTTAATGAATATTTTTCGAAATTGGAAGAATGGTTTTCATTATTGGTATTTTATTTTATTCTATCTTGGTTTTCCTTTCAACTTCTTCTTTCAACTGAATTTAATTTCAACAAGTTGAATTTAAATTCAGAATTGTAAAAGTAAAGAAAAATAAAGTGATGTTATTCGTATTTATGACCAAACACATTTCGTTTATAATATTTAATAAAATTTATTTATTTCTTCCCATTTACTCATGAGTATGGGTTATATTTGCGGAAATATGGTTATTTACAGTGCACATATTATTTAAATATTTGCAGCTTCTTCACCAAACCATAGATTTGGTAGAAAAGAAACCAAATGGTACAAATTCGAATTATCAAAATGGTGGTACTATAATATTAAAGTGTAAGGATTTAAGAATACTCCAACTAGATATAGCGAATACCGAAGAATTTCTTAATGTGTACGCTTCGATAGAAAGACTCTCTAATTTAGACAACATTAGTTATTTATATCCCTTCTTTTACCGTCCGATGTACAATATTCTGGAAGATGGCTACACTTTATTCAAACCAGAAATCGAATTTGCAAAACTATTAGCTAGCGACGAATGGAGATTATCATACGTTAATAAAAATTATACGGCTTGTCCTTCATATCCCTCCGCGATAGTCGTTCCGAAGCAAATCGACGACGAAACTATAATGGCGTCTGCGAATTTTCGAGAAGGAGGAAGGTTCCCAGTATTGAGTTTCAGGCATGAAAACGGAGCCGTGTTATTGAGGAGCAGTCAGCCGTTGCTCAATAATAGCAACAGGAGATGCAGGGCAGACGAAAAATTGCTAAACACCATCTTGGGATCTACTAAAAAGGGATATATAATAGACACACGATCGCCAGGATATGCCAATCATTGCAAATCGAAAGGTGGTGGAACCGAACCAGATGGATATTATCCGCAATGGAGGAAATCCCATAAAAATTTGGATAAAATCGCCAATTGTAATGGGGCGTTGTTGGATTCTTTCTCGAAATTAATGGACGCTTGTAACGATGTTAACTCATCCGCCGATAAATGGGTATCGAGAGTCGAAAGCAGTAACTGGCTGACATACGTTATGAACGCGTTGAACGTATCGTGTTTGGTTGCTCAATGTTTAGATCAAGAAGGCGCATCGGTGCTAGTGCACGGGACCTGCGGACTTGATTCGACGCTCCTGGTAACGTCCTTAGCTCAAGTAATCTTAAATCCTGATTGTAGAACTGTTAGAGGTTAGTAATACGAAATAACTTTATCGTTTAAAATTTGAATTGGTGAATATTTAGGTTTGCAAGCGCTAGTCGAAAGGGAATGGCTACAAGCTGGTCACCCGTTTCAAACGAGGCATTCGAAATTTTGCTACTCTACAGCGCGGAATAAGAATCAGCAGCCAACGTTTCTACTTTTCCTAGATTGCATGTATCAGCTCTACTATCAATTCCCATGCAGCTTCGAATTTACAACTCAGATGTTAATGCTGCTCTTTGAACATTCCTACTTCAGCCAATTTGGTATGTATAATATATACATTGTAAAATCCTTTGTTTTCATGCATACCTGCACTGCCCGACAAAGTTAATGTCGTGGTCTATAGAGGGTGTATCAAATAAAAAAGTAAATTTTGCTTGGGTGTTAACTACACGACATATAAAGCACAAACCCACCGAAACCGGATTTCATCATTAAAGAATAAAAAAAGTAAAATTTAGAGCCAAAAATTCTTTAGTCCGGGCCTGATACAAAGAAACGTCATGTTAAGCACCCGCTAAACGTGGTATTATGTATAAATACATTGCACTCATTTAGTATTATTCTTAATGGTATGCCGTAAGTTTATTTAACGTCATTCTGAATAAATAAAGGCCCTTGTAAAAATAGCAAAACTGAGGCATTTTAAATTTCTTCTTTTTATAAAATAAACATTCCTTTTTTGTTAAGAGCATTCTACGTAAATCTACAAAGTATTATTTTTAATATCCTGATAAGACGTTCGGTTTCACCGGATATGCGACTTCAGTAATTACAAAAAACGTAAATATTTTTCTTTTGCTTTGTCGAATCGAGAGTTAGTTGTTAATAAACGGTACCACATGAATCTGAGTTATTTCTTTTGGATTTATTTAATCATATAACGCAAAATGAATTGAATCGAATTACACAGAAATAAATGTAGATACAGAAAATTTGCAAACACGCCTTTTTACTATATCGCGCGAAAATGAATCTATACATTCCCGCGCTTTTGCCGATGCATCAAGCTTCGATTTTCTTTATATGAAATCATGATGGTCCTGAAAAGGACGTTTTTTCGAGACGGGAAGAATTTAAATAAAATGTTCGAAGTGGCTTGCACTCCAAGCGGCGATCCCCACAACACTAACAGCGGTAATGGCTGAATGATACTGGTATGTGGGGTATACTCGGGACAGCATTTAGGTTGGGCACAGGTGCGGCTCTAGCCCACGGCATTTATAAAATATTTTTTTTTCTCGTTAATGTTTACAGATAGACCCCCTGTGCATTAAGACTTTTCGATTGTATATGATTACACCTGCTACATATTATTATATTTACCTCTATATCTGATACACCCTGTATATAGCGCTTTGACTGTCAAAACTGCTCATCATTTGGACAGATGTCTGTTCGGCCGCCATCGGCTTATGCAGGTAGGACGTTTATTGGGGTACTTGTACACTACGTGTAAAAAACTTGGCAATTATGGACTGAAAGAAAAATTAACTAACGAAGAAATAGGTTTTGGGCAAAATATTAGTATATGTGCCGAAAATGTTTGCAAAAATACCTTGTGAACCCTTTGTTCTATAACGTTACACATAGGGAAATTGTATGTGCAGTAGATAAAAAAGAGCCCGTTATAAAAAGTGTAAAAATGGAAATAATACATTAAAAAGAGAAGAAAAACAAGAAACTAAGATTTAACTGTAGATTTTTTAACATCATAAAATGCATCATCATACAATAAATCAATATTTCGGCACATTCGACAGACGGAAGTGAATTAGGAGAATCACTATAACTGCGAACAATCCTCCAAAGGAATCTTGCTTCAGACACTTTCCGACGATATTTCAATGTCCGCACGCCATGCCTTTCCAGGAATCCGTAGTCTACACCTCTAGTTGAATACTAGTGATCCATTTTAAAGGATAGATACTTCACGAAACGACGCTGCATCTTTTCAATGCTCAGTTGGAGGTGGATGTAATCTAGCAACCAAACCGTAGATGCGTATTCTATTTTACCCACAACAAAGCTGAAGTATAGTGTTTTAAGAAGGGATACGTCGTGTTCCGTAAAACTTAATCGGAAATGAAATAAAACCCCCTGATCTCTAACAGCGTCAGCTTTTTTGAAATAAGTATCACATACTGAGTATATTGAGCTGATGTAATTACTTTTCCTCGTGTAAGTAACATTTACTGACATTTAATGTGAATTTATGTAAGAAGCACCAGCTGGAAATATGGTCTAAATAATGATTCAGATGAGCCACATCGTGCGCATAAGCGAGTACTGGATAGGGTACAGACATCAATGAATCGTTTATGAAAGGTACAAACTAGAGAGGGCCAATGCGACCCTTGTGGTACTCCGGAAGTTGGAATAAAATCAAATGATTTTATAACCATTGTAAAAAAAAAACAGCGAACTCTGTTAGTTAAATAAGAACATAAAAGTTGCAGAAAATAAGAATTAACCCAAAGAATAACAGTTTGTGGAGCAAAACTCCATGATCAATGACGTCAAAGGTCAGTGTAGAAGACATAAACCTAACCTTGGAAATCAAGTTGTTCACATAGATATTGGCATACAACTGAGAAGATTAATTTTTAATTTCTTCTCTTGGTTTTTAGGTCATAAATATTGAAAACACGAATGAATACTACAATATTTATAACCTAAAAACCAAGAGAAGAAAAAATTAAAAATTATATACATGGTCAACAAATAAAGCTTTAAAATTGACAAGATTAATGCTCTAATGGAAGTTTGAACTTTCGTTAGTTAAGCTAAATTGGCAGCAACGATATCACTCTTGCATATAGACCGGATTCTGCTGAACTTATTGTAAAAGTATGAGTTCTTAGTTCTCTATTTCTGTCGATAATAATCCATTAGTTTTGAGTCCAAAATTATGGCTTTAGAGAACCATATCAGATAACAAGGTTCAGAAAAGGCATATTTTACTGGTATAGAGAGGTATCAAAAACTTGATAAAAATACGCATAGAAGTCTTCAAGAGCAGAATTGACATCATTGTGGTTCTCGAGAAATGACCAATCAGTATTAAAAAGATCAGAATATAATTTGACTAAATCATACCGATTGGGGGAAACGCAGATTGATGTAGGAGATAAAGATAGCGCAGGATGATAAGGATATTTCTGTTAATATTATGTCCGGTGTTGTTTATATGTCGCGCCATACTAGATAGTTCAAGTCTCGCATTACCACAATTCGCTCTGTTGGTTAAATATGATTTCGATGGCACGTTTCGTATATCTAGTGTAAATTTGTTCATCTTTTACACAGTGATTTTGAGTTGTATTCTTTTTTTTGTGTTCTTCAGAGTAATTTTATATTTTTATTTTCCGGTTTCTTTTATTTAATTTCCGAACTTTTCCCATGCCTTTCCTCGCAGTTACCTTCATTATTCTTCCCTGTTCACATTTTTGTTCTGCCTTTCGATTTAAATAATCCTTTCATAGCATTTTTTTTTATCTTTCTAACTTCAACTTTAATTGAATCGCAGCGCATAATAGTGCACTTTTTCCCCATTTTGTTTTACTTAACTCACGCCCCAATTTATTCCAGTATTTTAACTTTGTATTGTCATTTAATGATGAATATAGTTTTATGCTCGTTTTTATCTTTCGCCTTCAACCAAACTAATTTCAGGCACTTTCCTCGGAAACTGCGAGGCCGATCGTGAACGATTAGAAGTACCGAAGAAGACGACCAGTTTATGGTCATATCTAAACAGACCAGACATCATGACGTCATTATTAAACCCATTGTACGAACCGAATAAATTGGCGATCTGGCCTAGCGTAGCGCCTGTTAGTTTGATGTTGTGGAGCGAACTGTACTTAAGATGGATCGTGGATCAAACACAACAAAAGAAAGCGATGAATAAGATATATACCTTGATACAGAACGATAAAAACGCACGGAGTCAAGTGATTAAATTGCGCAAGCAACTCCTGGATTTGCAAAGAGAATACGACACCATCATAAATATTGAAGAGGCTATCGAGGATGACACTGAAGCCTGTCTAAGGAACTGAAGTGGTTATCGATTTAGGAGAAGAAATCTAGTCACACACATCCAGATTCTTTATATGCGGCACGGACTTGATATATTACTTGTTTAAAAGCAATGTTAGAAAGAAATCCTACTTCATTCACTTTCGCACAGATCTGATGTTAATGCGTGCCTATCTTTATTTTTATATATAGGAGGTATTTTTCCAAACAAAAAAAATGCATTTATATTAGCTTGAATAATTCACTGAAGGAGATAGGATATTACCTGTGATTTTCTTCTAATTCCTATTAAAATATGATTTTTACATCTTTTTTTTTTATAGATTATAAACTCTTTATTACAATAGTTTACACTTTTTTTTATAATTTTAAGAACAATTTTATTTTATAAAATTAAAAATGCACTTTCTTAAGTAATTATCCAGTATTAATTTTGTCATGTTTAATACGTAAAATTCGTAGTTTTTAAAGAAATTGTTGAATACTAATCAAATTTTAAAGTATTGTAGTTGACGACACTGTTGAACGTAATCATTGTGATGTTTAAATGATTTATTTTTATTATGCTTCTATTTATGCTCAATGTAAATCCATGTGTGAAAAAGAAATATTAAAAATACAAGCAGCGTTTTTTTGTCTTTTTCTGCCAATCCTAATTTTTCCTCAAATAAACCTAGAAATTCTAATCACAAATTATATTTTATTCGAAGTTGGATTCGTTCCACCATTTAATTATGATTTGTTCGCAAATCGAGAATCACTTGATTATTAAGAGTAACGTGTTACTATAGGTTTGTTCGAACATGCAGTTCGCGAACGGTTCACCATCATGTGAACCAATCAGACAACGCATTCCAGTTCGCGAGAACTCTCTGTTCTCTGATTGGTTCACGTGATCACGACGTTCGAGCAGACCTTATAAAAAATAATATTTCGAATATCCCCTCTACAACAGAGGTGACAAGCATATTGTGCCGATATATTGCGAACCACGACCTGCTTTATACGGCCTGTCGAATCATGAGTTGTACGTGTTCACCGCTGGCGCCACTTACCGGACTTTTTTGAGAAAATTGCTTACCCTTCGGTTGTAGGATTGTGATATTGACAAGTACCAAAAGTTAAATTTTCTCAAAATTATTCTAAATAACCTCTTTGCTTCGTTAAAAAGTCGAGCTATTAAGGTTTTTAATGTAGTATTTCACATCTTATTAGTTATTTCTGTTGTATAATTATTTGGTTAATAGTTTTTTACTGTAAACTTCTCCTAGACCCCTCACCACAAACTGCACTAAACTGGACGTACGTTTCGATAGCAAAGCTATCATCATCCTGGTTGAAGTTATACTTGCCAATACGGTTGTTTGTGCTTGTTCGCAACACGACCTGTTTGATAATTTAGACAGTTTGCTTAATACGGCCTGTCGAATCATCCAAATTTACATTGAATTGAATGTTACACCAGATTCCGGTATGTAGCGACATCTGCATGGCGTTTGAGAACTGCTTTCTTGATACGACAAAATGACAGTAACGATAGTAATGGAAGACACAGCTGATGACAACCCGGTTTATATCAAAACTAAATAGTAAAAAAGCTAACAAAAATACTCCAAACTGTGGTACTGGTACTACTGTAGACTTCTCCTAGACCGTCTAGGAGAAGTCTACAGCATTACCAGTACCATAGTTTGGAGTACTGTTAGTTTTTTTTACTATTTAGTTTTGATATAAACCAGGTTGTCATCAGTTGTGTCTTCCATTACTATCGTTATTGTCATTTTGTCGTATCAAGAAAGCAGTTCTCAAACGCCATGCAGATGTCGCTACATACCGGAATCTGGTGTAACATTCAATTCAATGTAAATTTGGATGATCCGACAGGCCGTATTAAGCAAACTGTCTAAGTTATCAAGCAGGTCGTGTTGCGAACAAGCACAGACAACCGTATTGGCAAGTATAACTTCAACCAGTTAATAAAATCATCGATTACTACTACAGTCCTATATTTCTTGATGCATTCGTGGCGCCATCTATCGCATAATTGTGGACATACTTAGAAAAATGTGAAACAATTATGAAGATATCTGCAATTAGTTTTCTACTGGAAAAACATTTGTGGAACTTTTCTATTGCTTATGTCCGAAAATGTTCCAAATTCTTGCTAAATGTTTCTTTGCCATAACAAATTCTAGCTGATTCTGATTGTCCTAATAGATATTTCAGATAATATTTCTTATTTATGGCAACAAAAGCGACAACATAACGGAACAAAAAGTGCCTCAATGTTGATTTAAAATGATAGGGATATTTCTTTGTCATTTCTTTGACAAGGAATTGATAAATTGGAACATATTTATCGTAACCCTTCGATATAGATAGTTGTCAATACAAAATTGTATATTTAATGGCATAATTCGAATTTTGTAAATAATTTTGTTTACTTAATAAAGGTAATAATTATCAAAAATTATTATTTATGATTAAAAAGTACTTGCTAACATTTATCATATTTATTTTTAAATATCCTTCAAAAATAACGTGAATGTGTCGGGAGGTTATTGATTTTGTTGAATATACATATCACGGGTTTATTGCAAAAAGTGACTTAAGTCGAAATCGAGATTATGTGATTAAAAAGCTACTGTTACTTAGTTAACACAGTTGCAACTGAAATACTAACATTTACTGAAATGGGAATATAGAAAATCTTGCAATAATTTTTTACTTCATTACAAGCAATTTCTGTAAATATGACTTGGTCACTTTTTGCAATAAGCCCACGATATGTGTATTTAAAAGACAGTTGCTACTCTGCAAAAATTCAAATAAAAATAGTATAGCATTATTGTGTATGTCAGAATAGTAATTACCCAATTTATGTTATAGAGCAAAATACAGTGAATAACTACTCGTAAAAGCTTAAAATAGATATTAATTGAACATGATACTTAAAGGAAGATTATTCATACTCATGAACGTTGATTTATAATATATATTCATGTCTATTCCGTATCACATCACAAATATTTAGCGATCATTGTTAGATTTTTTAACGATCTAGTATTTTTTTAACATATTTTTTTTGTGTTTTCTCCACAGACTCTATCTAATAACATACAAATATATTTAAATTAGTTCCCTAACGACTACTACACGTTTAGCGCCATCTATACTACACTTATTAAACAGAAATATGCATTAATATGATCGATATTTACTACGCGATATATATATTTTTCAATCTAATTTCAATAAATCTCAGTTATACGTTATACGTATATTAAATTGTCCTATCAAAGCAAAGTTTGTCATTTGTCACGTACGATATCCGTTTATTATCAAATCTGTATAATAAGTAATAATTATTATGCGGACGGAACCACAAATAAAACATAATTATCAACGGTTTTCGACGTTGCATTGAATCAAAGCCTTTGCTTGTTATTATTTACAGATTGAACGAGTCACGTTTCGCGCCAGCGATTCCAAAACTATTTAGGGTTCGTGGTTCGTGGGCAGTTAAAGTGACATATTTGTGATATTTGTATAACAAACCTTTTATTTTAAACACGCGATAAAGCCCCGGTTACGTTTTTCTAGGAATAGAAAGCTTTGTATATTTTAAACTTTGTTAACTTTGAAAAAAAGTAGATTTCCATATTAGGTTTAGTGGTAAAATAAATTATCTTTCATATATAGTTACATTTAAAGAAGTATAAGGTGGTTGATAATTATTGCATCTGTCACCTGTCAAACGAAATATTAAGTAATTAAGTAATTAAGTAAGTACACTGGATTAAATATTTCACCATGCACGCAAAGAAAAATACATTTCCCTAAAATCTTGTCGACAGTGAAAAAAAGCTCCTGTATTCTCCTATAAATGCCCTACATATTATGTAAATTCGCCGGGACTTAAACAATTGCCCCTGTTTTAGTGCGTCTGACTGCTGGTCGTGGCGGTGGGTTCTCTAAGAACAAAAAGCGAATCAACGTTACAATTCAAGGTTGTCGCGCAGCATTCTTGAGTGACCGTTGCAGCATCTCCGCTTATGCCAGCAAACCGACCGTTTAAAACAATGCTCTCGCGAATGGACCCACCTCCTCGGAGATCGTTGGAATGGTGGAGAAACGTTGACGAGGGCAAATTAACCCTTGCAATACACCTAGGGGAACGAATTCTTGCGAAGAGATGGATTCTTCTGCTCTAATAGAGCGCTTATACTTGTGTTTGTAAGGCAGCGAATTCTTTGTTCGTCTTGTTTAAAGGTTTCTAAGTGAAATTATATTTATTATGCATATTATACTATATGTATATATAAAATATTGTATTTTGGTAGAAAAGAAAATATTATTTGTTTTAACATTTTGTGCTAAAATAGTCCCTTAAAGATATCAATTATGGTGTAATTTATAATCAACCTGAATGACATAAAAATGTATGAGTTTGCTTTATAAAAGAGATATGAATTAAAAAAAATCATTTAAGTTATAGATTACCTAGCTTAGCAACCAAATAGGATTTTTTTTTAGTTTTTTTGACGTTAGTTAACTTTTTACATTCTTCCAAGTTTGATGGTACCTAATAGATTAAATAATTTAATGCCTATCTGATTAGGAGAAAGCCTATAGATACATTCAGTCTTTCAAAAGAAATTCGGAACTGGTCACCAGCCCTTGTGTAGTATTGATGAAACTCATTATTCTTATAGAATTCATTCTGGTTTACGAATATGTAAACACATGTCTCAAAAATATATCACCAGTTAATGTTAAAATGTTAACTTCTTTAAATACCCAGGTACTAGAGTGACGTGGAATGACGTTTAATTGACGTCAACATCACGTAATTATTGACGTCTATTAAACGTCATTTTAGGTCACTCTGCTACTCGGACAACTGTCTATAGGAATGAGTAGAGATCACATTTACTATAATACAAATTAAATTAAAATACTTTTTTGAACGATAAACACATCTTGTGCAACAGGTGAGCCATGACGAAAGATTGTTAATGAGGGGATGAATAGTCGAGTTGTTGTTTGGGCTATTCCATCGTTTGTAGGATTTTGACGATCCGACGTTTCGGCAAAACTCATTATTGTAATTAATTTGACAAATATGTCCGATAACAATTTTTTTTTATTTTTCTTGTGTGAGATACGAACTCGGTCTCGAAATTCCGAATATTTATTAATCTAACACTTAAAAAACTCTTGTTCCCCCAATTGGCTGAATGCCAATGCACAAAATTGTAGTGAGAAATTCAAAATCCCGTGAATAGTTTTTGAAATATTAAGAAAAAAGTTAAAATCGTAACATTCTTATTTCTTGTCTAGTGCAGTTATTTGGAAAGGTAACGGAAAACGGAAAAAAAACCTTTTTAAGGCAACTTTTTATTCTTTCTCACAGGGTGTTATAAAAGATATAATACCACGTTTCATACCTACATTTGTGACCATCTTCAACTTCATTGTTTTAAATACACATCAAAGGTCAAAATGGCATCCTTGGAGAGAGAGAGAATGTTTTTCTTTTCTGTGATATAAGACTTAAGGCTGTTGTTTTCAAAAATGACAAAGTTATAAGTGAAAAACTTGTTTCTCAGGGAAGGCCGTGGCTAACAATAGTTGAAGTCGGAAATAATTGTCTTTTACTACCTTTTTTTTTGTGATGTCAGGTCTACCAAATTTATTTTTACACGTTATACAGTTATAAGTAGAAAACTGTTTAAACTGTTTGTAACCCCAGAAGAAAAACTAATAGATAAGTAAAATTCAACTGTTAAAACTTTCAAAGTAGGTATATGATATTTTAATAGTAAAAAAAGTAGAATCTATTTGCATAGTAGCTGCAAATAAATTCTACTTTTATAAAAAATAATAGACGGGGCAACAATTATAACTAAAGAAAAAAAGAAGAAAAGGTATTTTAATTTATTAATTAATTCAATTTTAATAAGAAGAAAAACCTAGCAAACTAATACAGTAACCACGTCAGCACTTACAACACATGCGCAATTAAACCACCTTCATTCTCAAGACACAGATAGTACCGTTTGACGGTCGATACTACAGGACGATTTAATACAGCCTGTGGAATTCTTCTAAATGTTTGCAGTACAGCTGCACGGAGTTCAGCCACATTGTCAAAGGTTTGTTGGTAAACCTTGTCTTTGGTATAACTCCAAAGAAAAAAAACCGTCGACATTAAATCCGGCGATCTAGCTGGCCAGTTCACAGGTGTTCGAATTCCTATCCATCTACATATTCGGAAATCTCGTGTTTAAATAATTAAATACAACTTGTGCATTGTGTGGCGGAGCCCCATCTTGAAGAAACCATAAATCTCATATTTCTGCCAGAGGTAGTCCATCAAGGATTTCTTCAACATTAATTTGTAACAATCGAAGATATGCTTTTGATGTAAGTGTACGTTCGAAAATGATAGGAACAATTAAACGGTTGCCTAATATTCCACACCATACGTTAAAACCGAAGCGGACTTGGTGTCTAGATTCTCTTTTTAAATGGGGATTTTTAATTGCCCAATAATGACGAGTATGTCTATTAAATACACTATTATTAATGGTAAGTCTAGTTTCATCCGTCCATAGAATTCTCGTAGGAAATTCGACACGCTCCTGATATGTACGCGTGTAACCACTCACAAAATGTTTGCCACCTTTTGCTATCGCCTTCTTTAAGTTCCTGACAAATGCGCCCCTTGAAGGAATGATACTTGTGTTTCTTTAAAATCAAGTAGGCAGTCGATTTTTTTATTCCAGTTTCATAGCATATCTCTCTGGTTAACACTGATGGGTTTTCCACAACTTGTTTGCAATACAGTGTTCTCATTTATACTAAATGAGCCAAATTCTTTTAAATTTTCTGTTAAAGGTTTTTCTGGATATTGGTTCGCATACATTCTTTCGAGCTGCTACCACATTTTTGTCCGCCAAAATGAAGCTCGACAACATGTCAAACTTTTCGGCTTTATTATACTGTGCCATTATGCCCGTTAGTATCACCAACTTAAACACTTAACTTGCAATAATAAACTACACAGGGTTTGGTATTGTTCGCTGTCATTAGCCACAGCCTACCGTGAGAAAACAATTTTTTTGCTTATAACTCTCTTATTTTTGAAAACAACAGCCTTAAACCTTATATCATAGAAAAGAGAAACGTCAGCTCTACCCAAGGATGGCATTTTGGCCATTGATGTGTATTTAAAAAAATAAAGTTGAAGATGATTCCAAATGTACGAAACGTGGCATTTTTTATAAAACCATGCGATAAAGAATAAAAAGTTGCCTTAAACAGATATTTTTTGTCTTTCGTTATCTCTTCAAATAACTTCACTAAACAAAAAATAAAAATTTTACGATTTTCACTTTTTCCTTAATATCTCAAAATCTCAAAATTCACGATATTTTGAATTTCTCAACACATAATTGCTCAATTTTTCTCTAATTTAACTACCTTTCTATCTTTCACCGTTTACGAAATCCCCATGCATGGAGCCCTTATCTTGGACACGCTGTATTGTACAGTTTAGTGCATGGTACTAGAATCTTGCAATGGGTACTTTACTTTTTTGGGTAAAAAAAAATGGAAGACTAACTACAAAAAGCCAAGAGGCTGCAGTGTTTTCGAAGACTCCATGTCAGACGATTCTCACCACAACAAAAAAAAAAGGATGTGTGGTAAATATCTGAATACAACATCTTATACAGGGTGTATCAAATAAAAAAGTAAATTTTGCTTTGGTGTTAACTACACGACGTATAAAGCACAAACCCACCGAAACCGGATTTCATCATTAAAGAATAAAAAAAAGTAAATTTAGAGCCAAAAATTCTTTAGTCCGGGCCTGATCCAAGGAAACGTCATGTTAAGCACCCGCTAAACGTGGTATTATGTATAAATACATTCAGTATTATTCTTAATGGTATGCCGTAAGTTAATTTAACGTCATTCTGAATAAATAAAGGGCCCTTGTACAAATAGCAAAACTGAGGCATTTTAAATTTCTTTTTATAAAATAAACATTCCTTTTTTGTTAAGAGCATTCTACGTAAGTCTACAAAGTATTATTTTTAATATCCTGGTAAGACGTTCGAGTTTCACCGGATATGCAACTTCAGTAGTTACAAAAACGTAAATATTTTTCTTTTGCTTTGTCGAATCGAGAGTTAGTTGTTAATAAACGGTACCACATGAATCTAAGTTATTTCTTTTGGATTTATTGAATCATATAACGCAAAATGAATTGAATCGAATTACACAGAAATAAATGTAAATACAGAAAATTTGCAAACACGCCTTTTTACTATGATATCGCGCGAAAATGAATCTATACATTTCCGCGCTTTTGCCGATGCATCAAGCTTCGATTTTATTTATATGAAATCATGATGGTCCTGAAAAGGATCGTTTTTTCGAGACGGGAAGAATTTAAATAAAATGTTCGAAGTGGCTTGCACTCAAGCGGCGATCCACACAAAACTAACAGCGGTAATGGCTGAATGATAGTGGTATGTGGGGGTATACTCGGGACAGCATTTAGGTTGGGCACAGGTGCGGCTCTAGCCCACGGCATTTATAAAATATTTTTTCCTTGTTAATGCTTACAGCATTAATAGACCGCCTGTGCATTAAGACTTTTTGATTGTATATGATTACAGCTGCTACATATTATTATATTTACCTCTATATCTGATACACCCTGTATAACACACAATCGTTGGTAATTTCACGTTTCACTGTTGAAGTTACTGAAAGAAGTAATTGCAGGGAAATTTGAATTTCGTCACTTATTACTAAAATAAAAACTGTACTTCCTATATAGAATTAATTCACGCAATTATTGATAATTATTTGCGCGTCAAAAAGAAACTGAGGTAATAAATTTTCTTTCTTCCATTTCAACATTTGATCGCATACTTCTTACATTCTTCTGCGTGCGTATTAAATGTCAGCAATGAAAAAGTGGATATCAAGAACGGTACACTTGCGTTTTCATTACCTCGCCGGATTGCAACAGCCAGCGTATAGCTTCTACAGTTCACGCGAGTTCATATTGGGATTCTGTGCATATCCAATTGGTTCGAATGTCGCTCATACTCGCGACAAATAACTCATGTAGCTCGTATACCTATCTCCGTAAAACGCGAACACCTCAGCGGATGGCAGTCATCCGTATAGGAGTTTAGCTAATCTACCAATCGCGGAGCGTGACCTGAGCTTTTTCTGCGGTTTGCAGAGCAGGATTGAGGCGGTTTTTGTGCGTAGAGATGTGTCAGACAAGATTTATGGGAATATTAAGTGGACAGATGGTAACCGATTATCTGATTGTAGATGTAAAAAATAAAATTTTAATGGTCGTATTATGCGTCAAGTTTTTCTTAACCGATTACTACATTAATATAAGGATCACTGATGCAGCGATTTAATTCATATTAGAAAGATCATGTTCAATTGGGTTTCAAATGTCCATTCTTTTTTTTTTTAAATTAATAGCAGGTATTGCAAATGATTTATTTCTAGGATATGTAAATAGAATTGACGAATTGAAAAAAAAATAGACAAATTAGACATTAAATTCAAATGAATTTGATTTACTTCTGAGTTCTTTTCTGTAGGTAACATGAGTAATTGTATTCTTCATGTATGTTCATGAAAATACAAAGATTAAATTACTGTTTGAAATACTGTCACTAATTCACTTTTTTTGGGTAAATTACTTTTTTTTTATAATACCATCCTTGCATTTCGAGTTTTTTAAGTAATCCTTTTTCAATAAGTTGTTAGGTGTCTATCTTACATCTAATTAATATATAAAATCTCTTTTATACAAAATTACTTTTTGATCCCGCGGTACTTTGGTTAATAATTCACGCATTTACACGGAGGTGCTGTGTGTTATTTTATTTTGAAAAATGTTCTTATTTATTTTAAAATATTATCATTTCTCAATTATAACGAATACAAATACGTCTGTACTTTATAAACGCTTACAAACATACGAGTTGTTTTCTAACTTTTTATGTTGTTTTTCTAATTTTTTTTCCATCCTCTTAGTTTTTCACAAGACCAGTGGTATTTATGCATTACGTGTCCTAAATTTAATCTGTAATAGTATAATATTTTTAAATTTAAATCTTTTATGTTTTTGTTGTTAATTATTAGGTATATTATATATGTTATTTAAATTGTTTTATGTCACATTTATCTTTAATAACATTACTGTCATTTTTAATTTGCTACGGTCCTTTAATTAATCTTTTGTGATAGTTATTTTTCATGTTTAAAATTGTTATTTCTCTAATATTAAATTTATGATTATTGTCTAATTGCCTATTCCAATTTTGGTTAACGTTGTACATTTTTTATATTAGTATTTCTGTGCATAAATTCAATTTAGATTGACCAATATCACAGTCTTGGCATTTTATTCTGTAGGTATATTGTATTAGTTTGTCTGTAAACCTCTACAGGATCTCTGGTTTTCGTAAATAAGTAATGAAATGTGAATTGTTAGAATTGTTTGACTTACGCCTTACTTTTATCTTGTATTGTTTAAGTAATTTTTGTATATTTTCTGGTAATTGTTAGACGTAAGGTATAGCAAGATATATATTATTTCTTTATGTTGATTGTTACAATTTTTTTTTTCGCTTCTCTGCCAATTGCATCCTTTTTTTTTATGTTTTTATTTATGAAATGTAGTCAGTAATTATAATTATTATTACAAAAAGAAATCAATTATTATTAAATCAGAAAATCAAATCGAATCAAAATTATGATTGATTTTCAGTGGAGTTTCTATCACCTATAAGGTGGTTGATGATGCAATGATTGAAGCATGATTTGCAACCCTCAAAAGTCAATGAGTCTCAAGAGTGGTTATCAATAATTACTGAATATAATTAAATAAATAAATAATTATTGATTTTATTTGTTTTTTATATAAATTAGATAAAAATATGAAAAAATGCAACTTATGTTCGCTATTTGCTTTCGCTTACTTTCAAAGTATTTTACTTATTTTCAGCAATGCAGATGTCACAATAACTATTAGTATTGTAATCACTGCAATATATTTTTATGTAACTTACATTCTGTAGTATTTTTGTGTGCGTCCAATTGTGGAAACCTTTTCTGTGATAATGAAATGGAAGAAACCCAAGAAACAGATAAAAATACTACATATGCGTCCATAACCTAGAAATAACAACTTTTTAAGGTGAGTCACCGATGGATTTGTAAATAAAACTACAAGTTTTGTTGGCATTTCATAGAAAAATGATCTTATCTAAAACCGCAAAAAAAAATATTGTTTAAAAATTTGTCTCTCTGGTAAATCGTAATTGACCTGTCTTCTTGTTAAATTCAATTTAAGGTATTTTAAAAGTTATTCCGGATGGATATTAGTTTTGAAATGAAAGCCCGGTATATTTTTGCTTCTTTGTGCATGAATTTCTCTTTTCTTATACACCATACTTGGCCAAACTGCAGCTCGCTTCCTAGGTCTTCAATGCGGCTCTAACCAACGCCGAAAAAAAATTAGTTTAATATAACTTTAGTTAAAAATAACTTAATATAAACCGCCACAAGAACTGAATATTATTGTATTCGATTTCACATATTCTTTGTTTATAAATGCGTCTAGCTTTTTTGTGCCAATTATATGTACTCTATATTCAAATTTCCCGCCATTATATACACGAATTTCGCTACAGAAGGTACTGCTGTTCACGGAATTTAAGAGACAGGAGAGCAATTTAAGGTAGGGTTACGAATAAACGTGTCAAAAGAAAACCGGCATTTTATTGAAACAAATTAAAATAATAGAGGGCCATCAGAATTTTATAACTTATTTTAAACATACAAACAAGTTCCCAGGCTTATCGTATTTTTTTCAGTCATATTGTACAGTACAGAGTCATAGTTACAATCGAGTACCCAAAATCGTAGGACACTGATTCGCCCTGAACCTTTCCCAAAACCATTGCTATATTATGCTATCACGAGACGATATGAGAGAGGCAGCTATAGGTTCAGACAAGTTTACATCGAGTGGTGTCCTAAGACTTATGGTGGCGCAAAATACTCGTGGAAATATTTCAAGTCATTTTTGAAGTATACATAAATTTAAAATTCACCGCCAGATTTTTACCACCAACATTTCAGGGATAATTCAGAAATAACGAAATTTTGGAATAAGATTGTTCTGAGTTAGTTTAAAAGTAGCTGTGTTTGGTGTAGTATTCGTTTCCGTTAGAAGATAACCACCGGTATCAAGATTTAATATTTTTGACTGATATGATGAATGGAACACTTACAATCACTTAAGTAAAATTACACGGTAAACAAAAAACTATTGTTGTACTCAAACAATTTTCAGTTTCTAAAAACAAAAGATGCTACTACATGAATACGATTTTGATGACAAAAACGTTTAATCACTTTTCTCGGCTAAAAAGTGAAAAATCACAATTCGAAGGTACAAAGCTTCAAGAATATCAAGGAATTGATGGAAAATTTTTAACTAAGATTTGCAGATTTAAGCAATTTTAAATCTTGCATCAATTTTCTTGTAAATCCATCTGAAATTAACATAATTATAGTGACGACTTCACGTTTCCCAAATATTTACTCCCTGATAAATCAGCCGGTCAGATATGGAATTAATCGAAATACAGGCGGACCTCGCATTGAAGATGTACCATAAATCATTAAAATCTCCAATATAATTTTGGAAATTGGTTGCTGAATCAAAATATGCTCCTCTAAAGAATGCAACACGTAAATTGATTTCGATATTTGATATAACGTATTGCTACGAATCTCTGTACTCAACAATGAAATTTATTAAATCGAAGCAGAGTTCCCAGCTAACAAATGAACATTTATCTGAGCTTATTCGTACGGCACTAGCAAGTTATGAATTTTCAACGATTCGCAGCTAAAATACAGACACATACACCAACTGCATCTATCAGTAAAGAATGAAAAAAAAATCTATAAGTAAATTTATTGTATTTGTATACCTTAATATATTTCTCAAAATAAATTAAAATGAAAATAAATAATTTTAATTTATTATTAAATTCTTATAATTTAAAAACTACATAATTAAAACGTTTATCTCTTTGCAGCTCTCAAAATTTCGAGTTAAGGATTTTTGGCTCTTCTCAGGATAAAGTCTGGCCACCCCTGTTATACACACGTAGAGAAAGAAAAATGTTGAATTAATCAAAATCACTTTGTTAAGCTCAAATGCGTTGATGTAACAATATTTTTTGTTTGAGTTTCCATAAATTAATTCTTACAGTAACAATTTCTTTTAGTTAACATAATTTTGTTGAACTAAAGAAACATTTTAGTTGTTTGATGAATAAAACGAATTTTCTGTTTGTATTAACTCAAATAATTCTCTTAAAATAACTAAAATGTCATGATCAAAACTAAGCTTCTTGGTAGTTGTTTTAACAAAAAATTATGGTTAATCAAACACATACAATACATTAAATTAAGATTTCCTATATTTTTAACTTTAGGCGTATATCTGAAATTCGCATTTTGTTATTTTAGCTACATCGAATTTGTTAGAAGAACACTTCACAGTAGTATATTTTGAAAAACATTTTTAATTACTTTAACAAAATTCGTTCTATTGATATAACTATATTAGATGTTCCGTAATGTTTGTTGCGTTAAACAAAATTTTAGTTGATCTCGCAAGAATATCGTATAATGAAGGCAACCATATCGTTTTATTAATTTAACAAAGCCAATGGGCTCACGTGTATAACAGTTTTCTTCCACATAGTAGCAAATACGTTAAATATAGGTAGGTATATATTTCAGAAATCGTCGTGAAGATGGCGTTCCTTCCATTTCACACCAGTAACTGACATAAGGATCATAAAGCACAACAGTCAGAGTTAATAAAATATCCCGCCTTATACAGATATTTTACACTTTATGTTGTGAATGAGATGCTAAATGTACAATACCAAGATACTTGAACATTCCCCCTTGCAAAGCGAATCAGAAAATGACCGATAGGTTGCTGTAGCAGCAAAATATTATTAACTAAAAAGCAATTCTATTTTGGCTCAACATAATTTTCTTGTTTAACACAAAAAAAATTGTTATTTTGACATAACAGATATCATTTATTCATTTTAACTTAAAATGTGTAAAATGTGTGTTAACCTAGCAACTTCTGTTTTTTTTATTTTAATGAATTCTTTTGGTTAATTTAACATGAAATAGTTGTTTATTTTACCCGAACACTTATTGCCCTAACAATATTGAATGTTTGAAATAAAATTATCCTGATTGTTAAAACAATGCTAAAAATATTATCAAATCTACACAATTATTTTAACATTCGCATTTTGTTACTTTAACAATGATATTTGTTTGACTGTATTTAACCCAAATTTCGTAGTTAAATGTCGCGTTTTTTGTTGGATTAACACATGTCCTTCTTTACGTGCACTATTAAAATATGTCAAAAGTAAATCAATGTAAATAAAAAAGTTACAACGCCCTCTACACGATTTATTAGCTACTAACGACAACGAGCAGATTTTAAAGCCGGCTCTGTCTCAGGCGACCAGGAGAAAAATGATGGAAAAAAGAACACAAATCACGCAGCGCGAAACAGACAGAGAGAAATATGAAGCGAGAAGGAGATGCGGCGAGGAAAGTATAGAGTGTATAAATGTTTATGTACTCCTGTGACCTCAGAAAGTACCGCGGGAGCCGATATTTTTCATTTCTCCTCCGATGTCTGCTGTTCAGTTTGCGTTTCGCGGTTTAACCATTATGATTTAGCATGGAAATGCCCTAGATTATATTTGTATGTAGTGTTTTTTGAATGCGTTTGTCTAAAGCGAGGATTGTAAGTTGGTGATTCAAAATTAATGATGAGTTTCCATGTATGGGTGTATAGACAGTAGATCTTTTACAAATCTTTTGCACGATAAATTATTTGATGTAAGCTTTTAAAACCGTTTTATGGTAGCAATTGTGACCGGTCAAGATTAATGTATGGTCGGTTAGAACGAGGTAGCCATTACAAATGTCGAATTTATTGAAATATTACTGAACGCTTCGCCAGAAAACCACTACAAGTACAAACACAGGTTCATATACTTACATACTAACATAATATATACTTATTCTATATTCTGACGATCACAGGTGTACCAACATTACGTACAGACTCGATGAGTAAATTGTCATCACGCAATTAATAAGAAATTACTCTTGTTAGCGTATATCACGCGGGTTTCAAGAAAGAAATACGAAAGTCATGTTTGCAATTAGCAAACGAGTAGCAGATAATCATTTCATGCTTGGAACAAACCATTTCCTATGTCTACGAGATCCTTTTACGCTCTGCTAGTCGGGCAGTAAAGTTGCGATTTAAAGGTGAAGTCGTACGATCTTGATTTCTTGTCTGGTGTCGTCAGTTGGGAAAAGGCAGATGTTTAATAAATTATCTTGTCACTATGATAAATTTTCGATCGGGAATATATTGTGCAATTGATATGAATGAATCGCATTGTATCATTTTTATATCCAACCCAACAAATTGTCTCTTTGCTAGAATTAGATTCGTTAGAAGAGTGGCAAAAATCCAAAATCCCTGGGAGTACGATGTAGGCAATCATATTTCTATAAAAGATGTTAGAATATACTATTTGGGGGATATTACTGTTACATTTAACATCAGCTTCAGAAAAATAGACTTATCATAACGAATGGTTTTAAATTTTATGCGGAAGTTCATTATAAGGGTGGAGATTATGTATTCAAACAATAGACTCTGTATACAGGGTGATTCTGAATATACGGGACAAACTTTAAAAACTGATTCCTGAGGTTATTTTGATCATAAAAGTTCATATGAGTATATGTTCAAAACGGTTTGGTTTTAAAGTTATTGAATGTTTAATAATAAATTATGAACTATGACTAACACGGTATAATATCACAGTTTGTTCTTCAAAAACTATTGTGTTGAGAGGGAATTGTTTATTTGTCATTTCAATATTTGTCATTAGTTGTTAGAGTATTCATTCAGTTTATTGCCAGTTTCTGTTTTCTAAAATGAATTATACGAATGCCGAGATGTGATATGCATTTCGTTTACGGTCTTGCCAATGGAAATTCGCGTGCTGCTAGACGTCTTTATGAAGAACGATACCAGAACCGTACACTGTTGAAAATATTACGGTGTTGGCGTTAATTTTGCGTTAGTCAAATATTTTAGTGTTGATTTTTCCAAACTTTGCCAGACGAGTTGACTACGCGTATTTAATAGAACAGAAATTACCAGAATTTCGTGTGAATTCTTTGTTCAGATATGAGGATTGACTATTTTTCTAGACATTCAGAAGCGTCAACCAATCAGAATTTTTCCCTCGGATAGAAATATAGAAACCCCACCTATTCTAATACAGTATTGTATTATACGCACCACCTGCATTGCACGTGTATCTGTTTTCGGGTTTGTTTCTCCGTATTAACATATCCAAACAAACCATCAAATGTGACTGACTTGCAAAATGTAACCTCGTGTTATTAAACGTTAATTCCAGTGGCCATAAAAAATTTAAACATCTTAAAGATGTATTGGGAACATCTATTTACGCAATTAGTTTAGATTTGAATCAAATAGCATAAACATTCACTTAATTTTATAATGGTTCTCAAAAAAATCATTTTAAAATTGGTACGTTTACTTCAAACCAAAACTTGTGAATGAGTGGTTTTGCATATTTATAATTGAGAAAACGTCTTAAAGAGAGAATATTATAGCGCTAAGAAATAGGAGTTGCATATTAAAAAGACATTGTGTTTAGAAAATGGTGTTAAAACACCCAATAGATCGCATTCATTTAGTTAAACAACTAGTAAATTTGTCTAGTCTAGATCAAATAAAATGTGACTAGAAGTATCTTATAATTCCACGTGTCAGTTGGACAAAATAACTCCTTAGCAATAGACAATACTTGACTATCTTTGCTCGTCAAATTTAAACTTCTATAGTTCTCGACAAAATAACACGAAAAGAGTGTGGACCTCATTCATTCATTCATTCATTCAAGTTAGGGTGGGCACTTGATGTCCGGGCACTTGAGCTTGATGCTCATTGTACCATCCCTATTGATTCTTTTATTTCCACTAGAGCAGCTTGGTGTGCTCTATGAAGCCCAGTATCTTGCCCAGTGGAAACTTGAGGACCTTCGAGGGCTCCAATAGATCTCTCCCCGAAATATTTCTGCCTGAGTACCTTTAGTTCGTCACATGTGCAGATTACATGTAAACTCGTTTCCTCCTGTAGTTCGCATCTTCTACACCACGGTTCGCTTGCACGGCCTGTGTTGTATAGATGCTTTTTCAGAGGACAGTGTCCAGTTACCAACCCAGTAATGGTTTTAACTTCTTTCTTACTGCGCTTGAGTAGGTTATCAGAGAAACTAACATCCCCATCCCCTATCAGTGTTTTGGTATGGAGTTGACCTTCAGTCGACCTCCATTTCTTTGTACTTTCTTTATCTAACCAGGTCCAGATCTCCCTTCTTGCGGAATCTTTAGTAATCCCACATGCGGGCTCTGGACCCATGAAGTGTCTTTTTAGAGCCCTCCTTGGCTAGTTCATCGGCTATTACGTTGCCCTTTATATCCTCATGTCCCGGCACCCAAATCAGAGACACCGTGCTGTCTCGTGCTAGTGCATTGAGGGATTGTTTGCAGTCCCTAACTAGTTTTGACCTAGTTACAGGGTTTGAGACTGCCTTAATGACAGCCTGGCTGTCAGTCATTATATTAATTTTCCTCTTCATGTAGCCCCCTTTTGCAATCATTTCTGCACAGGCTGCAAGGGCGAATACCGCTGCCTGGAAGACCGTTGTATAGTGTGGACCTCTTCTGACTATTAAAGTAGTCAAAAAAGTGTTAAAATTTTCAACAGTGTATCATCCCGCATCATTCAATATTTGCCCGTCTTCACCAACGTCTTAGTGAAACGGAAAATTTTAAAAAACGGACGACTGATAACGGGCACCCATCTACAGTGAGAACCCCACAAGTTGAAGAAATGGTACTAAATGAAATTGAGAAACATCCTACTACAAGCACCAGAAAAATTGCGTTTGCTTTAAACATTAGTTAGGCCACCGTTTGGAGAATATTGATGAAAGATCAACTGTTGTATACATATCACATTCAACGGGTGGCAGGCACTTTTGCCGGCAGATTTTCCGCAAAGAGTGGCTTTTTGTCAATGGATGCAACACAAAATCGCACAAAATCCCGACTATTTGGCTCAAATATTCTTCACCGACGAGGCTACTTTCTCTAGAAACGCGATTATTAATTTTCATAATAATCACATATGGGTCGAAGAAAATCCGCACGAACTAGTGAATGCCCGTCATCAACATCAATTCGCTGTCAATGTGTGAGCCGGAATTGTTGGAAATCACTTGATAGGTCCACATTTTTTGCTGGAAGAAGTTCCGTTGCAATTAAGATTACAAATGTATTTTATGCATGACGGTGCTCCAGCGCATTTTAGTTTAGTTGCTCGCGAGTTTTTGGACAATACGTATCCAGATCGGTGGATAGGACGGGGAGGTCCACAACCGTGGCCTCCTCGGTCTCCAGACTTAAATTCTTTGGACTTTTTTCTCTGGGGTCACCTTAAATCATTAGTTTATACGACTCCCATTGAAAATGTCGATGAACTGAGAAATCGTATTATCGCAGCTTTTCAAACAATTCGAAATACCCCTGGTATTTTAGAACGGACTCGCCAGTCAATACGACGGAGGATAGAAGCTTGTATTGCAGTTGGGGCGGTCATTTTCAACAGTTAGTATAAGTTAATTTTGTTTTACTAATTATTTTGTTAATTTATAATAAAAACATTAATTATGTTAACTTACTATTAAACATTGTACAACTTTAGAACTAAGCGATTTTGGACATATGTTCTTATGAACTTTTATGATCAAAATAACCCCAGGAATCAGCGCTTAAAGAGTGTCGCATATATTGCGGATCACCCTGTATCGCTCTTCTTTCGTTTGATTCGGCGGTGATCTTTGCCACTCTTCGTTATCATCACACATCGCTTCGATATCCGTTCACTCATTATCAAGTATGTAATTATCAACATCACCGCTGCGAAAGCCGCTGCGCAAGATAATTTCAAGCATACATAAGCGCAGTTTTGTTTTCGTTTAGTTGACATTTGTAACGTGTGCATTGTTATACAGATATGGGAGGTGTTTTTGATGTTCTTTCTTATTAGATGTGTCGCGAACTCCGCGCTGCACAATGAAATCGAGACGATAAGGGGAGTTGCAATTTCTGCAGAGACGGTAAGCTTCCACGTATAGGAGCTTATCGGGACCGTTTTTCGCATGCACACGCAACAAGTAACGAGTGATAATGAAATGCCTTTGTATGCAAGTCTACAATCTGGATTTAAATGCGTATATACATATACGTGTTTGATCTGTTACCTTTCGCAAATAACAACGCTCACAGTCTTTGTTTTCTTTCAAACCCCTCCTTCGGAGTCATGGCTTTAGTTTATCAAACTTTTTATCAACTTATTTAAATGATTTGACTGAGCAAATTTGACGATAGTGCCTATACTTAGGAAGAAATTCCAATAGAATTGAATCCACTGATTGTATATGGATCTGCTTCATGACTGATGACATGATAGTTTGTTTTATACGGCCTGTCGAATCATTCAAATTTACATTAAATTGTTACACCATATTCTGGTAAGCGGGCATATCAACATGAGATATGAGAACTATGTACTGTTATGTACACTAGCGACACGTTCTAATTGTACGACCTACAGGGTAAAATAGAGCCCATATCTTTAACGTGGATAGTAGACGGATTTATGCAGTAACTGGCCGCTTCGAAATATGTAAACACAGATGTGCGGTCTCTCTGTCGGTTATTTTAAAAAAGCTTAGACTGGATTTATTAATGTGCGAAGTTGAATGCATCTCTTATGTATTTGTTATCTTTGCGTAGGAATAAATTTATTTGATGTTTGAAGTATTTCGAATAGCTGTAGTGTTATTAAATGGTTTTAAAAAGTATTTTCATTTTACAGTTGAACTATGACTAGGAACTAAACCAAAGGCATGTTAATTATACAATAAATAGCAATATCAATGGGTTTATTACTTTTATTCATTTTATACGTATGCAAATAATAATGAAACTATCAAAATGGATCACATGAAGACATTTAAAGTATTTAGCTATACTGAAATCAGTAAAGCACACCTCCGTTATGAATGAAACACTTTTTTCAATATTACTGAACACATGAAAAAAGTGTTTCATTCAATCTAGTTAATGCATTAACTAGATTGCGACAGCCCCTATGCAAGATATTAAACAATATAGTAATAAGGATTATTACTACTTCCACTTTTCGTGAAGTGGGTGTTGCGCCAATTAATTTATTAAATGCAGAGAAATTTGTAGTAATTTCGTTATTGACAGAAATGCATGTTTTGTTTTCCCTGCAGCGTTACCCAAATATGCTTATATTTTTTAATCTAATTAATGTCATGATGATTCATATCATTTTTTTAACTCGCTCCGGCTTCCTTCTTTAACATTAAATAATAAAGGAGATATGGCGAGGACGCATTCAAAACCATGATTTTATATCAGATTATCAGATATTAGAAGGAAAAGCTCTACACTCGTCAGAAATATTTTTTATTAGTTATAGTAATGGTATGTTTCCATTAATATTATAATAGCAAGATAAAATAATATTTCGATTATAAATTCCCTAGTTTCAAAGATTTTACCTCAAAAGTCTCACAATATTTTTTCAAAAGAAATACAAAATTTGAATTACTGCTAAATTGAACAGTAGTGATAGCTATAAATACAAAATGCAGGTTTAAATTAGTAATTAATGATTAGTTTATATAAATATTAATTATTCATTATGTTAATATCGAAAAAAGAAGCCGGGGCGAATTAAAAATAGTTATGAAAACAATCATTGTGAATCAATTGGATTAAAAACACAAACATATTTGGTAAAGCTGTAGGGATTTGTAAAGAAAACAAAACATCTGTTTGTATACAATATTATATTTAAGGTAAGTAAATGAAAAAATTCGAATTGTGCTAACCGAGGTAGGTCGGCAGGCATAAGTATGCGCCTTTGATGTATTTAATTCTCTCTATTTTATAAGATCAATGTTTTTTCTATGTTTATTTACTGCATTCTTCCTTACATTTAAAGTAGATTTACTACAAAAAACACCGAGACCGCACATCTGTGTTTACATATTTCGAAGACGGCAGTGAATGCATAAGTCGTCTACTACCCATGCTACACATTTAGGCTCTGTTTTATGCTGTAAGTCGTACAATTAGAAAGTGTCGCTAGTGTACACTGACTTGCAATAAAATCGCGTACAACTAGTTTTACCTATGGTCAAGGCGAATCTCTTGTGACGTTTACTTTGACATTACTTCATTTAAATTAAAATGTCAAAGATATGCGAAAGCGACAAAATAATAATATTATCAAAATTGGAAGAGGGCTATGCAATAAGAGATGTAGCTAATGCATTGGTCGGTCTATTCAACTTCTGTTAAAGTCCCAAGAACGCTTATCAAAAGAATAGTGTAAAAAAACTGTATATTCACCTCCAGGTAAATTAAAAGTGACAAGTAACTGTACCTACTGGCCAGTAAACTTATATCAGCTTATATGTTAGTTAATACAAGGCGTAACTCATTAATCACCGGTTATGACAGATATATGACAGATTTGTAACGTCACGTGATGTTTGCCTTATTCTGTTGAATTACCAGCAAGTGAATGTAATTGACACCACATTGACATTACTGACAACACCACTTGTCATTACAACATGACACATGACATCCGCAACAAACCTGACAAATAACATTTATCTTTGTTTAACAGAGTATTGTATAGATATTGCATCTCTTTTACACAAAGTATCACCTACACAAAAACATCGAAACCTTTAAGTAGTAAACTGGGAGATCAAACATGATGAATAGAGGCAAATTATTTACTAGTCGCTTGTACATATATTTGACCAGTAGCTACTTTTCACTTTACTTACACATGAAAAGACCCTTGATATAAATAAATCTACGGCTTTGTGTGTCAAGAAAAGATGGGAAGAAGAAGGAAGTATTGAAACAAAAGAAGATTCTGGAAAACTAAGAAAATCAAATGAAGAACAAGAACTATTAGCAAATTATTTAAGAGAGAATCCTTTCAAACCAACAAAAGATGCTGTTCATAAAACCAATTTTCCTGCAACATGGTCTGCAGCATCCCGCCGAATTAAAAATTCTGAATTAAAAAATTGTTCCAATGCCAAAAAGTCGGCTAAGCTACAAATAAACTCTCAAAGGTATCTAGAAATTTTAGGTAAAGTGATAAAACACGTTTACAACAGAAATTTGGAATTTCGTAATGCAAATTAGTTATGGGCAGCAGTTCTTGGGAAGAATTAAGCGGAAATCAAGAGCTTTGGAGAAATTTAATCTTGTCACAGCAGGATTATAACAAGTTATAGAAACTAATGATATTACAATTAAATACTAACTTTCATACTTATTGATTTAAAACTCCAATAAATGTATATATATTATTCATTACCATGATCAATTCCTTTTTTGTCACTTCTCTCCGTGCTGTTATCGGTTTTTATTTGATTCAGACAGTTACATAAACCCCATGACGGGTGTCAAATCTAAAGTCAGTTTACATTAACAAATAATCTTAGAAACGTGTCAAATTGACACTCAAGTCAGCGTATGTAATGACACCTTGGTTTATATCAAAACTAAATAGTATAAAACTATGTAACTTAAATAACCAATAAAAAGTTACAAATACAACTTTAAGAAACCCAATAGTGTGGTTTTTGACGAAATAAACAGATTAATTAAACTTTCTGGGAAATACTAAATACTAACGATACTAACTTCAGTACTTCTCAATATAACATTTATTCAAATCTAAATTTTCTAATTTTGTTGTCACAATCCTGCCAACCGAAAGGTAAGAATTTTTCCCAAAAAGGTATGTTCAGTGGCGCCAGCGGTTAACACGTGCAACTGATGATTCGACAGGCCGTATAAAGCAAACTGTCAAAATTATCAAACAGGTCTTGACTGAAAGGTCATATTTTAAACCTATAATCACAGTATAAACCTTATCCAGTGTCGGCGCCTTTGATGTTTTGTCTATCAATTTAAGGAAATTCGCGATGGCGTTTGGCGGCTATATTTGCAACTAATAATTGCAAAGTGGGTACGAAAATAACCTATATACTCAAACAGACTGGCAATTGACAGAAAATCGCGCAACATCAATGTCACTCCTATAACAAAATGACAGAATGGAACGGCTTTGTGGGTTAGATTTTTGCTTGTAAATAAATTCAAATTAGTTACAATTTCACCCACCTATGCGACACCGCAAATTTCCTTGGGCGCCATGTTTGAAACCCATGTTACCGGCGATGTGAAACTATTGGATATACATATATACTCTGCTATAATAGCAATGGCAAACCGTTAGCCTTATCATCCAACGTGGTTCTACATCTCTTGCTGTGAGTTGAATTAATTAATTATTATCGTCATTCATTGTCCTTTTACAAACTTGTTCTCTCATGAAGCTGAAATTATACAGCGAAAGCTTAATAGATACATGTAAATGAGGAATCGTCTTTTCATCAATCTTTGGCTGCTTTTCCTATTATTTCATCTTAATTTCAACTTTTGTCCTAGCAATAGTAAAGTTTTCTGGCCTATAGTAGCAAATGCGTTAATTCTACAAGTACAGAAATTGCTGTGAAGATGGCGGTTCTCTTAGTTCACTACGCTAACTTTCCATACTCGATATAAGTTTTCTACATGGCACACATAGTTATCAAATATTTATCATCTATTGTTTGCCAGATAAATATTTCTTAAAAACTGCTATCACAACAGTTGGCCGATTGCATACGGGCGTCCTTGATTTTTGCGAATTAACCACCAATGTGGATAGGATTTTCCTTATTATTAGAAAAAAATCAGAAATACTGAACTTTTCTTTGTAATTTTGCTTTTAAACAAGTAAAAAGCCTAAGAAAATTATCTTTAATTTACAAATTATACTTGTGAGTATTCCAGACTACATGCAAAATTTTTGGAAAAGTTGGAAAAGTACATTTCGACATTTTACTGCGAATATTCCAGGTTACATGAAAAACCCTTCGAAAAATTACTTATAGTTAAAACTATTGCTTTTAAGAGTAAAATACCTATACGGTTTTAGGCACACAAAATTGCCCAAAAATCGTATAGGAATTTTACCAAAAATCTTTTAGTGTGTAAAAGATAATAAAATCAAAAATTGGATAAAGAACAGCAGTTTTGCTATTTTTGTGTATTTCTGCTTTTAAGTGCAATAATTTTCTTGGGAAAAAATCCTCCTGTTGATTACAGTTAAAAGCAGAAACACATTAATTTGTTATTTTCTCACTGTAAAAAACTTGCAATCTTTGCAGCTGACGAATATTAGAAAAATATCTTAAATTGTTGGAGCATGTATAACTTATAACGTCTACCATTATTTTGTTTGAATTAAGCTAATTGAACATTTTTTACATTGTAAACGCATTGTTCGCGTATAAATATAAAAAGTGTTCATTTTGCGTTTTATGAGCCAATTAATATTGTTGTTCTCTCAACGTGCACATGCATATAATTAAACATTACACTAAACGATTTCATAAAAGGGAATCTATGAATCTAAAACACTCCTGCATTAAACAAAAATTCACTTACGAAATCTAGGTATATAAAAATGTGACATTTAAAATCTTCCATATTGAATATGAACTATGTAGTACTCGATAAGTCATCGAAGGTCGATTGTTCAGCAAAAATGAATAAGATTTACACTGGTAAATAGACAAGTATTGTCAGCCTTGTTTGGTAGTTTGCTTAGAATAATGTGTCTTTATATAAATTCAAAACTGGTAATATTTTCCAAGGTTTCGATTGCGAATGTAATAGAAATCTGTAATCGTTAGTGACAGTTGCATTATTTAGTTTATAGACGCATTGTCGAAGTAACGCATAAACACTGAGGTTTGTAAAAAGGGTCTGAGATATTACCTTGTTCAGTGTAGCAAATAAATGTATGTATATTGTTCCCGTACTAATAAAAATACAATGAATGATAACACGCTACTGCAAGGCGTTTTAATGTATGTCTTTAAATTGATTCTTAGAAGTTTTTGCACGATTATGTAAATATTTATATAGTATTGTTGAATAGAAACAAGAAACAAGGTCAATGAAAAGAACACGCGAAAAATTATTACCAAAATGTTAATACTAGGACACAGTAATATGATATAAAATCCGTTACGAACTTTGAAACTTTATTTGCAACATTAAGATGTTAACCTAATATTTCTCAGT
This sequence comes from Protaetia brevitarsis, assembly GCA_004143645.1. Lineage (NCBI taxonomy): Eukaryota > Metazoa > Arthropoda > Insecta > Coleoptera > Scarabaeidae > Protaetia > Protaetia brevitarsis. The sequence goes on from RXPK01000200.1 coordinate 242,249, forward strand.
GGCGTAGCAATGGTAGGGTAAACCATTGTGTAAAATTCATCTTTATTTGATTAAATTTGCCTTACATATTAACGTACAGAAAGCGCGGTTTAATTTTCCAAACTACCACTATTCTTTTTGTTGGTACCCGTGGCGCCTTCAATCGACTAAGAAAACGATTTTGCAATTTATTTGGGGATAAATGATTGTTGATCCTTGAGGATCAACAAACAAGCTATTACTACTTTTGTGCATGACAGACAAAAGACTGAAAGTCACAGGAACTCATTTGTTTTCTATTTGATTTAATTAATCATGTATTCAGGTTTGAGAGTATGAAGAATCTGAATAATTTATTTGTTTCAAAGCTTGTATTAATTTGTGAAGTATTAAGTAATTATCTCGTATTTGAAAGCGAGTTAATAGAAGTATAGTATACCTATTAATATGGATATAATATTTGTCGTATTTACGCTGACTGCAATTATAAATGTTCGAAGGCAATTATAGTTTATAGTAAATTACCAAATGTCCTCTATATACCGGGTGCGCCATTAGTGTGCCCACGGAATTTAGTACGAAAACTATCAAAGTTAGAAAAGTGAGATATTCTATACATATATAGTATATCACTGCGTATCATATAAAATTATTTACAAATATACAGGGTGTTTCCGCAACCACCTTCAACTTTTTTATTTTAAATAGATTGCTATATTTTTAAGTAGATACTTTTGATAGCCACCTAAAATGTCTTGAAATGATATATGTATGGGTATATGCACTTTCGACAATTAGTTTTGGATATATCGCAATTTTGTCATAATTTTACAATTACAACTTCCGAGATTTTAAGCTTTATCCCAAAAAGTGATGTATTGTCACACGTTATTCTTTTGTTATCAATTGGGGGGCTAACACTTTATATGTTTCGAGGAGATGCAACGTAAAAATATATACAGGGTGTTAAATATGTAGTGTCACATTTATTAAAATTCAAACGCTTTTTTTTCGATTTGTTTAAATGGAACTTATATTTTTCGATATTGTTAGCAAATTACCTTCGAAATGGTACCAATAACATAACATTTATTGCCAGTATTTTCGAAGATATTTCAATTTTAAGGAAAATACGTTTGCAATATTCAATATATGCGGTACCCAATATGGCTAGGTAGCCATGATCTTCAAACAAAAATTAAGAATCTAACGATACGTCAAATCTTTGCTCAAAATTTCCACCTAAAGTCGTTTTTTGTAGTTTCTCCTTGGTATATTAAATTAAATGTAGTTTTTCTACTAATAAAATACCTTTTTTGTAGAAGATGCGGCAAAATGTTATTAAGAAGAGTTGTACAGATTAATACATTATGCAAGTATACAAAATTTAAGCAAGCTCAAGCATGCTTTGGAAACGATGTGATATCTTGTTTTTCCAAAACACTTTCTTACTGTAAAAAAGCTTAAAATCTTTGCATATTCGCCGACCTGTCGGCCTTTCAAGATCTAATATCGACATAGGTCGAATTTATCGCTCGAATCTGCACGCTCCTCTCTGGCCTAATTAGTAGGGCCCTCCTCCGGTAAACGAGAGAATGTAGGTTCGAATCCTGCGTGAGGAGAAAATTTTTCTTGGCAAAAATTCCTTTTAATCATTACAGTTATTAGCAAAAATGCATTAATTTGTTAATTTCTTAATGTAAAAAGAGCTTGCAATCTTCGAGTTTGAACATTCAGTTAATAATTGGTGTAAATATAATAAGATATCTTTAAATACTACAAAGTGTGTGATTGTCTCCTTCAGTAAGTAAGTAAAAATCATCATCTGCATTATAATTAAATTATTGACAATGCACGTGTGCCAAGGAACAAACGATAAAGTGAAAGACTTAGGCATTTTGTTTGATGCACAATTTACTTTTACCGCGCATATTTCCTCAATGTGCTTGATGGCGTCTAGACGCTTGGGTTTTATAGTTAGATCATCGAAAGATTTTCGCGATCAGCACACTATTAAAACATTGTACTACACATTTGTGAGAAGTCGCCTGGAGTCGTATGGTTCCCTACTATTCTTACCTTAACCTGGCTGTAGAGAAAATTCAAAAATTCATTTAAAATGAATGGAGTTTACCCGGACCATAACACTAACTACAGAGTTTTGGTGGATCTACATAATATTCTTAGTCTCTCTGATCGAAGAAGTTAATTACAGTGCTAAATTTTTACTGGATTTGCTAATTAATAAGATTGATTGCCCTTTGCTTCTTGCTCTGATTGAATTTAACGTACCAGTCATGAACACACGGTCTACTACAACGTTAAGGGTTCCTCGTGTCAGAACGAACGTCATGATTAAATCCCCAGTGTACCATATTTGTAATAAATGTTGTATATAGTGATGTTGGTTACTGACTGTTATTTGATTGCATTTTGGTACACACTCAAGTATGCTAATGTTATAGCAATGCTTATAGTTACTTTTTATAATCAAATTTGTCTATTTATTGATTATTTAATTTAATAGCGTTTATCAATTTTCTTGTATATGGAACTGTAAATTTTTCTTTGTAAATCTATCTTTCATATTGTCCTGTAAATGTTTTCTTACTGTTAGGCAAATAAAGAACTATCTGATTTTATCTTATCTTATCTTAATTTTGTCGTGTCTCCTACGGAAAAAGCTCTTTATTAGTGAAAAGAGTAATGTTTTTGTAAATATCCAAAGCATGTTTGATCTTGCTTAAATTTTGTGTTTGCATAGTTTATTAATCTGATAGTCCAGGAATTTTAGCACCAAAAACGGGTTCGCTCCGCAAAAAATCCTGATAATTGAATTTTCGATTGGATTATGTCAGAGGGTGTCCCCTAAGTATAAAACCAAGTTTGTGTCGTCCAAAACAGTGAGCGTTAGCCGCCATTTTGAAAAACGCCTTTTTGAAATTATCTCAGAAACGGTGAGTTTTACGTTAAAAATTGTAAGAATCTTTTTCGTAGAAAATAAAATTTTCCATCTTTTTTATTTGAAACTTTTTTCTCTATTGTTAATATTTGCCGAGATATAGTCGACTAAAAAGACAAATTTTCGTTTTTGGAAAATATCTCGATAATTTTTGGAAATACGAAAAAAATGTAATGATCAAAGTTGTAGAGCATAACATTTTCTACAATTTTTGTATAAAACATTTTTTTGTTAAATCGATAGTTGCTGAGTTCTAGCGCAATGAAAGTTGCCGTCAGGTAAAGAAAAACAGCGATTATTGGTGATAGCATGCCAAAAAAATCTGGAATTCGTGTTGAACAAGCTGTCTAAAAATCCTGGACTATGAGTAACTTTTCTTAATAACATTTTGTCGTGTCTTCTAAAATTAGAGAGAAAAACTATTTTTTTGTAAATTTCCAAGGCATATTTGATTTTTGAAAACTAAAAGTATGGCACAAATTACTTTCTATCCAAGCAGAGCTAAACAACCGAAGATGAAATTTCAGTTCAAAATTTTTTTTTCTATTCATGCGTCGATCCGGGGACACACTGTATATACATAATTTTTTTAATTGAGAGAATTTGTCTTTCGTCAAACTAATCTATTCTAGCTGGTCGATTAGTTGACATAATTTTTAAATTCAATCTTTGGACAGAAATAATGTTATTGATTAAATATTCAGAAGCATTACCATAAATAGTGACACCTTAATCTATAATCGATTCAACCAAAGTAAAATAAATGGTATATATATGGCACTAAGTGGCATAAAATCTAGAAAATTTGCAAGTAAAAGAGATATTTACATTTTTCATTACATACACCCTGGGTCTCTATGATTTTTACGCCACTGATATTTCCCGGAAAATATCAAAATTTAAGCAAGTCATGATTTACATATAGCACGAATGCACCGTATACGGTTTTTCCATAACTGCTTACATTTTAATCGGACGCTGACATACCTACATCATATAAAATTTTAATACAGCCTCACTTACATTTCCTTTCGCAATTAATACTTATGGACTGGAATTTTTTACGGTAAGGATATATCATTAACTCGCAGCGACTGCTAATGACTGTGCTGTTGTTCCGAGAAAACGTTTAACGAAAGTCTTAATATTAGATATCCTAGTGTGCGTTATACATGGATGCGTATATATGAACATGGAATAACATTAAAATACAATAATCGTTTTGGATGTTTCGATAAAAATCCAGGGTTATTATACATACGACTAATAACTTTTAATGGCGAAACTGCAGGTGTGAATTGAATTTTAAGATGGGCGTTGAAAGCTTAAAAATGTAAATTGTAGAAATTTATGTAAAAAAGTTTTAAAATAGTTGAGAAAAAATTTGTTTGAAATACATGATATTTTAGATCATTTGTCTATTATCAATTTCTCGAGATTTGTTGCAGTTAGGCAAACCCAACATCAACATTAATAAACGATATGGTTAACTGCCTGCAATATATTTATATTCAATTACTTGACATTGTAATTTATTCTCTATCTCTCTTGCACCCTTATAAAACTCTTCAGAGCTTTTATTTAATTTTCCAAATCAAATTTGAAACAGAAACTAACATTTATGTGATTAATATATTATTTTAAAGGACGCATAGGTAACAGATGATTTATTTTGTTAGCCACCAGTAATATTTTTTATCGCTAGGACAATAAAAATAGTTCATATACGTGTTGCACGCGCTATCTGTCGATGGTACATTACTAAACTCTAACAATAATTATTATAAATTATAGTCGCTTACTTGGGACTTTAATAGAAGGTGAACAGACCAGCCCTTAAAAAAATAAAATTGCTGATCGAACACAAGGCATAGTTGAAACTCAAAATGGCAGAAAACGCCCAGTGTGAAATATTTATTAGCTAAGTCATAAAAGTCATGACACAAAAGAAATTCCCCAATGTTATTACAAAAGCTATGAATTAAGCTTTGTTCTTTAATTTCAACGAGTAACAGATTATACAGATTTTAATGGCCAAACTCTGTAAACCTAACCTCGATTATGGAAAATGTACAGTTGCCGACATTAATATTTAGCACCATTATACAGCGTCGATCCATTCGTTCGAGTGCTAAATAATGATGTGGAAAGCTGTACATACATGGTTTTTATTTCTTGTAAAATAATGATGATATTCAAGAATTTAATCTAAAAGCATCTTTGATATTAAATATACAAACTGCTGCCTTCGTTATGTGGATACAAGCATTTACTGTGTTATTTACTAACTGAACCATGACAATATTCGTTCCACACAAGATTGTCGCCTAAAAACTTGGATTCGGCTTTCCGTGATTGTATGTGATCTATATCCAATCTCGGAATGTCTCTGCCTCGTATTAAAGATTACGTATTTAGTCATTTCTAGATTTAATGACAGCTTTTTACTAGCAAACTAAATGTATTCAATACCGTAATTGATTGTCAAGACGGCTATGTCATCGGCATAAATGGTTTAACGTATGTTCGACAGAAAAAGTACTATTAACATTAATATATAGACTAAAAAGTATAGGTTCAAAAACCGGCCCCTACGGCACGCCCATATGAAACAGAAATAGGGTGTATAGAGTTGAAAGCATTATTATTTATTTTTGTGGGTAGCTGATGTGTTTTTAGTCCCACAAAATTGAATATACAAGATGGATGAAGCAAACCATGGCATGCAACCAATACCTCTAACGCCATATGTTTGCAACTTCTCCAAAAGCTTATCGTATTTAACGCAATCGAAAGCTTTCTTTAAATCACAGTACCAAGTACAGATTTTCTTTGTGCAATACGGTCTAGAATAGTGCAACAGAAATTAAGGCCGTAGATGTAGACCTCTTGTTCCTTAAAACTATGCCGAAAATCGTTATAATAACATGCTTATCGAGGAAATGATTTAAGCGATCCAACATACAGTTTACTCATTTATTTGGAAATACAAGACGTATAGCAATTGACCTATAGTTAAAAACATCTTTACAATCCCTTTTGTGACACCCTGGTATCTTTAGAATTAAATTAATAATAATTATTATTCTAATAACCTTACAGAAAGCGTTATAATTCGTTTATATGTACCATTGTAATTTTTCAAAGATAGTTATTATAAATATTAACGAATAAATAAATAAATGAACAAAATACTGTTACGTGCGCCTGTTTGAAATAGATTACAAACTGAACTCATAGATGGCGCTACCTGTGTAGCGAAGATCAGTTTAATTAGTTAAAGCGCGAATAGAGGGTGATAGATATCGATTGCTCTAGAATCAAATGTTCGAAATCTAAATACATTACACATTCTATTGGAGATAGCTGTAAAGTAATAATCATATGCCAACTGAACAGTGCTATAATAATAAATAGTTGATATAAATTGTGAATACAAATAAGTAGTAATTACATGAATTTAGTTTATTATGAGCTTTTAGTAGTGCTTTAATTATTTTATCATTGATATTTATAGTAGTGCTATTTTATAACACTTAATTAAATTTAATATACCGCCTGCGTCAGTTATTTGAACCCTGAAAACATAATACACACTAATCCGAACCACTACGTGCCAACTACTCTTCCACCCTACACTTGAACCTCTTTATTACTCTAAAATATCACTTTTTTCCTGTCCTAATAAACTACCTAGCCTTGCTTTTCATCTTTACTTTACCCATAACTAGCTCGCGTACGTTCACTTGGTATTATGCAAAAAGTATAATGCACATTTTATTTATGCCGGTGTTGAGTGCATCGTAATCTTAGACATGCACGAATATATCATTTGTACCAACCTGTATGCATTAGTGTTATTATTCAACACCAGACGTAAGATATTGAAATGAAAAGTGACTGAGAAAAATTACGAAGACATATATGTTTTATGGCATTGTTCGCATCAATGTTTGTTATTTTCTTAGAGCTTTTCTTGCAATCGCTTTACTACGTAACATGAAAGATATATAAAATTAGAAACCCAAGAATTTATGCATAGTTTTGGAAAAGTATTTAAGTATTAAGACCGCGATAATGCAAAATAGTGTTAGCTATAGGTACGCATATATGTATGTATATTGAAATCGTCAGAAAACATTGTCGAAGTATCTTTCAACTGAAGAATATTCTCATTTTGCAATAATGTGAACAATTTAATGGTAATCTTTTTATAGATGCTTCGAAGTTGAACTTAAAAGCTGTTCTTTTACATAGTATATAGGAAAAACAACTACCCATTTCATTCTTGTCGCATATGCTGTGACTCCAGATCCGTACGCAACAATATTGAACTCTTTTAGTTTTAGTTATTTAATTTGCAAAGATTTTTTCGAAATCAGACGTGATGGAAGAAATGTATCTTTGTTGTTATTATCAGCAATGCAAAACAAAATGAAGAATTCGTTTCATTTTCATCATGATTTATAAAGGAAAAAAAAAAGTGTTACTGCCTATCCTATGTAGATTTATACTTTCCGAAAGGTGAAAAATAAACTATCTAGGTAATAAAAGAAAACATACTTTGCAGCGAACAATAGGTAATTTCTTTAATTAAAGACTAAAACATATTACTATATGCTAACTAGAGCTACATTTATGTATACAATTATGCCTTAATTTCTAATTTCAAATGCTTGTGCGTAATTACCTATGTATGTAAGTACGCACTGTTGAATCATTTTTTTATTCCAATAATTATCTGAATAAAGTTCCTACCAATTATTTTTTATTCAGTTTTCTACCTATCACTGCTAGACAATAACCTGTCGAGTAGTGATAGAAAATCTTTTGAATAAAGAGAATGACATATTATTTGAATAAAGCGCTTCTGGAATAATTGTTTCACCAAATAAAGCGTTATTCAAATAATTTACTACTGAAATAAATTTTGATGTATTGTAAAACGTACGCAGTTTATCGCATCTCCAACGAGCTGAGGGTTTGAATTGATATCATGGCTAATGTTACCTGACTTTAAACATATTTCCTTTGTTCTATTATTGTAAACTTTGAAAAACCTGTCCACTTAATCGTTCAAGAAAATACACAGATAAACGGAAATGTCATATTTACACTCACCTAAGTTTATAATACAAAATGCTTTAAGCAATTATTTACATACATACTGATATTTCGTCTATTATTAGGTTAGGATTAGTGATAAGTGAAATATGGTAATAAATAACGATATCGCAATAACTAAACATTTCTGTACATTTTCTTCGCAAAAAAAATGTCTCTTACTTTTTTGTGAAGAAACCTGTTTATTAGAGCTGACTAGTACAGAAATGTTTAGTTATTGCGCGTTCGTCTACGAGTGTTAAGCGTAATAAAATACCTGGTTTTTCGAGAGTCAAATTCAATCCGTTTGTTTGGTCCGTTTTATCAAAATTATATATGTTAGTGACTTTGAAAGGGGTCGAAGATCTACTATTGAAAGTAGAAACATATGTAGAGGACCGTCGCATACTGGCTTCGGTTTAGCACTTCCTCGCAATAAAAATTGTGTTTAAGAATATTTAATATTTATAAATTATAGTAATAAGTGTAAGTATATTCTAGGATGACACCGCCAATTAAATATATCATATCTTCTTAGGGTAAAAATTATGAAAATGAAATAATAGATATAATAAGGGAGTTATTCCTGAAAATACATCATAATAGTGTTTTAAATAAAAAAAAACAAGCCATTTGCTTAGGTAAACAAACAAACAAAAGAAAAATTGTGTTTCCCTTTCTTTGTAAGAAATACGTGGTTTATGCATAAAATGTCCATTAATACATTTTACTCGACGATCTTTGCTTAAATAACTCATGTGCTCTGTATTGTGTTGTTCTTGTTTTCGTCGATATAAAATCACAAAAATACCTGAACTAAACAAGTGACTCATGTACTTACGTTTGTTTAAAAACTAAATATAAGCAATTCTGAAGGAAATACGTTAGTATTTATATTTAAGTAGATAAGTATTCCTTATAAGAACTTAATGTATTTGTCATTTTAAAAATGGCTTCTAAATTTGTGTAGGTACATTAATTTTTTTTGCCCCGGTATTATTTTAGTCAGGGCCATTACTACAATCGCAGTTTAAACCGTAGATCAATAATCTTTGGTTTAAACTTCACTTTAGACTTACAATCAATATAAATAAAAAAAAATAAACTGGATCTTGCCATATTTAATCCTTAAATCGCGATTACTACAAGCTGATCTAAACTGATGTAATACTTTGTAAAATTAATAAAATGGAGGGAGAGAGGGTGGGCTGAGGGAGGTTGACCGTGATTGGCACCATCACTCAATATTGTAACGAGCCGCCACTGATTTAAAAGAACCATTTTCTTCAGTTAATACATATTGTGATGTAGTATATTCCATAATTAGATGAAAAACATAGTTGGAAAAATAAATAAATAACTAAGAGGGCTTTCATATAAAAAACTGGGTTTACAATTTTTTTGTACTACCGGTTTCGGTCTATGACCGTCTTCAGGCACCTAAAAAATTACAGTTATTTAAAATTAGGAAAGAACATTAGGATAAAACTTCATTTATTAACAAAGGCGATCAAACAAGACATCGAGATCAAGATAACAACCACAATTCCATATGTATTACATTCGATTATTTTCAATTTCACCTGAATAAGGCTAATAATTTAACTGAACCCAGTAGTGAAAGAATAATTTCAATGTAGTAACTAAATTACAATTTCAAATTGAAGCAATTAGGAGGCTATATAGATAAAACTGTTGCAAAATTTATAATAAATTTTATTTGTATTTACTTTTTGGACTATTTGAAGAATGGCGAACTAAGGAGGCTGGGAATCCCTGGATTATTTAATTAATTAATATTTATTTGGAAAACAAATGAGATAAAAATTTATCATTGAATGAAGAATATCATATATTTTTTCAGAATAAGAATAATGCAGTTGTTCATTTGTTTTTATTATTTTTGTGGATAAATTTTGCCCAACCCTGTATATGCCTAGCATTTGTTTATTGTGAATCAGATTTAAATTTAGCACAATGCAATATCTTAATATGGCGTTGAATAAGGTAGAGAAAAAGAAAATGTGTTCCCCAAATATTATTTTAGATTTTTTACTGTTTGCAGCGATCATACTTTTATAATAATATTTTCCAGACAAAATTCCAGGTATATATTATAATGTTAAAACTGTTTCTTTGTTGGCCAATCCAAAATTACGAAAATATCTTACCCTAAACAGAATTTCCTGAAACCTTCCAGTATTACAACCTTAGATCATTCACCCAAACTGATAGATACGTGATCGTAACCAAATAACCTCGACTGCAGTACTGAGAAATCGCATCGTCACTATATTCTTCTAAATTTTCATCATCAGAGCTAGATCTCTGCATCCGTAGCGGGTATACCATATATAATAAACAAAGGGGCGCCCCTCTTTTAATATTTTATTTTACATTAATTCTCACATTACCTCCTTAGCAGGATAATACAGATGTCTACATCTATATTGACGTCTTCCAACATGTATTATTAATTTTATTCGTCGAGGGAGATAGCGTTATTATACTAAAAAGTTGCGAAATACCATCGATATGGGAAAATCGGTTTGGTGATTAATACTTTGCACACACAACACGTAGATACTGTGAATTGCTGTGCGCTTCGTGCAATGCGATTTATATTTCCGACGAAGAAAGCTCGCTCGCAACTCTGTCGATATATGACGATAGGTTTAGATACAGTTACCGCACGGGATTGTGTAAGTTGATTGCGAATCCGTAACATTTTAAAATACGCTCTACTGGATACAATTTTATTGTTGCAATAGGTTAGATGTAAATAGATAGAAAATAATTGTGCTATAGAAAATCACTTTCGTTATTATGCTAATACTTGAAATCTTTGATGAAAGGAGATAATTTAATTAAAAAGTTAAAACCCAATAAATTAGATTTAGCGAGGTAAATGATAAAAGTTGTTTAATTCTTTATTATCATATCAAATTTTCGGCAATATACTTATACAGGGTATTCCACGTAACTAGTTCATTAAAAGTTTATGATGTTCTATTATTTACTTATATTTGGAGATTTGGGCACCAGTATCTCGTTCGATTGGAACTATAAATGCAAATACCTAAACTAAAATATCAGCTTCCGTTGACCGGAAATGGATGTCAACTTTGTTATTTAAATAGAAATGATATAATTTTTTATTCTTTTTGGATTCTCCAACTATAAATACGTCAGGTTCATAACTATTCGTATAGCTACATGTTGTCGCTTTTGAGTTATTTAAGTTTTCCTTTTTTTTTAGCCATAATCATTGCATCATTGAGAAATTAATATCTCGGTTAATACTGCAAGTAGAGACTCCAAATTTGCTATGTTATGAATGTAGATATTACTCTAAGAAACGGTAAGCACACTTAACTGTTCTAACATAGCAGGGGTGTTCAAACTGAGGAACAAACGTGACATATTTCAATGCAGAAAAGTCTTTTCTTCTAGAACATCCGTAATTTTAATTCGGATTAAGAAGTACAATATCTCCCCNAATTTTGGTAATTATTTATTTATTTATGCATATTTTTTGTTTGTGTAATGATTGCAGGACAAGTTAATAAAATTGTTGTCAAAATTCGCACGATGTTGTTGCACTTGTTAGCCTCGTTTGTTTGTTATGTCCCTTCTAATTAGGTCATCTTTGGGGTATAAGAGAGGAGCCTGCTTAAGAATAAGTGTTAATAATAATTAGCATGGTGTTTAAATTAAATCACGAATATTGGATGCTAATGTTTGTGCGTGGAAACAATCCTTCTCCACAGTTTTGTAATTTTTGGTGAAAATTTTTCTGACATTAACAATAACGGTTATCCACAACAAGTTCTATAACTATTTAGACAACCTAGAACAGGGTTTTTGATCCCTTCTATCAACATATATACTTTCGTGTAAAGCAATGTGCGTTATCTCAAGCAGATGGTTTCCAAGACAATTAAATAAATATATTTTTTTCAAAACTAAAGAATAATTTCTCTTACAAATTCTTGGTGTAGTACACTAAGAATTTGTTTGACTCAAAGAATAATAAGTTTTGTTGTAAAGAAATACTTTCTTATCAAACCTTAAATATATTTATTTGTTCTAAAGTAATAATTTCATTAGATAAAAGAAATCACTTCACTTGAACAAAAACGATATCCTACTTAAAATTTATGAGTTTTAATAGAACTTAAACATTTCTTTTTCAATGAAAGAAAGTCGATTTTCCAGTGAAAAATAAATATTATTACAACCGATAGTACAAAGGATTTTTTTAATGACGTATTTTTGTATTTTGTAATGCCGACCAAAAAACCAAATTAAAAAGTAGAACTTCTAAAGGGTTTAAGTGATACAAGTTCATAGATATAATTAATTTTACATGTATTTAGACTATTTCTCATGCTAAATCAGTATTGATAACTATATCACATTTAACCCCTTTTGAAGTTATACTCTTCAATTGTTGGTGAAATCGGTGTTCTTGATCTAGAGATTTAAAAACCAAATTTAAAAATTATTATGTACCATACTTTACTCTTCCAATCTTAAAAGATTATTTAACAACAACGCTTGTAAAGAAAAGACTGCTAACGAAACCTAATTATTAGGGAGGAAATATAGATGGCTGCACAAAATGAAATCATAAGAAATAACTAGGAGTTTTTGTGTATATTTGACTAGGATAGATTCGGAATTCAAACCTTTGTCGGTCAATTCTGGTAATGAGACTTCATTCATATTTTTTAGGTTCCAAAATTCATTTCATTTTGTACATTATCCCTATTTGTAAATATAATGACATATTTTTTAGTTTGTCTGTATTTTATATCTTCATCAACCAATTATTTACCTATCGCTCACTATAATCGATATATTCATAATCCAAGCGTCATAATCGAATCATCGAATGGTCGTCAGTAATCGAATAATGCCTTTTCCGTTATTCGCTTCTACCCAGCACTAAAGTGACTCTGCTTAACGTAATAAATCATATAATGTCATTAATAAGTTATATACAGGTAATAATACTTTTTTTTTGTTTTACTAGAAAATTGCTTTTCTTTCATAGAAAAGAAATTCTTCTATTTCTTTTTAATTGACAATAAAGCAGTGGTACTTGATTCTTTCATCCCAGTGAACGTTGCAGAGGGTGGACAAGTTAGACAATTTTTCTGAGAATATAAGAGTATGAACAATAAATTGCTAAAAGAAACTAACGTACATACAAATTACATATTAATTACAAATTTGATTTAACTTGTTATTTATACATTATTAATCTTTTATATCGCGTTTCATCCCAAAGCAGTTAATTTCGAAGTGAAATATTAAATCTAACAAAATACAATGATTCCTTTCAAAAGAATATTTTCTTAATAGCAGTTGTATCTTCAATTATTAAAATACCGTTTTGTTTCAAACCGAAAAGTTTGAGATTTGATGCTACATCCTTTAACGAAATAAACTATTATAGAAAGAAATAAAATATCCTTCATTAGTAACTAATACCTGTTTTTATGTTCTATTACTTTATTTTTTGATCATTCAGCTGTTCGAATCAATAGCGCATATAAGCAAAACTTGTTTTGGATAAAAGCCCATCACGCATCTTACGTTAGTAAATACCATCAAATATACTCGTTCAATTTTGAATTTCCCTGAACCACACAATCTGGACCCGTGACAAAATTCTCTCAAATAATAACAAAAATATTCTTTTCTCATCAATCATTTTGGTTACGCGAGAGTCATTGGAAAAGCACGCGAATTCTTGCGTACGATCGTGTTGAAACTTCGCATCCACTTTTTCGTCCTAATAAATATAATAAACTTACGTTATTTACGAGGTGATTTTCGGAAAGCTTTCCTAGTTACGGATTTCGGCGTAGAGAACCGCGCACATTTGGCGGGCATTCATGAATGTAGGTTAAATGAGTTGTGACGTAGCCGTTCTTTCATAAGTGTAAAAAGCCGTTGGCCGGGATTAACTCTCTATTAGCTCGCGCTGGATGGGAAGATACATTTTCCGCAGAAAGTTGCGGGACAAGTTTTGTTTATATAGAAGAGAAATGAACTCCGTATATAGATATCTTTCTTTAAGTAACAATACATAATGTGGTTTTGACAATTTTGCTTAGAAATTATCATTTAAAGAGTAATGCTAAAGAGGGAGCGTGAGTTCGTTTGTTGGTTTATTTTTCCGCAAAAGTAAACTCTAAAATTAGGTAACTGGATGAATTTTAGAAATTGGTTTAGTTTATTCCCACACAGCGCACTTCGTCTAACAGACGTCCACTGGATGTCCCAATCATCAAAACATGTCCATATCCACTACAGATGTTGGATACATATCCATGGGATATTCGTTCTGGAGTTTATTACAATTGTTTAGAAAATTAATAGAAACATATTTATCGCCATTTTAACGAAAAAAATAATACTCAAATAGGACCAATTTGCCTATTTTGAAGTTATTGATAAGTACATGATCTCTGTAGCAGATATCTTGTGGATATCTATACGATGACCATTTGAACAAGATTGAAAATCGCCCCAATTTTTGCCGCATGCGATCAAAAGTGCCGGGCATATTCTTGAGAAATTCCTTGATGCGGATAGCAATTAAAATACTTAATTCTTAAAAAGTAAAGCAATGACGCTTATATTTTATCTACACTTCTGCACATTAACATTATAAAGAGAGAGTATTTATATTATTTCCTTGTGCGTAGGAAATAAATTCTGAAACTGTTGGACCGGCTTCAAACACTTATATTCTTATAAAGATCTCCCTTACTATTTTGTTATCACCAGCGCTAAGAGGAATGGTAATACTCTGAATTCTATCAGTTAATCCTAATACTCTCTATCATCAATAAAAGATATGTTGAAAAATGTGAAAAGTATAAAACAAGAAACAAAAATCATAAAAGATGAAATAACATCACTAGGAGAAAAATTAAAACAAATGCATGAGAACTTTATGAAGCCCCACGCTGACTGTTATTTCAGTTGAGTCGTTACAAATGCCTGTTACATCTGTTAAACTTCCAGTTAAAGCAGTTAATCAATGCTCTTATTTTATCGAGTCACATACATGACCATTATCTCTTGCACATTGAAACTCCCAATTTATCACTACTTAGTATGTAATATAATATAATCTCAAAACACATTAACAATATCTTCATTACATTGTTATAGTGCTGAATCTCTTTCTGCAGATACTTAACAGCAGTCTGAAATTCGTTTTTTTCTAGATGTTTCCAAACTTTTTGTTGGTGGTTTTTATTTCAATTTCACAGAACTTGTTAAAAGTCATGTTCATATTAAAGAATGGAGTATATAGTGACAAAGGAATACAAATGCTAAATATTAAACTTTGGATCGCTCTCATTCTATTTTATTCCGATTATTTTAACACAATTTGTTTCGGAAATGACCTAATGAAAATACCTAGATGTTAATTTTTACATTGTTTTATTAATACCAATGTTTAATCTTCGTTAACAGATAAATAATGCTCATAAATATCTTGGAGTAGTCATTAACAATGAAAAACACACTAATCATGAAATAAAAAACACCATTTTAGGAAGTAAAAAAAGGAATAAAAAAAAACAAAGGGGCTATGTAAGTGGCCAAGTTTTCTCATATTCGTGCAAGTGAATTTTGAACACCGATATCAAAAAGTACTGAAATGAAATGTTTGGAAAAAAAGAAAAAATAAGAAATAGTAGGTGTCGAATAAGAGACGATACCTATAGAATTTTAGATTTGGCACATACAAAGAATGAGCCACAGATAACAAGTGAAGATATAGGCATAATATAAAGCCAAGGAACTACAAGAAAAAAAAAGAGAAAGCTTTATACATAGGACGTAGTCAGAAGAGGCAAGAGAAGTAATACTAGAAGCCAATTAAGGGAGATATGGAGAAGATTAACCAAACAGTTAGAAGGAAGATCTGTACTGAGTAAGTAAAATACAGAAATTTATTAGTTCAGCGCCAAAGTATGTTATATCTTATTTCTTTTAAATTTACTCCTGTATAAATCCCGATAATTTTGCGTTATAGAAAAATAATAATCTTACAATCACTTGTAAAACCTTTTTTTCCTATTTATCACTGTTTACCAATTATAGAGGAATTCCCTGCTGATGAAACACCCTGTACTTATATTTTTATTAAATTTATTCCTTTTGGAAAATAAAGGCAGCCATGAATTATGTGGAAAGAACTTTATATATAGATTTATTATATTCTTTGTTATAGTGAATGATTTTAAAATGCAGTCAGAAATAACACAAAATTTATTAAGTATTATGCACCACCAATAGCTTACAACAGTTCCACAATATTTTTTTTCTTAGCTTCAAATGATAATGCAGAATTTGACGTAAACAGTAGTTAAAAATTGTGATGAAATGAATGAATTCTTGTTGTACTATTATATGTGTTTTTCGTAGTGAATGATTATAAATTTGTAGTAAGAAATAATGCGAAATTTATATAAAAAAAAAACCTTTGTATTAATATAGGTTTATTATTATTTTCCATTAAGAATCATAGTATATTTAATCCTGACAAGTATAGAATATTCCTATGAATAACATTCTTAGAATAAGGACTTCATTCCACTATGAACCTGCATAGAACATTCTCAGAACATTCTAGGCATTTGTGAGCACTTCCCTAGAGTTTTCAAATATTCTCCGCGCACGTTTCTGGTACATTCTTGGGCAATAATTTATCTATCATTGGCAGTGCGAATGAAATAGGCGACGCAGAAACTCTTCTTAACTATTTTTGGCCACAACTTCCGTTCGATAGAATCGCTCTCTTCTGAGACGACCTGAATAAGTTTAAGGCAACTGGTTTGAGGAAGAAAATAGGCCAAAGTATAAATCAGTTACACATCAGATTTGAAACTTTCTGTCGTCACTGTATCTTTAAAACAAAAATCTTGTTCCGTGATACGAAGAATGTAGTTTCGTCTATGCTAATCACTCCTTACTAATACAGAAGGAATGCCGTACGTTCCCAGGGTTGTTCTTCTTTTACCGGTGCTCTTCTTACACTTTATAGCCTACGGCGGTTTGTCGATCAGTACTCGTATAACCGCTGGTAAAATAAAATAAAAGATCGCTAGGTATTTTAATTGATACCGAAGCGACGGAGAATGTGATTTACTGAATATTATACGTATGTTTAGTTATAGGGAACCATCCGATTTAAATAGCAGCAAATTGTATACTAGTATCCTTGCAATAAATGACTTCGCTATTGTAGAATGATTTTTTCTTTCGTATTTATATGTAAACTCACGTCACTTATAATGTTGCTGCTGTTCTTTCATTTGATAATATGATACAAATTAAATATCGTGCAAAAATACGACATGGAATTGGAAATATTACTATTCATAATCATCATTCTTCTTGAAATTTGTATAAATCATGTTCTAATAACTGAACTCATTCAACGAGACAAATCATCTGAATGTTTTCATCTATGCCTACAATTATTTTTATAAATCACTTGTACTTTAATTTTTTTTGCTGTATATCTACCTTGTTATTAATAATGTGAAATCATTTACTGCGAATAACTCGTCAGCCGGTTCTCGGATCTGCACATGTGTAAGCAATATCGTTTAATGGATATTCGTACACTAGGATTTTTTCCGCTTCCGACTTTCTTAAATTACGAGATCGCGAAAAAAAAACTGGCAGAATGTCTGAACCCCTTATTCATTCACTATATTTGACTCACATTTCTGTTTATTTTTTCGAAGTAGTTTCGCGAAAACGTGCTGCATTTATGTATGTTAGACACTTAACGCGTGTTACATTCAAACGATCTTGAACAATTCCAATGAGTAATATTCCGCGAAGTCGTAGGAATGAATGAGTTTCAAAAATACGATTGCATTTTATCTTTTAACATATATATGCAATAGTTTAAACATCCCTACATTATTGGTTGCATATCTGTAAGGCGTTGCGGATATGTTATAAAATTGCCCAAAAAGTATTATTTAATTATTTTCGTTAATATAGTTTAAACTACAGATTATCTTTATATATTATTTTAACATTAAAAATATCAATTATCACCCCATTATTTTCGTAATCTATTTTAACTTTAATCTGTCTACATAAGAGCATCGACGATGCAAAACATTCTATAAGAACCACTTTTTTTCTGAAATCCTTTTTCCTTAGAAAACCTCACATGTTGACTAAATGTAACAGTATATCAGCATCCATCATGAGCGCTTTACTTCCTGATATAATTTCTGCAGATGAAGCGACAAATAACATCGAGACGATTAATAAAAATGCGACGCAAACAACATCAAATAACCTAGAAAATGTAAGTATACAACGAGATTTATTGTGATTAATATTAAATTTAATACGTTAAAAAAATCTACGCAGAATATAGACGCTCCGGAACTCGCTTCATTGCTGCAATGTATCGGCTTCTCGCTTCAAAGTTTCGAAAGAAATATCAATACAGAAAATCAACAACCATCATCTCTACCGGCTGCTGATGACGGGTTCTTGCAGATCGACATAACGTGCTCGAAGTCCCACATGAAAGCAACGTTAATAAAGCAAAAGGACATCTGTAAATGTCCCTCAAAGGAAGATGCCACAAACGCACAGTTTTGGAATATAAGTGCATGTTCACCAGCATTATCGGTAATTATTATTTTTATTATATTATATATTTTGTATTTTAATAGATCCCAATGTTTCATATTACAATTATTTTTCAAGGCTTTTCAATTATAATATTTGTAAAGGAAAAAGATGGAAGCTTATTACATTGAGTTTAGTATCATTTCTGGAAAAAAAATCAGTTTTGCTATAAATGAAAAACTTATTCATATTTAACTTATTATTCTATAGGGATTTGAATTTTTTTTTTCTCCATATTTCAAAAAAGTGACCCAAATTCAAACAGTGCCCATAATTTCGACAGTGTTTTCGAAAAGGTTTAAAAACATGAAATTTGTGGTGAGTGATAGGTACCTGCCATAGTACATGTTGTCATTTTTCTGTTTTATCAAGAGAATAACATAAATGACTTATAAATAGTTATGTATTAGTAGAGTCAATGAATACACTGTAGGTATTCAAAATGAAGTCGGCACTATTGTTAACTTCGTTATTATTCGAACTACGTAGTCGGTTAAATTAGCAAGGTAGTAGTATTTTTTCTCGCGATTATGATAATGAAATCAGAAAAAGAATTGAGTTTCGCATTTTGAAAGTATCGAAGAAAATAATATTTTTTCAAAAATATGACGGTTGCAAGCGCTTTTTAAAATTTATGAACTGTCAAGTTGACATATGTTCCTTGTCACCTGTTGCTCCCAAGAATGTGCATTCATAGGTTACAAAAACTTCGAAAACTGTGTGAAACATGTTAATTCGATCGTGCCACAGTGGCAAAATTCGCAGATTTCCGATTTTGGCTGTATTCACATTTTAATTATGATTTTCCCCTATGTAATTTCGAACATATCTATAACCCCACATAACCAAATTTGAATTGCCCACAATTATTCTTAGTAACTTCAACGTTGAAACATAAAATTACCTATTATTTTGTACTTCATTGATAGTTATTTTAATGCCTTTACGTTGAAATTACTTAAAATAGTAGCGGGAAATTTAAATTTGGCTATTAGGGAATTTGCAGGGGTCTCAATTAATTTCGCAAATACTTCATGCTATAAGAAGACAAAATAAAATATATATGATTTCTTTTTGGGTTTTATCAATATTGAATGTCAAATTCTCTGCAATTTTATTGAAAACATCTGGATTGGAGTGTAAGCACTTGTACAAAATAAAAAATAAATGGAATCAAAACAAATGTATAAGGAAATTACGATAATCCTTTGTAAACTTTTACCCGGAAAGAGATTCTCTAGTTTTAATAAGAGCTAACATTGATTTCCTGGGTAGAACAAATAACTCAGAAAAGATGACGAATCTGCATAGTTAAAGTTTGTTAGGTGTTCATTCTTGTTTACTTAAATGTCCCTTGGCACATTTGAGCTTCAAGTGTACAGATGAAGTTTTTTCTAAGGTAATTCAGTTTTTTTTTATAACAGTTTTATCAAAACTAAGTTCTCAAGAAATTATTATTTTGTTTTTCAATAAAATTTGTACATTTATATACTTACTTTTAAAGAAATTGATTTTCAAAAAACCACTTCTACAGAATCAACTAACGGAAGTATATTCTTTGAATTACGAATTTAATTTCAATTTTGTGGTCAAATGATGTCAGATTTATGGACGAACTTTATACTTTTCTGTGTTGAATTTGGTTTGACTAGCAAACCTCACAAAAATTATTTTCCTATGTAGTTATTTTATTTGCAGAAATTGTAAATTTTTATAACAAAAGGGCTTTTGAGAAAGACGGAACTGCATTGAAATGAAATAAGTCGATACCCAATAATAATATATTTATTTTGTTCTTCAAAAACATACGATAATGTTCTTACAGTGGTAGATTTTTGGATATTTACCCTAGGAAGTTCCTAATTATAAAAAAAAATCAAAAACTCATAACTCCTTCAAAAAACTGGTGGTGTTTATAACTTAACTCCTTTTATATGCACTTCCTCCTCCATTAACATTCTTTTGTTTATTTAATTATTTTTGTTTTATTGCAGGGTAATGTAACAATTTCAAAAAGTTCGCTTATTCCAACAATATCAGTTGAAAAATCAAAATTCATTCACACCTTACTTTTAAAAGCACTAAATATAGTAAGTTACAATGCAGCCGATAAAAATACGGAAAATTTCGTTGATTTGTTTAAAAACTCGGTAGCCCTAGCTAGACACAAATCCTTAGAAAATCTTAAGAGCGAAACAACCAATCAAGACTATTCAAAAAGTGCGTCTAATAACGAAAACTGGAAAAGGCAACCTTCCTCACCTCATACCTCGAGCCCAATACCACAATCAACAAGCAGTACCAAACAAGATTCGGAAAAAGATTCCAAATTAATGGAAGCGATTACAGCAGCTCACAAATTATTATCGGAGGCGCTTGATTTGGCCGCCAATCAAAATACTACATTCACCAAGCGCCCTCGGAGGATATCTGATTTAAAAATTAGCCCTTTATCAGTTGAAGATCAAAATTCGAGAAGTAATAGTTTCAACGTAAGCAAACCCGATAGTAGTTGCTGCAAGACTCCTAAGAAACCGAAAACTCCCAAGAAAGTGGTGGGCGGCATTGGAGATAAAAGGAAATTGTCATTACCTCCGTCAAAGTTAGGGCTGCTGAGGCCGAACAGGAGATCAGATTCAGCCATGTTAACTGATAATGTGTCTGCATCAAAGAAAGTATCACCATTTATGAAAGATAAATCACTTAAATTGAACTTATCTGGTGTGAAATCAAAGATTGGGGTAAAAAATGATACTCCTAGTAGATTACGAATCCCTTCAAAAATTGCCACATTTACTTCTACTTCTGCCAGGACACCAAAGAAGATTTAAATTTTGTAGCTTGATTTTACTATTTGTAACTGGTTTATATATTGTGTATGTGTTAGTTTTTATATTATTAATTATACAATTTAAATCTAATGTATTTATCTATTGAAAGTTTAATAAAAACCTCTCTTCTGCTTAAAAAAATATTTTTCACTCACCTGGTACCTGTTGTAAATTAAAATTTTAATTTCAACTTAACAAAATTGTGTTAATTTTAAAAGATTTAATTTGAAGAACAATTTGACTGATAATTTTAATGTTTTTGCTTATGTTACTACAAAATAAATTAAGATATTATTATAATAAAAATATATAAAACTTAAAACTGAGATTATGCCTATTTCTATTACCTATACATTTGATAAACCCGATTTTTCGACTTGTTCCAGTACAATTTTTAAATTCGTATCAAATAATTCACACCTAATGGGCATTTCTAATGAATAAAACGGGTTCTTGAGTGCATAGTCTGAATACAACTCATAGATTTTCTTCAAAAGAATATCCATTCCTGCTTGTGTGGGGTCTGCAATGACTATCATTTTCACACCAGTTAATGTTTGAAAACAATGTAGTTTAAAAGTATCTGCTTCTAGCACTTCAATACCAGATGACTTCGGCTCTGGACTCAGTTGACTTGCCAAGGCAAATAATGGATAAAACATGCTTGCTAAAAATATCTTTTCATTAGTTGTCATTTTTGGTCTGCCAAACTTTAAATTTAAGGGATAATTCTCCTTATTTTCAATTATTTCTAGTGCATCACGCCCATCATCTAACTGTCGCCCTGACACGGGTATTCCATTAACTGCAGACAATACATGTCCCACTGAAATATTATTAATTAATATTAAATAACTTTCTAAATTTCAAACAAGAAATATCTACCAAGAATTCCGTCTCTCTGGCCAAATTCAACTGCAATTTTTTTGTTTTCGTACTGAAGTTTAATGTCTAATGGATAAGAAAATGATTTCTCGGTTTCGATTTTAGGAACTGTATGATCATGATTAAATATCAATCCTCCAGATTTTGATACAATGTAGATCCCATAAATTACCATTTTATAATTTCCTTTATATCAATGAAAATATCTTATATATATTTTTACATAACCTATATTTTAATTTATTTACAAAAATTCGAGTAACTGTCAGTTGTCAATATTGAGCAAATTATCTAACTAGTACAGTGAACTAGTATAATATATAAAAATCATTCTTAATTGTTGTATAACAAAACTACAAAATAATAATAAACATTTCTGTTGCTATTTTGCCTTATTCTTGATTTATTATTTTAATTGATAATATCTATAGTAATAGCCACAATTTACAGGGTATTAGAAATTTTGTTCTTTAGCACTATATTGCAATCCCTAGTGTCATCATTATTTTAGGTTAAAAATGTCTACATGTCATTTGTTTTTGTTCAAGGGTTCAAACGGTAGTATGTATTAGAAAATTCTTTGTGATGTAGATTTTAATACACGACTTAATACTATATTTTTATAATTTATGTGAAAAGGATAATAATTTGGATGTATAATGGATATTAAAGTAAGTATTGTAATTTTTATTTCCTGTACACAGTACACAAAAAGCTATCTCTTCAGAACACAATTACTGCCGTTTTTCGAGGCTTTTTCGATAGCTTTAAGGGAATACGGACATTATTCACAATGGATAGAGAAATGAACGACAGAATGCTCTCTCGGTTATCTCCTTCACACACAACAACACCAATACGAAGGAAAAATTCAGATGTTCAAGATAATACTCCCGTAAGAGCATTGAAAAAACACGAGTAAAGCAAAACTAATTGTATACTTAGAAATTTCATTACAAACTGTTATTTTCAGGGAATCAAAGGTGTTAAGTCGGACAATACAATGCTGTTTCTTTAATGGAGGCACCTTCCTATTTAGTATAATTTTATTTGAGTATGGTTTATTACCATTCATAAATGTAGTGTTGCAATTTATTTTTGGAGAAGACTCGTTCATGGGAAAAATAGTTTGGTCTTGGATTGAGCCAATGCTATCATTTATTTTTAAGACTATATGGGTGTTGCCTTTATTTGTGTTAAGCAAAATAGTTAATTGCTTGTGGTTCCAGGTTTGTTAATATTTTATTTTTTATTAACCTTTACATCCCTGGATTTTAGGACATAGCAGATACTGCTTATCGATATTCCCGTGGTAGACCGCAGTTTATGCAAAGTTTAAGCAAGCTATTAGCGGACCTAATTTTCAGTATAGTTGTTCAGGCTTTGTTCCTTGTGCAAGCTATGGTAGTAGAGTATATACCAATCTTTTGGGTCGGATATTGTCTGTCTATTATTCACATGTGTTTGTTGTACTCATTGTATGCCTTTGAATATAAATGGATAAATATGGGCTGGGAATTGCATCATAGACTGTCGTATATTGAAACAAACTGGCCTTATTTTATTGGCTTTGGACTGCCTTTAACCATATTTACCCGAATGCCAGAGTCATGTATAATTAGGTAAGTTGATATTTTGTAATCCTATTTTATTGTAGTGTAAGCTTAATATTTATTTTTAACTGCCACAATATTTTTAAGTTTAAAAATCTCATTCATGAAGTAATTGTTACAATGTTGG
The DNA here is from genome assembly GCA_004143645.1 of Protaetia brevitarsis. NCBI lineage: Eukaryota > Metazoa > Arthropoda > Insecta > Coleoptera > Scarabaeidae > Protaetia > Protaetia brevitarsis. Next base: position 266,450 of record RXPK01000200.1, read on the forward strand.
CATATTATGTATTGTTGCAGTAATTTGGTGTTATTTTTACATGATTATATTTCTTTTTGCCAAAAATTGAGTTTGCTTTTGTAATATTGTTTCAAATTGAAAAGATTGGAGCAGCGCCCAGTTATTTTTGCTGTTACTAAGCTGTTAATTTGTCAACCTTTGTCCATTAAAATAACGCGCGTTTCAATTAATTGTGATTATTTCAATACTATACGTTGTTTATTTTCGTTTACTCTTTTAATGCGTCAATGTTATTTCAATTTAAATTTAATTTTACATTTGATAGAGATGCTAGATTGTTCATTCTGTTATTTGTAATTACTTGGTTCGTAATGAAAAGGCCTTAGGTGTAGTAAAAAAATGCCAGTGAGATAATCTCTTATTCTTTTTGCCTGCAGGTGTAAATTCAAAAATAGTTTTGGCAAAAAAAAAAGATATAAATTAGATTTTTGAAAAATATTCAATGAAAACTATATGTTAAAATGTTTGGAGAAAATTAACATTTAGTGTGTTAAAGAATGTGTACCATACGAGATTTTCTTTTGTTGTGAATTTTATAAAATTTAATAATGCATATTTTAATAAATATATTATTTAATTTTTGGGGAAAAATATCTTGAAAAACATTTATTTGTTTTTTCCTCAGCAAATATTACTTCTTTTCAATTGCCAAAACTCTCATAAATTACCTTCAGGAAATTTTTCAGTATACTTAAAAACATCACGGCTTTTAATAAATTAATTCTGATGGTTTTTATATTCTGATTTCAGTGCATGTATCTTTTCAATTACCTTCCCGATTTTTATAATAAGCGCTAACGAAGTGAGTCCAATAACGGGAATTTGGTGAGCCACAACTTACTTTCAATAGTCCTTTTATAATAATTTTCATTGAAATAACCTTTTCAGCGACTATCCGATGCACCTATTCTCTCCGGTCATTAAAGTATCCAATTTCATGTTGAATAGGACTATCGGAACGAAAAAATCCACGACCGTTACTGCCAAGCAACAAGGCAGATGATCTTTAGTGCTGTCGCTCTTACATTACGCACGTCACAAGAAATATGACTAATATTAAACCTACCGTAACCAAATCGAAGGCTGTAAATATGTCTGTTTTCTACTTTTTCAGCTATATTTATTACGTATTACACGTTTATTTTTGTTACCGTTTTTATATTATCGATAAATTCAGAGTTGAATTGCTGGTCGGTCATTTATAGTTTTCTTTTTCGTTTGTACTTAGTGTAAATAAAGTGAATGTTTCGTTTTTAATAGTTCTTTGGTTTTATTAACGTCTCCCTTTTTATAGTGGTGATGAATTATAAATATTAAACTCCATATAAAATTTATTAAATAACATCTTAAACGGACTGGTGATAGTATGGAAGGATTGAGTAGTAAGAGGGTGCTAGGTAGTTTAGATCTAAAAATAAAAGCGAATGTACGCTAACACAAGTTATATAAGAAAACTTTTCATTAGTTAAAAAAAAAGACTCCTTTTACATGGGGTTAGATATCTTTTTTTTTCAATCGTATGTGAGATTTGTCCGAAAATATAAATTTTGCATAAGAGTAAAAGAACCGTTATATTAGACTGAAAATTGTTATAAAGGTGGAGTAGAATAAAAAACTGAAGTAGTAATATAGAACTACATCCATCTATCCCAAAAAAACAAAATTTTGTTAAATATAGATTGAACACTAGGCAATTGATCGTGGCAAAAATACGCCTATATTTTGCCACTTTTAACTAAATATACTTTATCTCAGTAATCAGTTATTTACTTGTTCCACTTGTTCGGTTCACCACTAATAACATAAGGTAATTTTTATTCCTCCTCTCACTTGGTGAGTTTACTGAGTTCACCTTTTTTCCCAACCTGGGGTGAATTCATATGCATCCGACGCGATGTCCCACAGAAAATTATTTTGAGATTTGGAATATCAAAATTTTCTGCACTAATAGAAAGCGATTCGTACTGTCAGATGCATGAATCCACCCTTATATCGTTTGTTTTAAGCCTTTTTAAGGTTATATTCACCTTATTATAGCCTCAAAATTACAAGGAGTGATTTAAAATATCTAAATCTATCGCGCCAAACAGAAGTCTTTTGATTGGCTTTCGCATAACCTTGTTTGTATATAAAAAAATATCAGTCATCTTATACGACCATCACAGCAAATATATTGAATGTTTGCAAAAACTGAGTATTTTTTCATAAACATATAGAAATGTAGAGCGTTTTAGGATTAGACGATTTGCTAGAAGGATTCATAATTAATTAAGTTGTGTCACAGACAGTGATTTTTGCCAAATAGTGATCAACATTAATTATTAACTTGGTCACCATGGTACCATATATAAATGTAGTGTCATTTTCAAAATAAAAGTATCTGCACGCAGTTATTTTATTACATGAAACTACAAATCTTCGTTTAACACCCAGCCATTTTAATTTTTACATGTTTTATTTTTTATAAAATTAGTATCTAGCATCCGTCAAAACCGCATGTCAAATAATTGTGTGTAGGTTAGAAGGCTAGAAATTTAAAATTTCCGCTATTTTCTATCCTTTTTGTTTAGAAGTATCTCACGTAAGTAAAATTTTTCAATGTAAATCGATCTATTTCCGCCACTCATTCTAATTTTGAGACAATTTTCAGATTTCAAATGCTTATCAATATCATGTCAAAGTCGGTAAAAAATTAGCTTTTGTTCGCGGAACAATCACAAATCAGTCGGAGCCAATCAAATACCTTGGGTTGAAGTTACGTCTAACTGATTTTTTATTGCGTTTGATGTACTCCACGAACAAAGCTTACAGTATATGAAATGAACTATCTCATTCTCTTATGAAATACCTACGTGACTGTTTGAATTAGGTAAGCTACACCAAGGTGGTAAGCAAAATAATTATGAACTCCTATCAATTTTGATTTTATTTTAATAATAAACATACACATAATAGGTATAATTTTTGTAAATATATTATGCAACAGAATTCTAACAAATAAATAAAATAATATTTATATACAATAAAATTCTAAGCAGAGGTAACAAATAACTGTTACGGAAAACATAAACGGTATACATATAAATATACTTATATACAAATTCTCATTAAAAACATCAATTTATGGCACATTTATTATAAATATATTAGAAACAATTTCTATAACATATACGTACAACGTTTCTAACTAACTAAAATCCGAATCAATCAATCAATATCTGAGTGTCTTTGATTTCCCATTCGCCTCGTCGCAATACAATAGCTATATATATGAATATATAAATATCCGTATCTTAAAAGAGAATCTATGCTCACGAGTAATTACAAATAGCACATCGAAGATTAATCGAATGAATTAATATTGTAGTATGTAATTATAAGATATAAAAAACACCAGTACAAAAATGGTAAAAATTGCTAAATATATCATTATACGATAATCTCATTTCTACGAAATATTGTTCCCAGTTAATATTTGTACAGTTATCTTTAAGTAAACTAATTCGTGAGCGAAAAAAAGTTTTGGTGAGCATCTAAAAGAATTTTTTATTTTTATTTAAGAAAATTTTTAGAATTAAACTGAAAATGTAAATTTACTCTTGGTGCTGGTATTTTTGTAATTAAAAGAACAACTGTCGCCTGTTTTATAAATTAATTAAGCAGATGGATTTTAGCAATTAAGTGCTGATTTAAAACTACCGCCTGTTATTATATATTAGAAAGAGATTTGTGTGGCTTGCTATAATCAGAGAGAGGCATATCGCATATGGGATGACTCACCTAACTATTATAGATATATCTACAAAATGCTATTTACTAAATTGTGAAGTGAGTTAGCCCATATGTAATGCTTCTCTTTAATTATAATATATGAGATAATAATAAGGCCCTACAATAAAGACGTGTGATACCTTGTTTCCTTGCAGAGAGCCTTTATTTAATCCTGAAAGCCACGTATTCGCAAAGATAGACAACCGAAAGGAATGCAATAATGTTATCAAAATAATATTAAATCTGAAACATTGACTGGGCATATATGAATATGTATCTGTCTATAGAAGTCTGTTTCAGTGATATAAAGAAAAGTTTACAAAATCGCCGATTAAAGAATTGCAACTTAAACATTTTCACCGTCAATTAAATGTGTCATTTAGCACTTATATACTGCGATTAAACATATTAAAGACTTCAACAGTAGTCTCACAGTGAAGAGTCAAAATAATGTAAATAACTTAAACTTGTAAAATATGAATATAAGGACATAACACCTAACTTCTGTTTTTTTATACATGTATTTGATTTATATCTCACTAAGCAAAATTCAAAATTCCCAGAAATTTAATTTACCAAAGGTTTGTTCGCTGGTGCTACACTTTCTACACTGGCTTGTGATTAAAACAAGATAGAAGATTTACTCTGTAGGTACCTAAGAAAGATAAAATATGCACCAGTGTTATTGGTGTAGCACCAACGAACAAACCTCAAAAGTAACTCTGGAGATCTGAATTCTGTTTAGTGCAATTATTTTTGAAAGGATGGGTTGTAATATAAAACAGACTGGCAAATAATAAAGGATAGATAAACAATAAACACATCAATGTTGCTTTATTAATTTTTTTGTTTTTTAGTTTGGTGGTGGCTTCATTAATTGTGTTTTCATTAATTGTGTTTCCTGACTTATTATATACACAATTGTGTCTTTAATCAATAAATATTATTATTATTATTATTATTATTATTATTATTATTATTATTATTAATTTTAACTCATGTCGTCATGGTGTCAACATATGTTAATTGGCACCATGGCATTAATATTAATATAATTCTGCATACATCTCTCCATCAGTGATCACGTGCTTTAGGGATAAAACAAGGCCCCTGTATCAATGGTAAAAGGTGAAAAATGTTTGAAATGTTGCCTATATAATATACTTGCCGAAAAAATACATATCAAATTTTTATTTTTGTGTAGTACTTTTCTAATAATTTCTGTTTGTACTGAGATCGTGGAATATCGGAAGACTTATCATTACATTACATCTTCGACTATAAAATATGTATAAACTGTTTAAAGTTGGATTGATTCGTTATCACATTTTGAGCTGAGTCTAGAGCAATAAAATACCTGACAGTATGGTATACTTACAAAAATTCAAAATATTACTTAATAATTTTACTTCATATTAACGGTCTAATATTATTGAAGGACGTTAATAGATATAAATTTTGAGCTTTTTTTTTATTTTGTTTTCATGGTTGGTATTTTTGTTGGTGTTTACGTAGTTTTCCAATAATTAAAGAAAAATTGAATATATGCTGATGAACATTTAATTTTTATAACTTTACTAAGCTTTTTCATTTTTTTTTAGTTTTCTTATAATTTACGATTACTAGTTTTGAACACCATTTTTATATTGTATATATACAATGCCTTAGGCCAAATCACAAAAAAATGCGGGCACATTATTAATTTGTGCCTTTAAGTTTTGTTGAAAACGTTCCTTGCAATTGAGCAAAATATTTATAATGAACTAAATATACAGGCTGTTTCACCAGCAGGTACCTAACTCGTAAACAGCGACAGATAGAAAATTTTGTTTTTATAAATTGTTGTAAGATTATAACTTTTCTATAACCCAAAATTATCGCGATTTCTACAGGTTGTTTTGTAACCTCGATACAGCCTCCAACTTTCTTTTTTGAAGTAGAATATCCCCAGTATTATAACATTTTTAAAAGCGCCAGTAAATTAAAAAAAAAATAAGATATAACATACTTTAGCACTAAACTCATTAATTTCCAAGATATTTTTGATTTTCTAAAAATTATGCCCTCGCACTGTTTGAGAAAAGCGATTGTAATTTAATTACCACTTTAGGATAAGTGAATTAAATTTTGAAATATCTTAGTACGTACTGCTGTGGTTTTGGACAACCCTTTTATCACTGAGGTATATTTTAAGTTGCATATTTTGGTTGTTGTGATTTATTTGTCCGTACAGCTGATTTTCAATTTACCGAGAATTTTCACAATTTTCTTTTGTTTTGTATAAGTTTAGTTTAAGAGTTTATTGTACGATTTTAATTTATGTAGTGTTAAGTTTTTTTTAATTAATGCAGTCATTCAAATGTCTATTGTTCGCTTGTGCTGATTTTATGCGTATTCTATTTAATATTGTCATTGTTCTACGCTGCGTTGTACGAATTTTGAGAGAGGGATTTTTGTCGGAAAAAGAATTGTAGGATTTTGTTAAGGAGTTCCTTGTTCGATTATTGATGTGAGTAGACCTATTTCTTAAATATTTGTTGCCATTTTGTTATTCATTTTGTATTGAAAAATTTAACTTTCTTCTTTAATATAATCAATCAAGGAATTTTTATTGTAATAATTGTTAATGTATTGAAGTGTACACTTGGTAGATATAAGATCAATTATTATTTTTTTGTTTAGGAAGATTTATTTTAGTTTTTTCCCTCATTTATATTTTAAGAGTTAATTTTACTGTTAATCTATTTTGCTGTTTCATTTTATTTTTTTCTATCACCTCGTTTGGGTGAGTAGAAGCATTTTTCTATCTTTTAGTTTTTTTCATTTTTGTAAATTTCTAGCATTTGTCCACGCTTAGATTATTTTAATTTGTGACACCACGTGGATAGAAATTCAAAGGTTTTGTATATTGAATAATCTTCCTGAACAAATATAACCTTTCTTTTTTGCAGTGCATAGGAAATAACATTGTCCTATTTTAAATTAGAGTCGAGTGCAGTTTTTATTTTAGGGCAGAACCTTCAGTTTAGGGTTTTTTTTCTGCAAATTGTATTTTAACCCGTTTTGTTGAAATAAATTTGTTGTTTGATAGCGTCACTGGGTTAAAAATTCTGTTCTTTTATTTTATATTTAAATCTTTTTAATCTTTTAAATTTTTCGTGTAATTAAAAAAAGCCTGATTTCATTTACTCACAAAATAAGGGGGTAACTCTGAGATTAATAGTTCTTTTATTCATTAAATATCTTTTCCGTTGAGCTAGCTAATATTTTTTTCTTTTTCATTTTAAAATCAGTTTAGCATTTTTATTTATTTCAATTAATACACAGCAGTACCTACTTATACCTGCAGGTGTGTTTATAGCTCTATTTTAATATACTGGATGTTCGTCAGTCAACTTCAAATCTTACTTTTTTTTTAATAGAACACCCTGTATATGTTTACATCATTGAATTCCTATTAACAAGTGCTTTGATTTTTATTAAGCATATTCTATGTCTATCTCTTCCACATTTCGAGTTATTACAGTTTTGTTCTAATATTTTTTTTATGTATTTGGCAAGGTTTATTCCATATTTAGTTATATTGATTTGTTTATTTTTCGACGTTTTTGTGATTTTATATTAAATATTTATTTTATGGCTTTCATTTTTACAATCATCACCTACTAAGATTACAAACATGATCGCAATAATAAAAAATAATTAAAACTATAATAACTCGGAAAGTGAAAGAGATAGACATAGAGTATGCTTAATAAAAATCAAAGCATTTGTTAATTGGAATTCAATTATGTAAACATATACAGGGTGTTATATTTCAAAAAAGGAAGATATACCCATTAGAAGTTGACTGAGTTTGTGCTTTAGTGACGAACACCCAATATATATTAAAATACAACTATAAACATACCTTTAGGTATAAGTAGGTCCGTACTAAGATATTTCAAAGTTTCATTCACTTAGTCTAAGTGGTAATTAAATTACAATCGCTTTTCTCAAGCAGTGCAAGCGACATAATTTTTAGAAAATCGAAGATATCTTGGAAATTAATGAGTTTCACGCCAAAGTATGTTATGCCAAGTTACGAAACACCCTGTATAAATCCCGATAATTTTGCGTTATAGAAAAATTATAATCTTAGAACAATTTATAAAAAACTTTTTTTCCTATCTGTCACTGTTTACGAGTTATAGAGGAATTTCCTGCTGGCGAAGCAACCTGTAGACATTTTTCACTCGTTGCGATGAACAATTTTGATTTTAAAATTTTCATTCTTTGTTCATTTTTTTTTGTGTTTATTGCTTCGGTTGAGTTTATTCCTTTCCTATTTTGAATACACATAGCATTTTTATTGTTACCTTAGATATGTTCTATACCTGTTCCGATTTTTTCCTTTATTAGGAGCTACATATAGGTCGGCTTCATCTTATACGCCCTTTTCCAGATTTCGCACAGACAAACGTGGAATGGAACCTGTAAAATATGGCTAGTGGCATAGAAACGTGGGTAATAATAGTCCATGCCCACAGCCCGTAAAAGTGCAGTTGGATCGGATGAGATTCCGCTCTGGATTTCTCCAACGTATTTATGGCCCACATCGCTAGATTAGTTACCAATAAAAAGGTAACGATTTGCCGACCTGGTTTCTTCCGGATTTGATCTGGCGTGGCGCAGGATCTGCGAGAAGCATCTAGGACGAACATCGTCTGACAAGACGTTTGGAGGAGTGACGCAAGGGCTGTAGCAAGCACTAAGACAGTGTTTCTTTGCAGCGTGAATTGACCACCGATTATTGTGAAGGTGCTATAGATGAACATCCCAGTTTGGGCGCCGATTAGCAAAATGTTATCCAACTGCAAATTCCTGCTACCGTCATATTTTCAATTGCCTAACTTGCCACATGCCTATTATGGTCGCCAGAGTCGTTAAACCATATAAAACTAACTCACATATATTCACCTCCAATACCGCCAAACCTACGAACTCCGGCCGCGATATCAGGACGAAAAATAAGATTAAGGAGATAATCGTCAGTACTAAAAGGAGAATGCCCACGAAGAGACCTTTTTGCGCCCTCGCGCAATCCACCGAATAATGGTGCGGGCTCCTCTTGTACGCGTTGTATTCGTTCTTCGTCTTCAAAGAATTCATTTGCGCCGGTAGCTTCGAAATATTCCTCCACATCACGTAAAGTATGGCGGCGCAAATTAAACTGTACTCTATAGTGCAGGGGAAGAGGAACGGTGACGCGTCCTGCACTAATGAGCCTATTATGTTCGTCCTGCGACATTCGTATAGGTGATGAGGACCCTTCAGTCCTCTAGCGACGATGTGATGATGGCCGTGGGCTTGGGCGGGGTGATCGGCCGCCACCACGGGCAGCCCTAGGAGATTGCCCTTGTAGTTGATACGGTGCGAGATGCGTAGCGAGTTGTTTTCGGGATTGTAGAACGTGAGAATCTCGTGTTTTGTCTCTTGGACGAGTACCAACAGCCAGACGGATAGATTCGTGCCGATCATGTGCATCAGGCCGAAACGGGCGGCTATTTTGTGCTTGTAGACCCTCATTTGCTAAAATCAGAAAATTGCTTTTTTAATAATCTGTTTAATATAGATACCAACAAAGAAATTGTTGCATTAATTCTTGCGTGAAATAAAGTAATGGGCTTATTTTAACCAATTTAGTCCGACTTTCCATTTTAACTTTCATAAATTAACACATCATCTTTTCCAAAATTTATATTGAAAACAAATATTTTCCCAACCTTTTCTTTACTCACATATTAAATATATAAATGCGTTTTGTAACCAGAGTTTTTGAAAATTAAATGTGCTTTTTTTTTAGGTGCTTTCTATTTACCACCAGATGCACCCCACTTCAATTTTGTGCGTTAAGCTACGAATAGCTACAAACTACTTATTGCGAAATCTGTCGACTAAATGAGTTCAACTTGTGTGTAGTTCGTAGCTTAACGCACCAAAACTGCAGCGGATTCCCCGAAAAATAGGAAGCAACTTTTATTTCACGAAAATTAATCTGTCGTTCTCCTACTCCATTATACATAGTTATTATTTAGATCTCATCTCCATCATCATGTCCCATCCTTTATGAAACATTTGATAATCGAGTATGAATGATTTATTCGATTATACCTATCACGCAATATAATCTAATGATTCAATTCTCGTCATTCGATTATGTCCACCCCTATTAACTTAACTGTCAACACTTTTTTTATTATGCAGCTTTAAGAAAGAAACCTAACTCAAGTTTCTTTCAACATTTAATTGAGTGTAATAAATATAATAAGTAAAAAAAAATGACAAAATAACGTTTTTACATATCCACGACAAAAGTCTCAGGTTAGCATTACAATAATAATAAGTCATGCTTTGGCATACCCCAACAGCTTTCGCCACTTACAGGAGGCATCAGCCCAGCCATGAGTTATTATTACACCTGCGTTTGTGGAGCGACTTAAGATATTCGTCTCAGCATTTGCCAAGGAGTGAGGGAAACCACCAAAACCCTGAAAAAACTGATAGCCAAGCGTGCAAGCCCCTAGACCATCAGCCATGCTTTATTGGAAGCATATGAAATAGAGAACCATCGCGTTGATGGGGGCGGTCATTTTGTTGAATGAACAGTTAGAATATAATAATTTGGCCATATTTACCTACCCAGTAAACAGAATTCAAATTTCCCACAATTATATTTAGTAACTTCAACTTAAAGGTATTCAAATAACTATTAATGTAATAATAATAAATCGTAGGTAACTTCATGATTTAGTTTTGAAGTTACTAAAAATAATTGAGGGAAATTTGAATTTGGTATACTGGGCATCTTTCAAACTGACTGTTATATTTCAATTTTCAATCTAAAGTAATTTTTATTTAAAAGTATGTTTTGTCAAAGTAAAGTACATTTCGTTATTTTTGACGGTTCTATGTAACAATTGCAGAAGGTATTTGTATTTTAACTATAATTTTTTACTTTTATGAATTAAACAATAATTCTGTAGCCTGTCAGCGTGTATTACTTTAATGCACTTTTCACCCGTATACAATAATAAGTTAATGATGTGAGCCAGTATTAAGAAAATATTTAATTACTAAAAAAAAAATTAACATGTTGCTCAAGGGTTATTTATATATTATATAAAATCCTCTCTATCAGATTTATAAAAGTAAAAGATTTTTTGAAATCAATACAGTAGTTTTATATATCATTTTTCACAAAGAAACTCACACCTTCTCTTTATAATATCTATAGTAATTTATAGCACACTCAAAGTTCTTTTCTTGCCCGTACCTATTAATAAAGAAATATAGATTAAAACACGATTGTAGTTTTCTATATCTGTTCCAACATGCAGTTCGCGAACGGTTCATGATCACGTGAATAAATCAGAGAACTGATTGCAGTTCTCGCGAACTGGAATGCGTTGTCTGATTGGTTCTCATGATCGTGAACCGTTCGCGAACTGCGTGTTCGAACAAACCTTATGATATTACTAGCCTTCTTTTAACCCTCCGGCTTAGCTCACTTCACTTTTGGGAATTATAATACAAGCCTCTCAGTACAAACGGCGGAGTCAGGCGATTAAGGCAGTGCGTACTTACATCCCGAGTAGCTATATACATTAATTGAATTCAGAAAAGTAAGTAAAGTAAGTTGATTAGTTGAGCAAGGCGGTAAAAAACGCTATTCTTAACTTCAGTACGAATTTCAGAACGACGTAATAAACAGAAGACAGATGTCTGGTAGATACATCAGAAGCAATCAAATATGACCACTTTTTGGCGGTTTTAAGTAGAAATGTTGTCATCTTACTGAACTGCAAATGCTTTAAAATTAAACATGGCTTATTCCTATTTGGGATAATATAGCTTCATAAAAATGGACAAATGTTCGGAATCGAAATTACTAAAAATACTCAAAATTAATAAATGAAATGTGTTATTAGTTATTAGTTATTCTGACTATAATTTTAAATAGGAATATTTGCTTATAACTCACAATTGATCTTACAAGTCATTTTTTTTTCGTTAATACCGGTTTCAAAATATTCTTGCGCGCCAATTCTAAACATTTATCCCATAATAAAAATCCTTACTTACATAGTAAATCCTTACCTCGTTGTTGAGAAATATAAAATACATCTGTATAAAAATAAAGGCCATCCTAGTAGCCGGTGTTAACGCTAAGAATATATTGTGGCATTTGGTGTTGCGTTCCAGTTCGAAGTATTGGCCGAACTCCAGTCCGGAATAAATCATACTGCCGATCCCGAAGGCTGTAAACCCGAAACGAGGTGGAGGAGCCGAGAAAAGGACCCTTATATAGCGAAATCGGCTCTTAAACTAAACATTTATTTTCATACCGACGGCTCCCATCCTCAAATAAAAGCTACCGTAACTCTGTTTGGTCACAGCTGCCTGTAGCGAGCCTCTACGTGGTCGATAGGCGGAACTGCTGGTCTCTGCACTCGTCTCTCCGGTATCCCTGTCGCTTTCTTCGTTCGAGATGCTCTCGTCCTTCTGGCTGCGCTCTGCTGATTTTAGTTTTAATTAAGCACGGATGGAAGAAACGCGAATAATAGACAATAATAAAATAATCACGAAGACTCCCTCATTTTAAGGTAAAATTGCTCACTTTCTGTAATAACGCATTTGGACTATTTGAATGAATGGGTGAGAATTATGGCGGACTGTAGGAGAGATACTAATGACGTCTGTATTGTATTTTAATCACATTTAGTCTGCCAAAGAAAGTAAGCAGACACTGCAGTAGAATTAATGTGTGAAGCAATTTATTGCATGCATAATTAAAATGATATTGTTTGTTAATTAGAAAATGTTCTTACTTTGTCAATATTGTCATGGTCTCTGAATTGTCTTGCTTAGGTTACTACTCATAATTAATTTTACAACTTATTGTTGGTAAAATAAATATTACATGAAAGTAATAATCCATGAATATCTTTACTAGTCAGAAAAAAAAATTAGATTACATTAATTATGAAGAGAAAATTTTAGGTAAGCGTTTGGAAATTTTGCTCAATTAATTTTATTTCTCAACTGGATGAGGGTTAGGTATAGCTCCATTATTCTAAAACGTCAAAAATTATTATGGCAAATAGGTACCTATACAGTGTGAGTCGTTAAGAATGGGAAATCTGGAAGCTAGGAGTTGTAGAGCCTAAAACATGAGGATTGAGCGCAACATGCCTTATACAAATGTAGCTCGTTGAAGACATACAGGATGTCAAGTTAATAATTTTATTTCTAAATGTCCCAAAATTGGTATTACTACATTTATCAGCATGATGAATAGGAATTTGTCACTACTTCTACCGTTGCTCATAGAGGGCGCTACTTACACCTTGCTGAATTGGTAAATCGAAGATTATCATCTTTTTTGTGTATGCAGAATCACATAAACCGAATAGAAAATTTGAAACACCAAGCTCTTTTACATGAAAAGTACATATTTGTTTAATTTTGATATCTTGATCCGTTTTCGAGATATTTGCGTTCGAAAGTTTCAGTGCATTTCGTGCTACTACCGTAATTTTTAATTCTTAAGCTATATTCTGACTAACAAACATTTTGCTGCAAATTGATTGCAGCAAACCATTTTTGCATGTGTGAACTGCTCAAAAAACATATTGCAGCAAAAAGATGATGTTTGTGCAAGTTATTGCAGCAATATATCTTGCGTAGGTGTGAACAGATAACTTTTGATTGCTCGTACTGTTTGCATGCTTGCGACGGTCGATTGCACGTATCAGTCGCAAGAGAGTGTTTGCACGAGATGGCCAAATTTGCGTGGACAAAAGAGTTGACCCAAAAATTAATAGCAATTTATGAATCTAATCCCGAATTGTTGGAGGTATCAAATGTGGATTACAAAAATCGCAATAGGAAACAAAGCATTATTGAAACGATATCAAAAGAGCTAAACATTTGTGAAAATGAAATACAAAAAAAATCCATAATCTACGCACACAATTCCTGTAGGAAGTGCGACGTATTAAAAAGAAAAAGTGATAATTGTGAAAGTAAATGGGAATTTTTTGAATCATTAAAATTTATTTCTACAAACATAGAATGCTCGCCCACTATAAACAATCTGATAAGTTGGTGGTTGAAAACAAGTAGTAAATAGGTAAATAAATGGGTTAGTCAGTAAACTTCTCCTTCAGTAGATAGAAAATCTCTGAACTCATCGCGGACATCTTCTGCTATGATTCTCATGAAATTTACAAAACTGCAGGCATCTTCATTTCTCAGTTCTTGTAGAAGTTTATTATGGAAACCCAATTCGTTTCTTTGAAGTATCCATTCTCTTACCCATATTTTCCTTTTCTTATTTTTTCTTGTTTTATTCCTTTTCATTTTTAACAAAAGCATTACAGCCGCAACAGCGATTCCTTTCACGGACAACATATCAACTTAACTGTTAGAAGTTTCAAATCAAACTAATGCAAGAAACATGTGCCAATGTGAATAGCTACGCACTATTTTGCAGCAAGTAGGGCCACAGAAATTTGCATAAGTCGCGCGATCCACTTGCAGCAACAACTTGCATTTATTTTTTGCACAAGTGTGAACAGAGCTGCAAATACTTACCGCAAATGTTTGCGCAAATTGTTTGCTAGTCAGAACAAGGCTTTAAAATACAAAGCTGGCTTATCCATCTGACGTATCATTATCTATGCTTGTGAAGCTCGTGTCAAAGAGTGCTAAGCAACTAGCTTTATATTTTTTTGCCTTATTTGTACAAGAATAAGTAGTAATAAAAAATGCCACGGCATAATGACTTTTCAAATAGTGAAGTGCAAGAGATGCTTTGTGTTTCTGCTGAAACAAATTTTAATGGACTTGCTGCAGTCCGCAATTATATCCAAAACGACTCACAATGTATATACTAAAAACATGGTGTCATGGAAATGAAAGAATTTGTTTTTACACAATTTGTCTTTTATCTTATATTAAATATGTACTTATTTGATGTATTCCTTTATCGCAAGTTTTTTTTTTGTTAAATTTGAAGTGATTGCATGGTTACATTTTGTCCAATATGCATCAACTACATCTTTAATATATTTATGAGTAGAAGAAGTAACGAGTACAACGTAACTTTAAACAAGTAAATTTAACGCCAAATTCCTCCAAAAAAGGTGGGGTTAAAGATCAAATACCCATAATTCAATTTCTTAATTTATTACCAAATGTTCGCTGAATTTTCTCAGCTTCTTCAGGGCAATAAAAATGAAATTACATCAAATTGAAAAGTATGCATTAGTACTGGTAGAGAGATGATAAGTCTAAGAGTCTGTTATTATCTCTAGAGCCCCAAGGAGGGCTCTAAGAGACACTTCATGGGTCCAGAGCCCGTATGTGGGATTACTAAGGATTCCTTAAGAAGGGAGATCTGGACCTGGTTAGATAAAGAAAGTACAAAGGAATGGAGGTCGACTGAAGGTCAACTTCATACCAAAACGCTGATAGGGGATGGGGATGGTAGTTTCTCTGATAACCTGCTCAGGCGCAGCAGTAAGAAAGAAGTTAAAACCATTACTGGGTTGGTAACTGGACACTATCCTCTGAAAAAGCATCTATGCAACACAGGCCGTGTAAGCGAACCGTGGTGTAGAAGATGCGAACTACAGGAGGAACCGAGTTTACATGTAATCTGCACATGTGAGGAACTGAAGGTACTCAGGCAGAAATATTTCGGGAGAGACCCATTGGAACCGTCGAAGGTCCTCAAATTTCCACTGGGCAAGATACTGGGCTTTATAGGGAACACCAAGCTGCTCGAGTGGAAATAAGAGAATCAATAGGCTTTGTTACAATGAGCAACTAGCTCAAGTGCCCGGACATCAAGTGCCCACCCTAACTTGAATGAATGAAAAATGAATGAGTACTGATGCATAATACTTTTCAATTTGATGTACTAAATGTAATGTAATTTCATTTTTATTGCCCTAAAGAAGCTGAGAAAATTCAGCGAAAATTTGGTAATAAATTAAGAAATTGAATTATGGGTATTTAATCTTTAACCCCACCTCTTTTGGAGTAATTTGGCGTTAAATTTATTAGTTTAATATATTTATATAATATGCGCAATATATCTGATATGTATTATATATGTATTTTCACTTGAATACATCAAACATATTGCATTAATTACATATTTAATACGTTATATTTCATATGTAATAAAATGTAATGTAAATGCAATATTGTTATGTATTTAATATGTAATTGTAAGGAAAGGTGTGTCGAATGGGTGTAGATTCCAAGTAAGCTTGCAGTAGGAAGACGAGCGTTATCGTATTTCAACATCCAAATTTGCACCTCTAACAAATTTTTACTTAACAATGATTTTTTTCTTACTTTGTATGAAAAGACTTTTTTTAAGGCTTTCCGACTTATTTTGAAGTATGCGGTGCCTTATAAAAGAATTTATAATTAATAAGAATATGTGTTTTTTATTAATAAAAACCATGCAGACAGTTTTTGTTTTACCTTTTTTTTTAGAGTAATAAATATAGCGACTATGCAAGAAATCATATAGGCATATGACAACAGACGAAATTTAGTCAGAAATAAGTTAGTTACCAGCAACTTGTAGGTATACAGACTTAGGAATCAAACAAGGTGAGTAAACAAAAGTCGAGGTTCTGTTTAACTCACAACACGTTCGTAATGTTACGGACATCCCTTTAGCAAAACTTCATTAAAGTTTCGTTTGAAAGGACTTGCCGTTTCGCTCGACATCAAAGAAATCGAGGAAGGGACTTTTCAAGTATGCAACTGCAGGATATCTCGCACAACAACAGAGGCGAGAGGGATGTTATACCTATTATTTTCTCTCGTGTACACTTCAGAGAGGAGGTAAAAAAGTCATCACCTATTATCGATTCTATATACTCACTGATTTTTTCTTCTTCGTCCTTTTTTCGTTTCCTTTTATCCCTCAACAGGACCGCGTACATATACAATAGGAAAAACATGCTGCCGATGTAGAGATAGAGGTAATAGATTTCGTAAAACGACGGAGGTATATACGTTGATATGACTTCGGCCATTGGGAACGCCGTACCCATAACAACCAGCAATTTTCCGTAAAGGGCCGATAAGGTGGTTGCCAGCGCGTCCCTAAAGAAAATTGGTAAATATTAGTAGAGTAGACCGGAGCTTTGCTCGCACGATACGCAATTCGCTCCAGTATTATGGGATAATATCAAAAATACCCTTCTTTTTTAACGTGGAGATAACCGTAATATTATTTGATAGCGGTGTTGTGTACCAACTTGTCGTGTCTTACATCATGACGTAAACTTTAACGACGTTACTCGAGAGTTAATAGATTATGGCTCTCAGGCCGCATATATTCCCATCGCAGTAACGCGAGGCACTCACCAGAATGGTAGTAAATTGCTTGGTTTATTGGCGTCGCAGGGAATTAAATTTCCAGGGGCTGTGTAAATAGTTTGTACAGAATAATTGCGATAAGTGTCTGTAGTATGTATTACATTATAAGGGTTAGTATTTATTTTGTAAATGAACAAATTCTTAGTAATCTCATTAAGTTTAAGTTTATTTCCCAAAAAGTACATGACAAATACATAGAGTATATCGCAAAGGAGAAAATTACAATTTTGAATGTTATAATTTCTTATTTCCATCTGAAATATCGAATTTGGAAAGAATTAATGAAGTTTCCACGGAATTTCTTTTGACATGCTACCTTCCTATTTTTATTATTGCTAGAGTGTATATATGCTGAGTTTGTAATAATAATATAGTATATTTATAATAAGACAATTACAGAAAGTAAGAAAATTTCATGTAGAACTTTCCACAAAAGGCATATATAATACCTAATATATATGAATAAAATAAGAGGCTATGAAAAACAGAGACAAACACTTTAAGAAAAGCAGGGAATTTTACTCACTAAAAATGTAAACATCCAAAACTTAGGATACATTCTACGTTAATTGGAGGGATACTGGTAAATATCCTATAATTGGGGTAATTTTTCAAGGTAAATGCGTTTTCGGGCACAAGTACATCGAAATATGGTGTAAACTAATAAAATACAGGGCATATTTTTGGGGACAAAATACTTTAATGTAGGGTAATTTTCACTGTGCATTTTTCCAGCAGATTTAAGGTCCTCTACATAGTTAATCTGCTTAACACAGAATAAGGTTTCTAAAATGTAAAAATGATGAAATTGAATTGAGCAATTTAATGAACGTCATAATGAATATATTTTAGCGTTTATTACCTATTTGATATAAAGATTAGAAAAAAATTCGTTTATAGTTTAAATAAGTAATAATATCAGGTGAGAACTATATCTGTATATATTTTGTGCCGGTCAGCAAGCACTAGAGAGATGGTTATTTGTTGTATTGAAAAAGTGTTTGGTTACTTAACCCAAAAATATCAGTAAATATTAAAAGGTGTTTTTTTTTTGTGATCATGAAATTAAAGATGTAGCATCTTACACCAAATATTTTTCGAGGGTTGCAATGCAAAGTGCTTAACTGTAACCAATAATTAAAATATTATAGTGGGGCTGGAGGAATATTATTTTAAATTCAAAAACTTTTAGAAATTTTGAGAAATTTTGTATTGGATTCTATTATATCTTTTTGCTTTTAGTTCTTTGTCTGTTTTTTCTTGTCGGCTCTTCTTCGATTTTCATTGATGGTCTTATCATTAACCTTTAAGTCTTTATAATTCGTTTTGCAACTTGTTTAATCCATCCTCAAGTTTTCTTATTTTTTTGCAATATAGGTAATTCCTTTCTTTGTGTTAACTGTGTGTTATAGCTAATACTTTTTTTTATAAAAAAAAAACCTGACAAATATTTTTGTCCTACAAAATTTCATTTGTATACGAAAATTGTTACCTCTAGATTTGAAAAAAAAAACGTTAAATTATTGTCACTGGATAGAATTGTTCCAAAATAACTACTTAATTATTATATTTGACAATCTGAAAAGAAGGGTTACTGCTTGTGTTAATAATAGTAGAGGATATTTTTAACATAATTTATAAGCCTCCTGTGCCCATGAAATCAGGGGCGTTGAATTTATTTCATTAAAATTTAAATTTTATCGGTTTAAGTTTAAATATAAATAAAAAGCCTAAATTTCATATGATTATTGCTTTCCAGATGTCTGAGATCTCAGTTAATCTCAGTTAGTTCTGACGTAGTGAGCTAAGATCCGATCGCTGAATCAGTTAATATGTTTGTTTGTCTGATCTAAGCAGATCCGAGGAATTTTATGCGGTTGTTTGTATTTTAGAGCATGATTTGTGCGTGTTTGTTTGTTTAGAGCAAGCAGATGCAGGTCACAAAGAAGTTGCTCTACCTGCTCGCGGTCCGGCGTCCGAGCAATTACGAGCAATTTGTGCAACATAACCTACTCGCACTAACACCGTGTTGTAAATGGTCGTTTGTAAATGTAATCTGATTTATAACTGCATCAAATATGCACGAAATAGATAATATAATGATACCAATGTGATTGATGTAAAGATCGATCAATATATTTTAAAAACTTCACTTGGTAGGTACATAAATACTAGTATATGATGCATTTTTATTGTAGTCTAGATTCATTAATTTGAAAAATTACTTTTATTTTTCCTATTCATAATAGCTGTGACAATCTGACAATAGTAAATAATAAAATTAAGGTTATATTGCAATCGAGCGCGTTTGTTTGTACCATCTTTAAATCCAACTCGGAGATGCTCTTAAGTTACTCTGATGACGTCAGTAGATACTGCTCCAAGCACACAAACAAACAAAGCTAATAAATGACACTTTATCCTATTTTACATTGCCATAAACTGTCACTTCTGACAGTCTAGCTTAAAGTGATCTGAGCAAACTCAATTGGAAAGATATTTTTTGCGCCTCCGTCCAGAAACACTCATTTTGCAGTACTTAAAAGCGGCAGGAAAACTATTGTTTTCTTGCCTAGGCAGGCAAAAATGTCACTAAAGGTTGGCCACACTAGATTCACATGATAGATGTGTAATGAATTGTCATTAAGCTACTGTTCAACCATGCTAAGATGAACTGGTGTCTTCATTGCACTTATTATTGATAAATAGATATTAAACTAGAAAGAAAATTACAGAAAAAGATTTATTCTCGGAAACGTCAAAATACTAAGGTATGTGACATGTTGCCAACTTGTACTGTCAACTCCCTTGTGTCAAAATTTCTTTTCTATTTTCAATTCAAAATTAAGATTTGTCGGCCCAAAAAATATTGTGTATCTCTCTACAATTCGTACTTGTGGGCCTCGGCTACCGCCTCGTCCCACAAACCGTACTCATACTCGCAAAATTGTAGTTTCTGGCCTAGTGATACAAGTAACTATTAACTGAGATAAAAGCCGTATTCTTTTTACCGTCTGACTTAGCTTACCTTAGTTTTGTGAGTTAAGCTACGAGCTACTCATTACGAACGATCAAACCAGCCGACTAACTGCGTTTCTAGAGAGTAGCTCGTAGTTTAACTCACAAAACTAAGACAAGCTAAGTCAGACGGTAAAAAGAATACAGCTAATAATACAATAAGTGAGTAAGATTTCAGACATCTGGAAAGCAGCATATATCACCTCCTTACTGAGATGTATAATGGGTAGCATAACAAATTATCCTATTGAAGCACGCTAATGACTTTACACGCTTGTTATATTTCAATATCAATATTGACGTCGTTACTGTTTTTGACAATGACATGATAATTTTGGCATAATGTTTTGTGTTGGATTTGTATGTCATCGGATGATTATAATTGTATCTCGCATTCAGTATATCTAATTCAATAAGTTATACCTTGTCTCAAAATTAGGGAAGAAGCGGAAATAGACCGATTTACACTGCAGAATGTACTTTTGAACAAAAAGGATATAAAATAGCGGCAAATTCAAATTTATAACCAGCGCAAAATTTTTTGACATACGGCTTTGATAGATGCCAGGCAATTATCTAACTTTATTTGTAAAGATTAAAATACTTGATTGTTAAACGATGATTTGTAGTTTAAAAGAATAAAATCACTTGCCTGCTGATATTTTTGTTTTAAAAAAGTAAACTGTATTTAGGTATATAGTAGTGCCCACATTAATAATTAATTGATTACTATTTGTCAAAATCAGAGATAAGGTACATTTGTCACTATTTGCGAAATCAATTATTAATGCTTCTATAAAATTGTCCATTTTCCAGCACTTGTATTTCCATATAATACGAAAAGATACTCAAAGTGTTACAAACATTCACTATACCTACATATTTGCTGGAATCAAGCGACTCCAAAACATTTTAAAGGTATCCAAATTTTCCACTGTTTTTCCACTCATTATAGCATGTTAGCTCTAACAATAACTTTTATTTTGTTTATAAACCAGCAAAATAAGTAATAAATAGAAGAAATAAAGAAATAAGAAAATACATTTTTTGAAGTCTGTTGACAGTTTAAAGAATGATACGATGACGATTTCCGGAATAATTTCAATCAAAGGACTTCTTTTTGGCGTGACTGATTTAAACAACTCTTCCTAATTTTGAAAGAAGATATAGTTTAGAATATTGTATTCCAAGCAATTTTGTTTCCATTAGTTTTAATAGTAAAATATTACTTTTTATATAAGCATTACCTAGTTTAGATAGGTTTAAATAGCGATAGTTTTTACAAAATGAAACTTTCTTTTGGTGCATGAAAACATTTATTTTCTGTCAGATAAATTATGTAAACAAAAACAACTACACTCATGTATTTATTATTTGCATGTCAATAATACTATTGTGTGTGATGTTATTGATTCACTGACATGTTAAATAAATACTAGAGGAATTCTATTCAGCAAGTTAGATAGTTGTTGTGAATATTATAATTATTAACTAGCAGTACTGCTTTTGTGCATTCTTTGGAATTTTTTTTTTTTGAAATGGAATTTGGAAATTAAAATCGTTAACAATAACCGTTAGGTTCAGTTTATTATCAAAATTCTATTTTGGGAAGTAGATCATTTCCCCTATTTTTTGAGAAAAACTGGACCAAGAAATTGATGAGCAGATTGGAAGGCACTCTTTGTCAGTCATTCATGCTGATAAAATCTATACAAACACCTATAAGAATGTGCTACATAAATATTTTTATCGTTTCCATTTTACATTAAATCCTTATACTTTTTCATGGCAAGTTTAGAGACTTTAGTTTACGCATTTCGTAATACGAATACATTCTCCAAACGTCTTTCATATACAATACATACCTACACGGTTTTCCACATATAAACATAAATAATTCAACCGAAACGCAACCGCAGATAAAAATCAATATTTTCAAGCGAGAGTAGCGCTGCCGCGGAGAAAGTGTACGCGAAAACGTAGAGCTGGCTCGCAAGCTGCACACGCTGCCAGTTATAAGCGCGCGCGATGCTGTCAACGGCAGACGCCTCGGTAGCCGGGTCAATTGCGCTTAAAAGAGCACAGAGTCGATGATACTCGCAATTTACCCCTTTCGACGTGAGCACCGTTGGAGCACCTACGGGACACTCGACTCGACGACTACGAACAATGGCTGTGAGTCATTGTTTTATGACAGTTATTTCAGTTCTTTAATCAGCCAGTAGTTGTCTGGATTAGGGACAGTTTCTCGACGCCGAGGGTCTTTGCTAATACAGAACTTTTATTGCCTCGTCGGCAGACGGCTAGGAAACGACACAATAAGCGAGAAACTTTGGGAATTTAATCTTTTCGGCTAATTCGATGTAAAATCGATGGGAATTTTAAAACGGCCTTTTGTGTAATATTGAGTTCATTTAATTATAATAGCGTAGTCGCCATGCGAAC
The DNA here is from genome assembly GCA_004143645.1 of Protaetia brevitarsis. Classification (NCBI taxonomy): domain Eukaryota; kingdom Metazoa; phylum Arthropoda; class Insecta; order Coleoptera; family Scarabaeidae; genus Protaetia; species Protaetia brevitarsis. Next base: position 289,157 of record RXPK01000200.1, read on the forward strand.
ATTCAAGTTTATTTACGCCACTGTGCATGCTTAATACAATGAGTAAATTGCAGCAGAGCTTATAAGAAACAGGCTGTACAAAGAATTGGAAATGAGGGGAGATTTACATAAACAACAGTTTGGCTTTTGAGAAGGAAAATCGACCATCCAAACACTAGAAACAACAGTAAGACCAATGAGGAGTATGACAGTAAATGAGGTGTACTAGTTACCAATGCCGTTAGAAACGCCTTCAATCTGGCCAGCCGCAGACTAATTAGTGAAGAACTTAAAACTTAGAAGACACGCCTTCTTGTCTCCACGTACCTGATTAACTTTTTCACAAGCTACTTGAAAGATGGAAAAATTATCGGTATAAACGGTAAGGAGCGGTCTGGGCGTACCTCAGGAATCTGTCCTGAGACCGACTCTATGGAATATATAAAAGGTTAAATTTAAAATAAAAGAACAGTATTTTTACGCCAATCAATAATCAAAAATTTATTATAAAGAAAAGGAAAAGATCTTGTCTTGATGGACAAGAATTTTCAATTTAAGCGAATCAAATCGCTATATCAAAAGTATTAACAAAATGGCATCAATGAATTTAAAAATACATATACTCACGCGCTAACGTCTACCAAGGAACCGGCTCTTAACATTCCCCAGTCCTTTTTGTAACAACAACAACTGCGTACAACGCAACGCACAAAACACGCCAACATTTAGAAGAAAATGCGCTAACATACAAGAGCAAACAAATGAATTGAATTAATTTAAAAAACTTAACACTACATTAAATAAATTAAACAATTAACTCATTAACGCAATCTTATATAAAAATAAAATCTACATCTGTGAAAATTCTCTCGAAACATTGACAAAGGCTGAACGGAGTAAGCAAGACAAAATCTATGCAACTTAAAAAGAAAACTCTCGCGAAAACTGGGTGTCCGTCCATAGCAGTACGTGTTATTCTTTAAACTTCACGTCCTGCATGCGTTATGGCATCATTCATTGGAGACTCTCTTCACAATCGGACACTTTTTATAATGCAAAAGAGAGCTTTAAGAAACATTTTCAATTTGGGATATATGGATTCTTGTAAAGAATATTTTAAAAGTAATGCGTTTTCTATAATGTTTGCATATTAGATGTTTTATGTATTGTATTCAAAAATAAGGATACTTTTACAAGTGGTAATATAATCCATAAGTACAATACCCGAAATAACAATTATTATCTCCCAGCAGTTCACAGAAAAGAAATTTATCAGAGTACCTATTTCATAGGATGCAAGTTATATAATAGTTTACCAAATGACTTAAGGAGTAACGTCAAACGTTTATCTCTTTAAAAAGGCTCTTAAGAAATACTTGCTTAATTTAAGCTGCTATGCCTTGGACGATTTCCTTTGTAGGCTATAAAACTGTAATTTAATTTTATTTTTCGTTTCTTGTGCGTTTGATTTATTTCTAGCTTATACCTTGTGCTGTATGTTGCATATCGAAACAAATTATGTTAGGCCTCTTTCAGACGAGGCGATTAGTTGATTCCACTATTTGAACGGAGGGTTGTCAAGGAGCATACTGATATGCGATTCCCAATCATTTGCTATATCAGTATTCTCCTTGACAACCGTCTGTTCAACTAATCGCCTCGTCTGAAGGAGGCCTTATTGTTATTATTATTATCATTACCTGTTATTTTAACCAATCAGAAGGAAGCATGATGTCTTGTCGTTATAGATTTGTATACATTTCTACATTTTTAACATTTGTAATCGTTTGAAGCAGTTTGAATTCTAAAGTTGCTGTTATCTCTATGGTTTGTGACTGTAATATAGTTAAGTTTAAATTAGTTACGAATATCTGTATTTGCAACAATGGGAAGGTTAAGAAAATGCTGCATACCAGGACGTTTTAAAAGAAAAAGTGTTTGAAAAAAGATTTCAATTTACGATGAAGCGGTGAAAATTGTTGACATTTATTTAAAGACAATGTAAATGAATTTATTTCAAATTTTGGTATTGAAAATGTTTCTGTTGCGTAATTATATATTTATATGCGCATAGTAAACAATTTATTTGTTTTTATTTAATTAATCTGCCAGTTGGCTATATCACTTGTCAAATCTTAGATCATATACTTCACGTGCTACCGCGTTAGGTACCCAACTTCTCATATAATCTCACTAACTTATTTTGTCTCAGTTAAAATATCTTTCCAATCGAGTTTGCTCAGATCAGTTTAAGCGAGACTGTCAGATTAAGTGACAGTTTATTAACTGAGTCAGCAAAGAGTCACTACGTCAAAATTGGTCACAACTGAGTAAGATTATCTGAGATCTCGGATATCTGGAAAGTAGCATTAGTTTCCAACATAGCACAGGCAACTAACTGATGATTGGCTTAAAACTGGGCGAAATTAAAACACGTTCAAGCGCGAAATTCAAACTGCTGTTATGTAATAACACTACGTACACTACAAAGATCTTCAGCACACACAATTAAAAGGAAGAAGTATCTCTCAAATATATATAAAATATAGCATCGAATAACCCAAAAACGTACGTTAAAACCCTAATGACCAATGACACATGCTTGACACCTGTGACAAATGGCCAAGAAAAAAAAATGCTACGTATCGCAAATACTGCGGTTGTACGACAGTGGGAGGGTACAAAGAAAGATAGCGACATTAGGCATATTCACGAAAGGGAAAATAAGAAAAATGCACGTTGCACATCTTTGAAACAGTATCGGTTATAAGTTCTTATCGTATCACGTAATATAGTATATGATCTAAGTTTCAAATAGTGTTTATAATGTATTTACATAACTGCATACAATTCTTGAACAAAATATTTCTTAATTGCAAATAATACCAAATCAACCGCGTATTGGAAATATAGTTATTGCTGATTACCGCTACGCGCCACCACTTTTGAAACCTCTGGAACTTTGCTCTTACCGCGTGAAGTTATACAGAAAGTATATTACATATATTAGATATATGCACATAGCATTTTTCTATGCCTCTGAGTGCGACTTACCAACTAATAGCTCTACAGTAATATTTGCTTTATTATATTACCCCGAATTCTGAACATACTCATAAATCTGTATGAATGGTTCAGGTTTCACGCTTGTCACAAATTGTTAGCAATTCTTTTGGCAATTCAGGAATCTTTCTTGCAAGGAAAGTTATTCTCATAGGCATGCCAAGACTCTATAGCCTTTACAATTTTGCCGCTATATAGCATTATAAAAACATTATAATCCAATAAATGGAAGAATTCTGCAACCTTTATAATCTATCAAACGCGTGTGATAATAATAATAATAATATACTTTATTTGTCCAACAGTGTACAAAACCATTTATAGGACATAAATTATAACAATGTATAGAGCGCAGTGCTATGCAAAAATACAACAAACATAAACAACAGCAATAAACAAAAAGTAAACCTAATTCTATTTTAAAAATATACAAAGAACACCATTGAAGTAATTAACAATTGTACGAAAGAATGGATAACAATTTTAATTATGTTAGGTTAGTTGCAAAGTATAAGTTAAAATTCCTAGCCATGTGAACTAGAGGGGCTTTTTGAAGGACATTGGAGCGAAAGCGTGGAACATGGAGAAAATCGGTGGCACGTGTAGCATATGTAGGAATCAGAAGTAAACCTGGGATAGTAGATCAGGGGAATCGATTTTATGGTCAAGTAATTTAAACATAAATGAAGCGCTATAACGGTCCCTTCGTGTTCTTAGAGAAGAAAAGCTATGTCGCTCAAGCAACAAATTGTAATCAGAACCTCTTTCTGGATAAATATTTTCAGTTTTATATGTTAGGTACTTTAAAAAGCGTTTTTTGTACCTTTTCTAACGTTAAATCAAGGTAAGTATAATGTGGGTACCAAATTACTGAAGCATATTCAAGCTTACTTCTGACTAATGAATAATATAATGTTTTTAATACATCAGGATTATGAAAATTGCGATATGTTCTTATTAAAAAACCCAAATTTCTTGAAGAATTGCGTTGAATTTCACATATATGATTGGAGAAAGATAATTTTGAATCAAAAACCACTCCCAGATCATTAATACACGATTTCTAACTATTATATTATTATTAATATGGTATTGATATACAGTCGGGTAAGAATTTTTGTATATGTCACTACAGCACATTTATCTATATTCAACCTCAAACCATTGTTACGACACCAATTGTATATTTGAGTAAGATTGTCTTGTAAGTTATGGCAGTCCGAGACATTATTAATTTTGTTATATATTTTAAGGTCATCAGCATAAGCTAAAATTTTGCAATTTAAAGAAGTAATTAAATCATTTAAAAACAAATTAAATAATAAAGGACCAAGATTAGAACCTTGTCCTACACCGGATGATGTGCAGAAAGTGTTTGAATTGTAACCATTGTATGAAACGTAGTTAAATCTGTTTTCTAAATAGGACGCTAAAAGTTTGATTAAATTTGTCAGGAAACCCAAAGTAATTAAGTTTGTGTAATAACAAAGAGTGATCAATAATATCAAAAGCTTTTGATAAATCCGTGTATATTACATCCACTTGGCCTCTATCATCTATTGTTTCACTTATATACTGTGTAATTTGAACGAGATTTGTTATAGTAGATCTACCCAGCATAAATCCGTGTTGAAATTCGGATATTTGTGTCTTAACATTTCTAAAGATCACAGCGTACAGTAAGTGCTCAAAAATCTTTGAAAAATTTGAAAGGATACAAATCGGTCTGTAATTGCTTACATTTGTAATATCGCCTTTTTTAAATACAGGAGTGATTCTTCCTATTTTCCATAACTGAGGGAAAGTGGATGTTTTTAAAGACAAATTAAGTAGACCTGTAAGCGGCTTTGCTAGCTGAACTAAAAAACTTTTTATTACGGAACTGGGAATAGCATCATGACCAGCTGTTGATGTTGATTTCAAGTGATTTATACTACTTATAACATCTTGTTCGGTAAAAGGCTTAATTTGAAATACATTCACATTACAACAATTAGGTTCTAGTGTCACATTTAAAGATCTGTGTTGAAACACTTCAGAAAACTGTAAGCTGAAAGCATGGAGAATATCTTGAACATTGTCTAAGTCTACATCATTACAAGTCATTTTTCCAGGTATTCGCGTTGTATTCCTTCGCCCCATTCACATATCTCCAAAAGAAGCCGGTATCATTGATGATTGCCTCCTCCGCTCTGGTGGTGTAATTTTTGTACGCCAGCCGTACTTTCTTCTTCACCTGAGCTCTTAATCGTTTAAAGTCATTGTAATGAGAGTCATGTTTAGTATTTCTCCACTTCTTAAAATACTGTTCCTTCAGCTTTATATGATTTTTTATATTGCTGGTGAACCATGGTGGATATTTGCGAGTAATATGCTGCATTTTAGGAACTGAGCAATCAAAAATTTTGTGGAGCTCTGACTAAAACTTGCCTACGGCGCAATTCACATCTGTAGAATCCTCAATAAAAGACCAATTTGCTTCAGTCAAATCATTACGTAGTCTGGCGGAATTTGCCCTAGAGAAATTATATCGGGAATTATTGTTGGATGGAAAGTTTGGTAATTTGAGACTCTCGTTAAACGATAAAATCACACGCAGAGCGGGATGATGCATATCTTCGGGCACAAGTGGATCATCATCATGGAGTACATCGATGTCACAAATAAGGTTTGTGAGTATTAAATCTAGTAATCTCCCATTTTTGTTTGTAATTCTATTTGCTTGTTTTAGATTGAGCGTATCCATAAAATTCCGTATTGCAAGGCACTTACGATCATTACTTGAATCATCAAGCGAAAAGTTAGGTATGTTGAAGTCTCCGCATATCAAGAGGTTTTTATCAATTAAGTCCAAGGATAATAAATCAAGAAAGGCATCAAATACATCATTGTCAATGTCAGGAGGTATATATATATTTATGAGAAGCACGCTATGGTATCCCAGCGTACACTTACAGAAAAGCACATCGATTAGCGGTGTTGAATACTGATGGTTTGGCCTGTCCCAAATTTGTTCGTTAACTTCTCCGCAGAATGCCGTTAAAACACCACCGCCTCTGGTCCTATTGACACTGATGAAATCCCTATCCCTTCTAAATACAGTATAGGAGGAATCAAATAATTCAGCAGTAGAGGTATTAGGTGAGAGCCAGGTCTCCGTCAACATCAACACATCAACTCCAAGCGAAAAGTTGTTCATATAAACAGTATCAACTTTTGTATGAAGGCCACGCACATTTTGGTAGTAGATCGAAAAATATTCTGAAGTTCTGAACACGTTGGACTTATTTAGTTTTCCGCCTTCCTTTTTAATATTTGAGGTATATCTCTAATATGCTTAATGTAAATATCCGTTTCGCCTGAAGCTTTGCGATTACTAACTCAGTTTTTACTGCACGATACAAGTTCAACTGAAACTGTGTTTTATCTTTTGATAAAGCAATACTTTTGAAACGATCAACGTTTTTCAATTTCTTACTATTTCTGAGCGTGTTCAGTACTTCCTCCTCATTATTGAGGCGGACTTTAATTGGTCTCTTAATATCAGGTTTGGTCGGATCAAATTTGCCTAACCTAGTAGGTTTTATTTCATCACAAGCTATTTCAAGCAAGGATAACACTTCTTTGATAAGAGCTGTATCGTTCTTATTTTGCTCCCTTTTATCTATGTTTACGTCTTCCGGTACATTATACAGTATGATATTATTTTTCTCTTTTCTCTTCATACACTTCCTGAACAATATTCTCAGTTTCAAAAGATTAGGTGTTTCTTGTGCCAACCTTTGATTAGAAGCAGTTCCGCCGTTGTTCTTAAGTGCCTGAACTTCCTTCTGTAGGGCATCAACAACGTTTGAAAGATCATGGATCTTAGAGATTAAATATTTTGTGTCGAAACATGATTTACAAAAATAAGAAATTTTGCGATCTTTGCTTTTGAGACAACGAGCCTCAGTTGACGACATTTTGAGACATCCTAAGTGAGCTAATTGTTTGCACAGATCGCAAGTTATATCTCTTTCGAGTGAAACATCTTTGTTACATATATAGCACAACAGTGACATATTGTATAAGTGAGAAATGAAAACTTAAATGGTGAAAACGTACAAAGGTAAAAAAGGAAGTACGGGGACACACACTTCACACCAAAGCGACCCCTCTTGGTGGCTAACAATATTCACAAACAAAGAGGGCCACGGACAGGTTAATATGAACAATACTGTATAATACAGTTTAACACAAAGAAGAAATAATTCAGAATGGTTCAAAAGAAAACAGGTTAAGAAAAAGAGGCGTAGGTACACGATAAATATGGTGTTTTACTTTTATGCACTTTATAACGGCAAATATATTAAAAAGTGCACAAAGATATGAAAAACAGTGGCTGTTAACAAGCGCAGCTTGAAAAGTACTATTTTGTGATACCAAAATCAAAGCAATTAAGGCTATAATTACCAACCAAATTAACCGAAAACTGTGGAGCACTATATAAGCGGCACTGCACTACTCGCATACAATATCACATATTTATATGATGAATAAAATTAAATATAATTACAATAATTTTAATAAACTGATATCATTGTATCATTGTCAATGCAATTTATTTCTATTGGGCCCCTTTTAAAACAAATTATGGCGGAAAGTGGTTCAATTATATCACCATCAACTGAAAAAACTTTATGATCATTTGTATTTTCAACACTTATTTACATAATCGAACGAAAACACAAAAGCTAAAAGCCACTACAAAACGAAACGAATTCCTTAATTAATTTCCATTTTATCTTGCCTTCTTTTGTATTTTCCTCTCTCTGTTACTTACGCTCCAAGCTGCTTCCATTCTATTTGCTTCTCGGCCCTGGATAATCGCCTCACCACCGGCAGCTGTTGATGAGCATGGTAATAACCTAGCGGCGCTACTGCTAATGGACCCGGTGGGAGATTCCTACTGAAAACGACAAGAAAAACAATGGTGGCGAGAGTTCAAAGTCTTCCGGAAGCAATCGCAGGCCGTTTTCAAAGTGACAATTGCGCGATAAAGGGCGGAGGTATGCAGGTCCGGGTAGGTAGATCAAAGAGTGAACGGACTTACCTCGGAGAGGGCGCAGTTTGTATGTGGACGTGTCCCGTTATCTTAGATCCCTTGGTCGGCGAGGAATGATGGCTGAGCCTTTCCGGGGAAACAATTACCGCGCTAGGGGATGAGGGTGAAGGCATCACGTGCTCTCCGACCGCGATAGCGCTGCTCCTCGTGGCGGAACTGGTGATGTTCTGCGGGTGGATGGTGGACCAACTGAAATCACTGTGAATTATTAATATTAGTGGGATGGTGTTGAAAAGATGCTTTGAGATATTTTAAGAATATAAATCTTACTCCTATTTAGAAGTCACAAAATGGAAATTATGGCATTTTTTTTAGATACTTCAATTTCCTTGTTAGTACATGATGCACTGAACCAATGAAAGAAATCATTGTTCACATGAAATAATGCATTAAAATTGGTCCAACGAACGAGTTTATCAAATCAATGAAAAGAGTTTATTAAATAACGACGGAGTTTATTGAGTAATAAAACATTCATTGCATTAATAAAACCAAAATCATTGAAAAATAAATGGTTAATTGGCTCAATGAAATATATTATTGTTGTAACGAACACCAGTTTTGTTTTAACAACTTTATTTGGTTTATTGAATGACTGTGAATTATAAATTTTATGTGTAAACTCCAGTAAAAGAATGAAAAAACGCATCAATACAATGAACAGTATTTGTTGATCGCAAATGGTAGACTTTATGTATGTTATTAGTAATCCTAATAAATTTTACTTCTAATTAAAATAATGAACTTAAAACATTGATGCAGTAATCAGGCTGCATTCACTCAATTCACTGATGTGAGTGAAAACCGTAAAAATGCCGCTATTCTTTTTCATGGTCCCTTGTGGAGAAGAAATCACCACTCATGCAGAAAAGGGAATAGAATTGTGAGTTTCTGCCTATATAGATTGAGTAAAAAAAAGCAACTTTACATCAGTCATAAAATCAATCATGTTTCGTAGTTCAAACGATATTAAAAACATTGATATTTTGTAACAGAATGAAAAAAAATATTACGTTGTGCGTTTTGAGACGTATTTTTTTTAATACATATGTGATATATGTTATTTCTGGAGTTTCTTACATAGTCCAACATTAGTGATTTAATTTGCTTCAATAATTTATTGATATGTTGATAGACAAAGGTATCCTAATTTTTATGAATACAAGTTTTATATGACATGGCGCCAAAAGATTTCTTTTATCAATTAATTAAATGGGACACTGAGAGAAATATCATTTTCATTTAAAAGAAATTGCATTAAACCAAAAATGTTTGCGTTTTCTATATGGCCGACATGATTTGGTGTTTCCCTTGAAAAGGAATATAATTTGAAATTTACGCATTTCTTCGGAAATAATATATTTTTCGTTGAAACAGTTTATTCTTTTAACAAAAAGATATTGATAGTTGATTCAAGTCCTCTTTATTTTGAACTTGAAAACTATGCGGATTGGCAGAAAAACCGTAAGCATGTTAATTCAAGAGGTTTTTCCTTTTCTTATAACATTTATTCATCTTAGACTTAAGCGTAAGCACAACAAAGCGCCGTGATCATTTTCAATCGAAATGAAAATAAATTATCTTTAAAAAACCTATGCACTAAGGAGGGATTTGTCGCTAGAATGTTGTAAATCCTAGTAGTATTGGGAGGTGGTCGCGCAGTGACCACCCTAGCACTCTAGTGTGATTTTAAAGAAATCGTCCCTTCAATGACGATCACTTCTATTAGATGTTGATTGGATAAATATACCAGATTAGTATATTACGATCATAGTTTCCAGCCTATTTTGTGCGAAATATTATCTATCACTGGAATGAAATAGGAGATGCGCCATCTATGCGACAATTTCGCTACTACACAAAAGTATATCTGCTCATCTGCTGCACTAAATAGGGGTAGAAAACTGTTATACGAAAATAAAATGCAATATTTATTTTTACTTCCATGTAAATATTTAGTTAAATTAATAAATACTGTGCTAGTTTCAAATAAATCTACTAACCAAATTATTTGTTTGATTGAATACAGGAATATTTTTAATATTCTTAAAACAAATAATAATTTAGTAACTGTAATCAAATGCATGAAAAATAGTTGAAAACAACAAGATCGTTTTTCCTGTGTATAACAGTTTTAAATTCTTCAAACACTATGTACTGCTGTAAAGTTTCTTGGCTTATAACTAAATCAGCATTAACTAAAAGATTCCAATTATCTCTGAAATTTCTTTAACCTCTCGCGAAAAATATTCACTTTTATTCATTATTGTTTGTGTACCTGAGACTTATGCACGTGGGAACGTGAATAAAACTAAAATACTTTCGCATAAAAAAGCACTCAGCTTGAATACAGGTGCTGGCATTTTCCGTTAAAAGGCAAAAGTTTTAAATCAATGTATACATGCGTGTCCACGCAAATAAACCAAAACGTCCGGCTTTTTTATTTAAAATACTGTTCATAATTCAATAATACTTAAAAGAAACTAAAATATATTGTTAAATATGTACATAATAATAACAATATCATATGTAATGTGTATTGTCTTACTTAAACAGGAGTTATACAGACATTATGAAATATTAATTAAAACTAAGGTGCATTCCATTTAATTGCGGTTACTTTTCGTCCAAAAGCATGTACTTAAGAAGAAAATAATCTTCCGGTAAAACAGCACGCTACTTTCAATTAAAATAAACACTTTTCTGAGAAAAGTATTCTTTTCGTTGAACATGATAAAAACCAAAAGTTATAAAACTTTTCATTTAATGCAATCTATTTTCTCAGTGTAGCAATATTTTCTGTTCCTTACTACAAAGACATTAATGGAGGCTATATTATTTTAGTGCTGGCTCGAACGCTCTACTAACTGTTAGCCAAATAATGTATCACTTGCAAAAAAAATAAATTATTATTATTATTATTATTATCACGATAATTATCCAATAATTCCATTAAGCTAATTATGTAAGTGTATTTTTATATCATTTCATAATGTTTTTAATTCAGTTATTTATACATACTATACCTAATTTCAACTAATTGAAAAATAGAAAAGCGCTTTATAGCTAATGTTTAGAAAAATAATAGCGAAATAGCGTAAAGCACGCTCCCTGCATGAGAACAAAAGCTTGATTGAACAACAACAGAAGGATAAGTGCAATCCTTATGAAACAGGACTGCTGACAACGCCATTGTAGGTGTGTGTAAGTACCCCTGAGTATATGAGCTAACTCATACGCCCTAGGTGAGTACATGTACAACACAAAGAAAGCAATTACTCAGTTCTTTTGGATCACGCGCATGTGAATCTATTCCCCTGCAATTGTAACAAGGTAATTGCGTTTATCAAATGAAATTTATACCGACGCAGGCTGGTGGTAGTCGGTGTTCAACTAGCTAGGGACAATTTACCGGAAACAAAACAGACTATTAAATTATAATTGACATGCGTGTAATGGTTTCAGAGGGCTTTCATTCACAGGCAACGTCATTATACAAAAGTGTTTATATCTACAATGTAATATCTCTGCTAAAGTGACAAAGTGGGAAAGAGAATGTCACCAAAAATGTCTCTTTATTGATGGATTAAATATTAATCACATTGTTCCAAATCTCAATGGTATTTTAACATCTATTGTCCGGTCTTAAAATTTCAAATTGTCAAAAAACAAATTATATCAAACAATTGACTAATGACGCAATGTCATTTAAGAAATTTGAATGCCTGATTATTCAGCAAACTTATATAAAATGAAAAAAAAAAAATAGTGGATGAACATCTATAACAGGTAAAGAAAATTAAAGATTGTAATTGAATTATTAAAAAAAAAAAATTGTAATTTTGACATTTCAGGACTGAGGAAGATAATTTGTATATTGAAACGTACTAGATTAGATACAAAAAAAAATAAATGTTCCAATAGATTTTTCCTTTAATATAAAGCATTTATTGCCACAAACTATTAGGGGAAGGTGGGGCAAGATGGGAACATTAAGCTTTAGAACACTGCATCAGGATTGCAAATTGATACACAAGGTTCTAAGTACGCTTGTTGTAATCTTTAAACATTTATCTACTGATGAATGATTTTACAATTTTTCGATGGGTACTCCTGATGTTGTGAGAAAATTTTGAAAAGAAATGTGTAAATATACCATCTTGCCCCACCATGGGGGCAAGATGGGGTTCCAGTTAAGAATGGGTGTTACCATAAATCTAGGTAATAGGTAAAAAAAATAGATTCTTAAAATATTCTTAAAAACATGCAGGAACAAAACTTAAACTCTAAAGCGGAACTACTTAAAATAAAAAAAAGATACAATAATTATAAGAATATAATCTTCACAATTGAGGCAATAGAAGACGAACTCATCCACGTTATTCGCACAGCCTCCATATACCCAACCTCGCCATCCATGGCATTGTATTAATACTTCCCCTTATAATACTAACATTGAGCGTCATCTTCCCCAACAGAAGAACTTGATTATTTCCTTGACGTTTTCTACAAATCTATCTCTTTGCTTTCCTTATAAAATTCGGCTTCTTGATCTCTTCTGTTTCCTTCTTTGTCATTTTTTTTCCTTTTACTCTCCCTCAGCACTTCTAGTTGCCTTAGGGATTCTCCAATCTTCTATTTTCTTGTAGCAGATTTTTATACGTAGTGCTTGTAAGGATTGTTGTCTTTCCATGGAGTACATATCAATTAATAAGCACAAAAAAGTGTAGTTGTAAATAATTTGCTTATGCTTCCGATACTGGCCGTTGAACTCACCATCAAAATAATAACAAAATTCTGGAAATTGCAAAGTTCACACGCAAACAGCAATAACTTTGTTATTACGACTAGTAAAGTTTCCTACATTACAACAAACATAAAACAGCACTTGTCAATATTAGGACTGCTATTATTTGACAGATGCTTACTGCTGTTTTGTAGATAAGACGATGTCCCCATCATGCCTTGTGACCCCATCTTGCCCCACCCTCCCCTATAAATTTATTAATTGCAAGGCTACTAAGAAAATTAAAAAAAAAAACAGGATTATTTTTGATCGTTCTAATGCGATCAATATGTTTTAAACAGATAAACAGAAGATATTACTTTTGTGAATTTTGAATCGACTAGTTAATTGTACCAATCTTTTAAGATCAGCAGCGAACTGAAAATTTGAACAAGTCTTCTACTAGATAAAAAATACAAATTTTGGGGACATTTTGTGGGTATATTAACCACTGCAAGTTTTTATGTATACATTTGAATGTGGTTTCCATTTTCCTATGCATATTTGGAGACGCATCTTACTTTCCCATTTCGCCTCCAGTGTTTGCCTATATATCCCAACATGCCTACCTTCAAAATAGGATTTACGTGCTCAAGCCGTAGTAAACAGCTTACGTAACTTGATAAATCCCTCTGACATCTAGAGTCAGGTCGTTTGCGTGCGAATAAATCCGCAGCTTGTTAGCGTAGACTGACTGTAATCCTACCTACATCTCTTGAGCGTAAGCATAAATCTCGTCAAACATTCGGAATTCGTCCAGAAATTATTGCGAAGCTTGTCCTAGAAAGACGTATCTATATACATGTACGGAGATATATGTTGTTTCTAATAGTCTTCTAGTGCCTCGGATGTCTACGAACGCGGGAAAAATAGATAATCGATCGTCATGTCAGGAACAAAGCTCTTGTGATTGATGCAAGTGGCTGGTATATAAATCCATGCTTAAATGGATCCGGAGAAATGATTTATTCTCAAGATCCATGAAGACAAACTTTTTTAGTTGGTGGAATTGGAAATAAAGTTGTTCTATCTTGAAATTAATGATAGATATATGCATCTATATATCTTTATAAACTTAAAGAAAGAGTATTATTTTTGATTTTTTGATAAAAGTGAAATAGGCGAGAGAAAATAGTCTAATGAAGGTTTACTTGTCGTACGAAAGCTGTTTTGATGAATCGTCTCAAACGCTATAAATATCAATTTTGTTTTCCATTTTCATAGTGAACTATGATCTATTTAAAGAAAACATCATCAGCTTTCTGTTTGTGTGGATAGAGGATTATATTACACTGCGATCTAAGAGATCTATTGTGTCCCCTATTCTTGCTGTCTTACAACTGGCCTTGCAATATTCCTCGCAAAAAGTGTAGAATATGACAAGGCCCTAGCTTAGGTAAGTTTTCGATTTTACATGCTTCCAGGTGCAACACCCTTCAGTTCCACAACGCTACGCAATTTGAGAGGATATGAATGGATGTTTCATCCTGTCCCTCACAAAATCTACATTCAGATTCCTTTGCTAATCCAAGCTTACTCAGATGTCCTTCCACCCTGAAAGGTTTCCTGATAATATCGGAATACATTCATTGCATTCTGTAAACTTTTTGTGGTTATAGGTTTCCAGAAGAGTTTTAGGTTGCCTCATTCCCTGGTAATTCTCCCAATAATTGGATTATTTCTGCTCCATTTCGCTTTTCTAGAATTTGCTACAAATGGTTTTCCAGGCCCTTTTTTACAAGATTATCCATTATTTCGTTTCATTCCACTCCTGCATGACCCGGAATCCTCAGGAGGGTTACTTTATTCCTTTTTTATTGCTTGTTTAATTTTCCTATGTATTCCAAGACCATATTGGAACTGATTTTACATGAGCTCAGCGCCTTGATGGCTGCTGGACTACCAGATATAAGGATAATCTGCTTTCGGTAATTCCTGTCAATATTTAACTGGACGCATCTTTCAATAGCATGAATTACTTCGTTCTAGGCCCATATATTCCTATTCCAGTTCCCTCTGCGGTTTTGGAGCCATCAGTGTACCTTTTGATGGCATTTCTATTCAATTTCAAGATGGTGTTTGATCCTACTCGCTTTTATTGCTAAGTTTTGTGGTGAGTTTTTTCACAAAGTTGAATTTTTTGACATGTCATTCTGGGTTTGATCACCGTTAAAAGATTGAGGTTTATGCCTAGTCGTTCCTTCCTTGGAGATCATTATGAGTGTGGTTCTTTTTGCTACGCCCTCCACCCCAATGTGGAAGGGGAAAAGATCCAATTCTACCTCGTAAAGCACTCGTCCGGTAAACGAGAAGATGTAAGCTCGAATCCTGCGTGAGGAGAAAAATTCCTCCTAATTATTACAGTTAATAGCAGAAATGCATTAATTCGTTAATTTCTCACTGTAAAAAGCTTGCAACTCTTGCATAGTTGCCATCCTGCCGGCCTTTCAAGATCTAATATCGATATATGTTTGGTTAAATGCTCGAACTTACATCTCCTCTTAGCTTAATTGGTAAAGCACTCGTCCGGTAAACGAGAGGATGTAGGAATCCTGCGTGAGGAGAAAAATTTTTCTTGTGAAAAATTCCTCCTAATTATTACATTTCATAGCAGAAATACATTGGTTTGTAAATTTCTCACTGTAAAAAGCTTACAATCCTTGCATAACTGCTTAATGATTTGACAAGGTCGTTTAATTTTAACAACTTGGCAATGAATGTGGCTAAAACTAACTACATGTATTTTCATTCAAGACGTAGCGTAATGAATACTAATGACAAAATATCATACAATGGTTCAAGTTTAGAACAAGTCAGCCTGCAGTTAAATTCTTGGGGATGACTCTCGATGAGAATTTCAGTTGAAAACTGCACTATGAGAATCTTATAAGGAAAATTAACACATACTGCTACAAAACTGGAAATTTGAAATATATTTTGGATTTAAACCACTTACTACAATTTTATTACAGCAGGGTGTATTCACGAATTACTTTTGGAGTTTATCAGAGTTGTCACACGCTGTTTTTTGTTGCCAAAAAAAAAGAGTGATAAGGGTTTGGTTAACATCAAAAGCTTTGTTTTACCTTTGTCCAGTATATATATGTCATGGAATTACTTTGTTTAATGATGAACTAGATTCCTTAAAATACTCTGGTGTCCATAAGCATAATATGAAGGCGTGGAACAAACATAGGGAACCTTTTAATGGGTTGGACACGACCAGGTGTGCCCTCACTTCCGTAGGGATTAGATTGTTCAACTTGCTTAAATTAGATAGTTTATGGCTCCTGTACCTTTGTTTGCTTTCTTATTTTTCAGGTCAGTCTCTTTTTTCTTTACTACTAACTTGTTAATTTTTAAGGCTTCTAAAATCTATAGGAGTTGTTTTCTTCCGACTTCATTTAAATAAAAATACTTTCACCTACTTTATTTTCCTCAAAAATATCTCAAGATCATCGCCCGGGAAGTACTTTACACATTATTAATTCATCAGGCTATAAACGATAACCCTAGAATATTCTAAACTGAGGAAGAGATTTCTCCCAACCTTCTACTCGGCGTACATTTTCAATCTGCAAACCGGTAATATTCGTCAAAACGTAATGAGCTTAAGAGGGCGATTAAGGTGAAAGAGCACATCGCTTAAACTCGAAAGTTTTCGCGCTACGGAGAGAGGTGCCCTCCGCCGGATCTCGAGGGAAATTAGTCGGATGAGAGCGCGGATTTTTTTTCTCTCTGCTTTGCACTTCGGATCGTATTTTTTTTCCAAAAAAAAAGAATCTAATTACCATTAAAATTATGCCCTGTGACGCTGTTAATGTCTCTATGGCTAAAAGCTGTGAGGCTGCACGTTTTATTATTTGCAGCGAGGGTTGACAGTTTATTGATTGCAGTTTTCTATTTTCTTTCGAATCATTAATCAGTGTCACAAGTCGCCTTTCAAAGCCCAGTTAAATTTTAATGTAGCATATCAATGTTCGTGGCATATTTTGCGGTATAATCAATAAAATGTTTGTATGGCGAAGTGTAATAGTTATGTCAATACTTGCATTTTACCTTTGTCGGAATTAAAACAGCATCATAGTATGACAGGTTGCGTCATTTGCATGATCCTACAATCAATTGGAATTTAATCTGTTATTAAAGCTGGTTTTACACTTGTCAATTTCTAGATCAATAACTAGGACTTGGAGGACTTGATGTCAATAATGGTTTTACACTTGTCAACTTCTAGTTCGATTTTAAGTTCAATTTCTAGTTAAAGTTCTGTTCAATTTAAGATGACATCCACCTGTTTACATCTGTCCAAGCAATTGATTGATTTCAAGAACTTGTCAAGTTCTAGAAACTAATACTTAGAACATGTTCTATTTTTGTCATCAAATTTATCTTCAATTCTGTAGGAATTTCGTAATAATTGTACTCGTGAAGATAATTGACTCAAGCTGGTTACACTTGTCAATATTTCAGTCGATATTTACTATTTGTATATTTAATAATTTATTGGCAGTGATTATTTGATTCTTCTGAAAAGGTATCTAAAATCGGTAACACAACGCATTAAATTATCAGAATTGCAATATTAGGGAAAAACACTTACTGTAATTGTAGAAATATATTTCAAATCTTTCAGACAACAAAACTGTTAACTGTAGCACGCGAGAATGAGTTTATACAATACAGTATGAATAATATACATATAATATAGAATGCTTAACCTCAAACCTTTACCCCCTTTGTTTAAGTATTCAACATCACTCCAAGAAATAATAATATCCCTGTTGTGACAGAGCGCTACCACCCCGAACGTTACAAAAGAAACTAACCGATTCTAATATTCCCGATTTCAAGTTCTATTAATTGACAAATGTAATACAGCAGCAAGTTCTATTTTAAGAAATAGATATTGATCTCTATAAAGATCCTAATATTTATTGACAAGTATAAAATGGCAACAAGTTCTAGTTCAAGAACTACAAATTGATCAATTTTAAGATCTAGAAATTGATCAATAAATTGACAAATGTAAAACCAGCTTTATACGAATTTAAGGCCTGACAATTTTGAAGATAGGTTTGTGTATGACTGCAATTGCATGCATATTTTTTTTGTTAGTATCATCGTTACATATATACCTATGCTTTTATTATTGTTTTAAGTAGTAACCGCAAATGACCTTTCATTTCTAATATCGGATTTACATTGCTATAGAACATATACAGTCAAACACATGCAACTACGATAATGCATTTAACAGGGGAATGATAGTGGGGATAGGTAGCAAAACAGAGTGCGACATTAAGGTGCTACAAACAAACATAACATAACAAGTGAATGACGGTCCACTAACGTCCATACCTATTAGACTACAATCAAAAACCCACCATCTCCTTTCAACAGTGTAAGCCAATCAAGTTACCGTTCATTATTGCATTTCCTTGTGTTTATCTGTATAGTAACTTGTACACTCAAAAATATGAAATTCTTTATTCAAAAGTTTTTGAATCATCGATTTGAACATATAATATTGGAGAAACACAAAGAACCCCGAAATAATACAACCAGAAAAATTTATAGAAAGGTAATTATTAACAGACCATCAAAGAAAGAGACTGAAATCTACTAAAGCTTAGTAGGAATCGTGATCAATAGTAAGATTCCTAGAGACTGCGTACTGAAGGAACACCAACAGAAAATTGGGATCAACACTGGAGATTCCTACTGCAAATAATAAGATAACAAAGACGGCGTACCACATCTCCTGTGAATACGAGGCTTTGACCGCTAAAAGATAAGTGATTTTTGCCAAGCCAAAGATAAATTTGGAGAATTATTCGTATAACAGCCTGTGTAGATTAGTACAAAGTTTCAAGATATTGAAATGGCTGGTATGATTTAAAGGTGTCACTACTACGAATGGCAATTATTTTTTTTTTCACGTATTGATATGTTACAAACACCATATCGATATTCGTAAAATAGTTGTCAAATAATATCGATTATTTTAGGTGTATTAATGTTAAAGAAATGGCGCGAAATTCAAAATTGGACCTATGAAATCCGGGTCGCATTTTCTACTTCAAGAGTTCAGTTTTCCTACCATCTACCGTATATGAGGTGTAGTTTCCTGCTAGGTGCTTAAATTTTCTTTTATTTTTATTTTATAAAACCAAAGAGAAAAGAAAATAATTTTTTGGTCCAAAAACAATACTCAACCTCTTATTAGGTAAAAGAAATTGGAGGTTAAATATAAAAAGCCAAGAGGCGACAGTGTTTCCACAGAATCTACCAGATGGCTCTCACAAAAAGACGCAATGTATGCTACATAAATAAATGACAAAACATATTGCTCGATATGAATAGAATTTCTAAATGATACATTTCAGTATGTATGTATGTAAGTAAAAGGGTGGTGTTACACTGCGACCTAAAAGATCTATTGTGTCCCCTATTCTTGCTGCTTTACAGCTGGCCTTCCAGTCCTATTCCTTTTAGAAAGTGTAGGATCTCAGAGGCCCCAGTCTAGCGTGACTCCTCTTCGATTTCACATGCTCCCAGGTGAAATGCCCTCGAGTTGCACAGTGCTATGCAGTTTGAGAGGAGATGGATGGGTGTTTCATCTTGTTCCCCACAGAATCTGCATACATTTCAGTAAATAGTCATATTTATAAATTGCCTAATTTTATGTTTCTTATCTCTGAAATACAGGGTGATTCCAAAGCACCGAACCACCTTCTAGAAAGAAGAATAATTATTTGACGACAAAAATGCAATCGAAATTTCTTCAGAACTTTTAATTTTTCAAAAAAAATGTATTTAGAAATTAAACAATCTGGCAACATAGTGTAATTCATTGTGTGTCTCGTAAAACACTATACGTTAATGAACAATAAAACTGTAGCCATTAGAAACTCAAAAATTTAATTAAATTTCAAATCATAAAACTGACACTGACGTTATCAATTTACAATAAATGTTCGAAATTTTGTCCATCCTTTCTTAAGCGGTTTTCTAATCTTTTGACGTTGACGTTGAACCTACATTTCAACTAGGGTGTGAACTTGAGGTTCTGTACCCTTTCATCTTTAATAGAAGCGGCACGATCAAGCCGCTGGGTGTTTTGAAGTAACTTGGGATAAATTACTCTTCAAGGTGTTCTAATCTTTTACGAACACTTAAAAGAACGTTTTGTAACATTTCGGGAGTTACTGTTTTACCGGCAACAATAATTCGCTGCCTCAACTCCTTCACATTCACAGGGGTAGTACGGTAGACGATATCTTTTAAGTGGCCCCATAAAATGAAATCTACAGGAGTAAGATCTGGCGATCGTGGAGGCCAATTAATAGGGCCTCCACGACCAATCCGTCTTTGGGGAAAATTGTTATTCAACCACGTTCTCACTTGCATAGCGTAATGAACAGGCGCTTCGTCTAACTGCAACCATAAAACTTAGTAGCGTAATGGTAGATTATCTAGCAGATTTTGCAATTCGTCTTGTAGGAAATTAAGAAAATTATCGCCATTGATACAATGTGGTAAGAATAGAGGACCTAATAAATGTCTAGAGATTATGCCAGCCCAAACATTAACAGAAAAGCAATCCTGAAATCCTAGTTTGGATTTTCTATATTCCAGTAATGGTTAGTGTACATGTTGAAGATCCCGTCGCGAGTAAACATCGTTTCATTAGTCCATAATACCTGATTACCAAAATTATCGTTTTCCTCCATCCTTTCCAACACTTATCGACAAAAATTGACTCTAAGCGGAAAATCGTCTGCTCGCAGGGCTTCAACGTTTGTATAATGGAAAGCATGATACCGCTCTACACTTAGAGAAATATCCTTATCATTTAAAAGGAATTGCATTAAACCAAAGGTTTTTGTGTTTTCTGTATGGCCAACATGATTTGGTGTTTGCTTGAAAAGGAACATAATTTTAAACTCACGCATTTCTTCGGAAATAATATGTTTTTCGTTGAAACAGTTTATTCTTTTTAAGTGAAAGATATTGATAGTTGATTCAAGTCCTCCTTACTTTAAACTTGCAAACAATGCAGATTGGCAGAAAATCGTAAGCATTTTGATTCAAGAAGGTTTTTCCTTTTCTCTTTTCTTATAACATTTATTCATTTTAGACTTAAGCGTAAACACAACAAAATGTCGCGATTATTTTTAATCAAAATGAATAATCTCCAAAAACCCATGCGCTAAGGAGGGTTTTGCCGTTAGAATATTGTAAATTCTAGTAGTATTGGGGGAATTGGTCGCAGTGACCATCCTAAGCACTCTAGTGTACCATTAAAGAAATCGTTCTTTCAATGGCGATGACTCCTATCAGATGTTGTTCTAATAAATATACCAGATTAATATGTTGCGATCGTAGTTTCCAGCCTACTTTGTGCGAAATATTATCTGTTACTGGAATGAAATAAAAGATGCGCCATCTATGCTCATCTGCTGTACTATATGTGAAGAAAACTGCTATACGAAACTAAAATGCGATATTTATTAATTTATTTATTTAAATTAATAAATATTATTTTTTTTATTTATTTTTATTAATTTTATTTATTTAAATTAATAAATACTGCGCTAGCTTCAAATAAATCTACTAACCAAATTATTTGTTTGATTGAATACAGGAATATATTTAATATTCCTAAATCCAGATTTAAATGGTTAAAAACAACAAGATCGTTTTTCCCGTATACAACAGTTTTAAAACCTTCAAACACTATATACTGCTGTAAAGTTCCTTGGCTTATAAGTAAATCAGCATTAAATAAAAAGATTCCAATTTTTCCTAATAGAGCACTTTCCTCCCTTGGTTTGAAATATACTATTTTATAACTTGTAACATTTAATTAGCTGTTTTTCTGCTTTATAACTTAAAACTTTTAATTTTTTATTAGTAAAACTCTTTTCTGTTGTAAAACTAATCTTTTACAATAACTAAAATTATATTATACAGAGTTTTCCACGGAACTGGCTGGTTAGAAGTTTTCCGGCTTAACGAAATTCCTCAGTTTTAAAAAATTGGGGTTTGCAACAATTTGGCACTTACTTTCTTTCCAAAATATTTTCACCTTTTTTGCACTTCCGGTTAACCGGAAGTCGCCACGAACTTTGTTATTTTAAATGGAACACCCTATACATTATTATATTTTTGAATTTACCATAAAATTCTATGACGATTACCATTAGGGTATCTTATACCTATCTTCAACTGTTTCTAAGATATTACGATTTTTGTTAAAATTTTGACATTTACATTGTTGTATGTAATTGATTAATTCTCACTTGATTTAAGTGTCAGAAATCTCCGACATTGAAATCAACTAGTACTAACATTGTTTTACCAACACGTAGAAAAAAAATTCATTGACATTATACAGGGTGTTTAAAAATTAGTAACATATCCAAGAATTTTGAATGTTGCAAAACTTAATTTTTTCAAATAGAACACCCTGTTCATTTTTCTATTTTTGGATGTACAATTAAATTCTATACCGATTTGCTGTAGCATTCCCTATACCCATCTTCAGTAGTTTTCTTTTAAATTACTCGTTTTGTTTATTACCGCTTTCAAATGGCCGAATAATTTCTATCTGGTGGGCCATGACTTTAACAGCACAACAATTTATTATTATTAGTAAGTATTATTGTTATAATCATTGTTTGTTACACGTCGCGTGTTCAGATTGATGAATATTATTGTGGAACTTATGAATTAGATAATGAAAAATATTGGAGGAGCTTATTCTAACCTAGATACTATACTTATAGAGAATTCAATGTAATTAAAGGAATTTATTGATTGTTAATATATCTAACGGAATCCAGAAAATTTTGAAATGATTTCTCTTAGTAGCTTGGTTTCAAATTAAGGGAAATGGCATAAACGATAACGACGACAACATAACAAAAATTGTTTCACTAAAACGTAATGCGCTTGTCAGACAAATGTTTTAAAGTTTTTGATATATTAAAGTATTTTCAAAATTATAAAGGTTTTTATGAAGAATATTTAGATACATGCATACTTAACAAATGCAATTTACAAGCAGCATAAACTTGAACCATGACATAGAGCATCAAAAAGAGATGCTCAATGTGAATTCCGTTTACGTCCAAGCATTTTATTATTCGACGTCTTAATGTGTCGCCTTATACTTCTTCTCACTTCAACTGGGTTTAATTCATCAAACGTTCTCGTCACACGACTCGTTAAATCTTGCTTGGTAGTACCGAAAGTTTCGTACCCGTGTGTAATCTGTGTAATGTATTATTTCAAAGCTTTCTGAATTTTATTAGATATATTAGCCGAAAATAAATTCCTATAATTACCGTAAATTCTCTCTAAGTTCATCCTGCATTCTCAGTGAATGTAAAATAAATTTAAAGTATCCAGGTTAAAATAAGCTCCTTCAATATTTTTCATTATCTAATTCATAAGTTCCATAATAATATTCATCGATCTGAACACGCGACGTGTAACAAACAATGATTATAACAATAATACTTACTAATAATAATAAATTGTTGTGATGTTAATGTCATGGCCCACCAGATAGAAATTATTCGGCCATTTGAAAGCGGTAATAAACAAAACGAGTAATTTAAAAGAAAACTACTGAAGATGGGTATAGGGAATGCTACAGCAAATCGGTATAGAATTTAATTGTACATCCAAAAATAGAAAAATGAACAGGGTGTTCTATTTGAAAAAATTAAGTTTTGCAACATTCAAAATTCTTGGATATGTTACTAATTTTTAAACACCCTGTATAATGTCAATGAATTTTTTTTCTACGTGTTGGTAAAACAATGTTAGTACTTGTTGATTTCAGTGTCGGAGATTTCTGACACTTAAATCAAGTGAGAATTAATCAATTACATACAACAATGTAAATGTCAAAATTTTAACAAAAAATCGTAATATCTTAGAAACAGTTGAGGATAGGTATAAGATACCCTAATGGTAATCGTCATAGAATTTTATGGTAAATTCAAAAATATAATAATGTATAGGGTGTTCCATTTAAAATAACAAAGTTCGTGGCGACTTCCGGTTAACCGGAAGTGCAAAAAAGGTGAAAATATTTTAGAAAGAAAGTAAGTGCCAAATTGTTGCAAACCCCAATTTTTTAAAACTGAGGAATTTCGTTAAGCTGGAAAACTTCTAACCAGCCAGTTCCGTGGAAAACCCTGTATAGTTCTGAATGATCAAAAATCTAACACAAAACTTTTGTATTTCGAGGACCACAAATCGTAAAGAAAACATTTATTGTTATCTTATTTACATTTTCAGAGCCAGTGAATATCCCTTTATCACCTCTCAGGAGTTGGTTTGGTGCTTTTGAATCACCTTGTATAATTTCAATGTGTTCGTAGCGATTATTCACAGTCATTCCCAGCTCTGAATGAATTGCACTACAAGATTTGTTCTTACATACATCTGCTCGTTAGTATCCAGCCAGTATATAAGAAAACAAATTAAGTTATTAGCGCAAGATTGATGATCGTCTCAATCCTGCTGTTTCTTTCTCCTCTCGCTTTATCGACTCCGTAATCATAAAACTGTCTGCATCGCATCCACTTTTTTGTGCAAAACCCCATGCTGTTAAGTAAAGTGCATCGTTAAAATTCCTAAAACGCCCGGAAGAAAGATATCCTCATCAGACCTCAGGACCGGGGATCTTAAATTACCACGTCACTCGGATTTTTTCCCTTGCTCGCAACAACGACATACAACTAGCCCTCTCGTCGTAAAAACGTATTGTTCATCCCTAACGTAACGCGCCCCCATTTACTCGCACGGAATCCGCTTTAAAACTTGACGATTATCGCGGCCTCCGTATATACGCGCGCGCTAGGCTTATCCCAAGAACACTTAACTCCGCGCTATCCGGGGTTAGGAAAAGCGCCCGTCTACATACTCGCTGACGTACGAACGCCGGCAGGAATTGACGCGAAAGGATATTTTCCCGGACCGCCGCCGCCCGATCGTCGTTGACGCGGAAATGCCAAATTCCGCAGTTAGAGAGGTGCTAGCGGAGATGGGATTTTTAACTCAATATCGGCGGGAAGTTTGCCGGCGGCGGGGAAGGACGTGGTCGCAATCAATGGGTCAAATCTCCCCCTTGTTTCGTTCGTGTGCGTGCAACGACGACGTGACGAACAATTCGACAAATATACCGGTCCGAGTATAATATAATCCGTTCCGAACGTGCCCGCACACGATCCGGAGCCTTTTAATACTCTCCGGACCGGAATTTCTCGAACAGTTGTTCGAGCGAGGAGTGAGCGATAAAAGGAAACGATAAAATGTCGTTGACATCGTCTACAAATTGATATGTCAGTATGTGATAATCACAATTATCGTGCAGTAAAATAATAGATAAATAAAAAAGTATTTTTTTTTAAAGAGATGACTGAAAATAATCCATACTTCTAATGAAATAAATTTAGAGATAAATGTACTTCGATTCGAAATAAATACAGAAAGAAACGATGATTTTATATAGCATCCCCTAAAAGCTAGCCAAAACTCTAAATTTAAAAGAACATTTAATTAGATTTCTTTTTGCCAAATGACTAAATGTAAGAAAGATCATCAGTTGTTACCTAATTACTAAAGACTGGCTTTTATGCAAAAAGGATATTTTTGCTTTTTGGTATATTTCTTCCACATTTTGTACTTATCCATTTCCTGTAGTGTAGGACCTGTGTAAGTTGGTAGTATTGACAGGGAAGTAGATGGGTATGATGTACGATTGTTAAGATTTTTAACGTAAAATAAAAATACATCAATTAGTAGTGTTCGTATTAATCATATTATTAGGAATCCTTACAACATGTCATACCAAGCGATACATGGTGTCAGGTTTTTCTTGGAACCAACGCGAAAATTAGTAAAGGTTTGGTGAAGAAAAAGGATTTTTGTGCGAGTGGACAGAATGGCTGAAGCGGTGGATATAAAAAAACTTCAAAAGGAGTTAAACGATATGAGGAGAATATTGGCCCAATCACAAGTGTATAACCCAAGTCAGGATTAGTGAAGTGCCCTCCACTACACGCATCAGACAAAATCCTATGTTATGAGAACAGAATAGTGATACCATCAAATATGAGAAAGCGATGTTTAAAAGACATTCACCAAGGATTAAATAGGAGCAAAAGAAGTGCGAAAATGACAGTGTGGTGGCCAGGAATAAATGATTAAATTAAAATTAATAAACAAAGTACCTGGGGTGGAACTTCTACAACAACCAGAAAGCAATAGCTGTCGATCTATGCGAATATAAAGATGAAATATATTTAGTTATACAAGATTATTACAGCAAATTCCCTGAAATGGTAAAATTACACAAAACATCAAGTAACCAGATTATACAAGAATTAAAAAAAAATACTTGGAAGCTACAGAATGCTTGATGTGATTAGAAGTGATAATGGACCGCAATTTAATAGCGTCGAATTTAGGAATTTCGCTCAAGAATACAAATTCAAATAGATCAGCAGTAGTCCGCACCATTCCCAGTCAAATGGTCAAGCGGAAAGTGCCGTTAAATTGGTTAGCTAGCATTTAGAAATACACCGTTGGGATGTGGATTTACGTCAGTAGAATTACTCATGCGGAGGAATCTAAGGCCGTAAGGGACCAATTGCCTATTCAAGAAAAGAAACTAAAGCCGACCAAAGTAAATCATAAAGCAGCCAACGAAAAAATACAAATGGAGAAACACCGACAAACGAGAGAGACTTTGATGGGAGGCACAGAGTAAGAAAACATGGACAAAGGACAACGAGCATGGGTGACGGATTAAAGGAAAGAAGGAAGAGTAATAACGGAAACAGATGAACCTAGATTCTACCAAGTCTTGACCGAAAAGGGAATAGTTAGAAGAAATAGGAGGTTTCTACAATTATTGTCCACGATTAACAAACAGGGACTTGAACAGGAAAAAGTAAGAACACCCACCCAAACCGGAAGGAGTGCGAGGACAAAACAAGAAACAGAGGAAACCACAAATCAGAGATATCAACCAAAATATTTGAGTGAATATAGTATATATAATTATATTTTTATTTTTAATCTTCATATGTATTTGAAAAAAAAAATGATAATAATAAATAAATAAAATAAAGAAAGGGAGATGTAGTGTAGGACCTGTGTAAGTTGGTAGTATTGGCAGGGAAGTAATGTACGATGTACGATTTTTAAGAGTTTTAACGTAAAATAAAAATACAGCAACTAGTAGTGTTCGTATTAATTATATTATTAGAAATCCCTACAACACGTCATGTCAAGCGATATATTTCCCACACTAAGAATATGTATTTTACCCTTTTCTTTTAGTACATATAATGCATAATTGATCATTTTACTATAAGTGTATGCACGTACATATTTCAACATCATTTAGCATATTTGTGCATATTTCCGCCATTTTCATAAGAACTATAGTAAAATCTGAAAAGCCATCTATTTTGTCAATGTTATTTAATTTGTTTCCGCAAACTTGAAGAAGAAGAAGAAAGGATGCAGCCAAACAAGGCATCTTTTGACATCACCTTTACATCATCTTGAAGGATTAGCATTCCTTCAACTTTGCGTTAATGATATTGGACATTCCGAAAAATAGGATTTAACAAAGGTGATTAGAGCAGTGGTAAAAAATTGGGACGGATATCTTCTCATAAATTTAAACCCTACTCCACGGATAATCGCATTACAGAGAAATTAGAACTTAGATAAGAAGTATTTTTTTTTCAAAAATACAGGCATAGTCATGCACATCTGCATTACACTGGTAAGAATTAATTTCCTTCATAGTTTGTTCGTTCGTAAACGTGTTAACATCTCTGCTGTTTCGTGAAACAAAAGTGAATTTTAGTTTGAAAGTCTTCTCTAATCAAAAATTGGTGAAGTGATTGCAATGTACTCGAAATTATTGACGAAGAAAGTGTTTCATGCGCACTCTGCAGCAAAAGCGTAAGTTGAATTTTGAAGTATTTTATCAATAAGAAGAGATTTTTGTTCGTGTCCATGATGAAACGAATTCATAATAAACTGGGGTAATATGAAGAATAACTCGGGTGCTCTGAAATTCGTAATTTTGGGCTGTATTGGTGTAGAATGACTCCAGAATGACGTTCAAGTGTTTATTTTTCGGCGCTAGCCACGTCTTTTACACTTTTCTCTTAAAAAAGACGCGATTTTCGGGTTATGTCACCACACAAAACACGTCGAAATCTTGGAAAAAAAACGCATTTATCAATTAATAACTGTTATAACCGAGTACCAAATTGTTTTAAACTTATTTTCATGAAATAACACCTTTCCATGTAATGTTTTTGTCAAAAAAAAGAATACGTTTGAATTCGCAATAAGCGCCCTTAGACTATAGGGTTTTTCTTATATGTTGGTACGTTGGTCATCACAAGGTGTCACAGGTCACAGGATCGTGGTTGTTGTCTGTAACAGTGCCTTGATAAAACACGCTATGTTTCTGAGTGGGAACTCATTTAAGGGTAATTGCACTCGATACTGTTGGACTTTCAGTGATCGGACGAGAGATTAATGTTGTTGCAGTACCATTTTTGTTGATCTTTTTTTTATTTTTATATTTAAAGTAATACCATAACCTGCATATAATACTTGCGTTATCAAGGCACAGTTACAGACAACAACTATGATCCTGTGACAGTGACATCTTGTGATGACATAAAAAAAAACCCTAGTCTAAAAGGCAGTTATTGGAAATTCAAACGTATTCTATTTTTGGCAAAAATATTACTTGAAAAAAAGGTGTTATTTCAAGAAAACAAGTTCAAAAAAATAAAACCTTTTTGTTTTGTGTGGTGACATAACCTGAAAATCGCCTTTTTTTTAAGAGAAAAGTGTAAAAGACATGGTCAGCGACGAAAAATAAACACTCCGTCGTCATTCTGGAGTCATTCTACACCAATGCAGCCCAAAATTACTAACTTCAGAGCACCCGGGCTATTCTTCATTTTTCCATAAAATGTTATTAGATGTATTTCATGGTTTTCTGGTATATTTTAGCCAAATATCAGGTATTAACTTCATCTTCTTATGTTTAAACTATGGCTGGGAATAAATCAAAAGTCACAACTGGTTACGTTTCGGTTTATTGTAAACCTTTTTCAAAACCATCTATCTATATTAAATTTAATTACGATCCACATTAAAATTTGTGTTATACTCAGTATAAACATGGTTTTATGTCTTAATTTTAGGAAAACATTTTAAAATTGTAAATGGGACAAACACAATGTATAAGATTACAATATTAGGAGACTATTGTTTAAAGTGAAGTTAGCCTTAGAAATTCATACCCCGATGATACCCCTCATCCTTTAACCCTACTGCTTATGTATGCAATCGTTAATTCAATTAGCAAAAGGACACAGCAGAATTTGCTGTAATTAATATTGTGTGCCTCTTTACTCTAACTATTTATCAGTTTTAAGAATATGGATTTGTCATAAATATATCCCTAATATAATGAAAAATAAATATTTATTTTCTCAAAACTATTAACTAATTGCTTTTTCTTTTGTTATTATTATAGGACATCGTAATATACTTTAATGGTGTAATAAGTTGTACTATACTCCACTTAATGTCCTATGATTATCTTAAAAAATAACCTATATTATTACATACTAGGGAAAGATTATTAACCATTAAGGAACTTGTTGGTTTAACAGATGTTTATTGACTGTTAACATCCACATTATAGAGCATATACCGATATAACTTCATAAGAACCGTTTAAATAGACCACTGCTAATTTTAACGACGGCGCGGCGTCGTGAATCACTGAATAAAATCAGTTTAAACGTGGTTTAAACATAAGTGGATAAGTGCATACACTGATTGACGAAAGGTCCCCCAACTAACCGCGACTCAATAATGGATACGAATCAAACCCGACACCGGATACAAAGGTTTGCACTCTTAAAAGCGGGCAATCGGAAATGACATTACTCTACGGAATTTTCATCACGTATTAACTTATTCACTACCTAAACTGGAAACAGTAAAAATCGAAATACCTGATTCGTCGAAATCTTCGGCTATTCCATCGGCTTTATCGTCGCTTTTACTACTTTCTTTGGGCAGTTTGGACGGAGCATAACCCTACTGATGGCGCAATTTCGCGTACTGATTTCTATCGGGTGCATCGCCGGCCGGTGTACGGGGCCATTATGTCGTTAAAATAAATGAATCAATCTCTTGTTTCCAACGACAATACATGTGCATAGTGCACATGTGTGGTCAATATATTTGTGTTAAATACTGCAACCCCAATAGGAAGAGTTTAAAGATGAATTGACTCCACGTGCTTGAGTACCGGACGAAAATTAAAAATTGTATGCCTCACTGTCAATTTATCTGTTAAAATAAATGAGATGATGTGCATTTAAAATTTGATTTGATGTACCTATTGTTTAACCTAAAGACCATTATTTGAAGTAGTTGCTATGGGTAGATTGAATTTAGAGAATTTTTTTGTAGACCTTTCGTGTAACTTGGGATAAAATAGTAATTTGACATATTTCTTCCTGTCACTAATTTCTAAAGTACTCACATTTCTAATTTTTATTTCGTTTTTATGTTTTCTAATGGTATTATATACAACGTCTTCTGAGAATGCATTAAATGCAGCGATTTTAATCTTTTCTTTAAGTTCTTTATTATATTTTATCGTTCTGCAGATAGAGGAAAATTAAGTAAGCGGTGCACCAAAAAGTTAATAATAATAATAACTCAGCACTACAGGCCTTGAAGGCCCTTGGCTCTAGCCGGAACACACCGAGCCACTGAAAAGCGTTGTCCGAATGGTGACTCAACCAACAACCGGTACCGCATATTGCTGCTTGACTTTCAAGACTGGCAATGATGCACCCTTCCTTCTCAGCCGTACTGCCGGCAAAAAGTTAATAGCTGCTAGTTTATTTTTCCATGAATGATTTGAATCTTCTGAAATAAATCTGTTATTAGTAGTGGGCTTTCTATATATGTCTATTTCTAATTTATTTTTATTTTTTATTACTAACATATCGAGAAAAGCAATTCTATTGTTTGTTTCCTCTGCATGGGTAAATTTTGAATTTAGTTGTTCAAGAAAATCTCTGATTCAGCACTTACTAGTATCAAAAACACAAAAAAAATCATCGACGTATCTAACCCAAACCCGTGGAAAATGTGCCAAAGTGTTCTGAAGATCGGTTTCAAATTTTCCCATAAAGAGGTTAGCTATGAAGGCAGATAAGCTGTTAGCCATTGCTGCTCGTTCAGTTTGTTGGTAAAAGGTACCGTTGATTTGAAAGAAATTTTCTTTCTTCGCCAAAGAAATGAAACTTCATTACTGCCCAACTGATTACCCTTTCAAGAAATCTTCTAAGCAAGTCAAAGTGATATCAACGGAAGACGCTGGGAAACAGTGAGCTCACATTAAACGAAACTAAAACTTAGTTGTTCAAGTTCAATGTCTTTAATCTTTTCAAATAATAGTCTTAAAGATATTTTAGGTAACCCTAAAAATCAAGTAGATAATTTGGACAAATCAGGTATTTATAAAATATGTTGTAAAGATTGTGATCATGTATAGTATATTGGGCAAACTAAAAAATCACTTGAAACGCGTTACAAAGAGCATTTGGCTCATCTTAAATTTAGGAGGTTTGACAAATCTAGTGTCGCCCTACATATGCTTGAAGAAAACCATAAAGTTGACAATGTAAAGTTAGTTAAGAACTATGTCCAATTAAATTGTTATGAGGGTATGGAAATATATAAAAACAAAACATATTTTAATGAATTCAGATTTAGGACCCTTAAATTCTTGTCTTTATAGTTTATTAAGTAGAAGTAGTAGATCAGATGGAGTTAGGAAATTAGTGACTAGTTAAGCATGACGGCAGTCAGCCATGACTGTGATCATTGTACCATGACCTTTTTTTAGGTACAAATTAGGGTACTTTTAGTGTAGCTATTCATTTCAGTGTTTCTGCTGATGATGATAGCTTTGCTATTGAAACGTACGTCCAGTTTAGTGCAGTTTGTGGTGAGGGGTTTAAAAAATGAGTCTTTCCTAAAAAATGAGTTTTGGGACGCCTTACATGACTTCCCGCTTTTGGCCCGCTTGAATTTAAAGTTTCAATCAGATGGGTGTCCCATGCATAACTCAGTAGTGGTGAGGCAATGGCTTAATGAAAACTTTAATAATACATGAATTGTGCGAAATAGTACTTTAATAAAATGGGCGCCAATATCACCGGATTTGACGCCACTCGACATTTTCCTTTGGGTTATGGTTAAGCAAAAAGTGTATAAGTCAAGACCACAGTCAGTGGAAGAACTACGAGTTAGAGTAAGTCAAATATGTGTAGATATTTTCCCAGAACAACGGAGAACCTTGAACCCGCGAAAAAGGGATAATAAATAATGCATTGAAGGAAAGGCGGATTAGGGGAAGCAACAAGGATTTGATTAGGAGATATCTTTTATTTTTATTACGAATAAAAAATGTTATTGTCAGTTACTTTTGACATTTTATTTGGCATTCATGGTTTACTTGATCAAAACAAATAGGCGAATTTTTGCGTTGAAAATATTTAATGAGTGTTTGTCCGATTCTTACGTCACAGTAAATATATTTCCTCTTTCCCCGAAAATGGAGATTTCTGAGAATCATTTGGATGATAGTTTGACGTTTTGTTGACAGCACTGAGTTAACCTTAATTTCATATGTGTATTTTTTGTTAAGTTATGGTATAGTATTTGAATAATAAAGGTAATTGCAACCAAATATTTCTTGTTATTCAATGTGATGTAGGTACAGTCACCGACATTATTATTCAGCACTCAAACGAATGGCTCGACACTGATGGTGCTAAATATCAATGTTTTAACAATTTTATTTATTAAGATTCTGTAAAATATCTAAAAGTCTGTCTCTTTGTTCTACTTGTTTCTCTAAAAGTTCCCTTAATGCAGTAAATTGATTTTTTCTTTCTTCCTTATGGTCTTCATGACATTTTATGATAGTATAATGCGGTCATTGTTATTTTTAGCTCGCTTCATTGTACTACTCGTAACATGATTATGATCAAACTTTCTCTTAAGTGTGTTAGCACTGTCTTGAATAGTTTCATAAGATGTTTCTGATAACGGCTCAACTTCATTGCTGCTAGTACTTTCCTCTGAATCTATTGTGAACTTAGGAATTCATTTTGCTTTAGAGCACAGTAATTCATGCATCTCATTAAAGAAAGGAGGTTTCTGTAAATTATTATTGCCTGTCCCATTCATGTGTTGTAAGAATTGTACCTATGCTGGAGATTAGAAAATTTTGCACGGCATCTGATTCCACCATTTGGCCCTAATAACCACTAATAATGAAAATTCGACTATAATAGGGAGATTAGCAAAGACAAGTTTGACACTTCTCGATTTGAAACTGACATGACAACGCTGTTGCTTTGATAACTTGAAACTTTCACAGCCCACTACAAGAAATGTACTGAAATTTTCATAGCCGAGTAAATAATGGTTGATATCTTGAAAACGAGTAGGAATAGGTATATGCATCCTTTATACTTATCGACGGAGAATTTATTTCTACATTGTATGGTATAATTAGAAATATAATATTACATTTGAAAAAAAAGAGTTTTCTAAGGTTAAATGTATTCGAATTGACAATCGATTTATGAACACTCTGTATACAATTTAGTGGTTCTTTTGACAGAATTTGGTAGGAACAACTATTTTTCTTGGGTACTAGTAAAATGAGATCATTATCTTTAATGGTTTACAAAATATGGCATGTTTTCGAAAGAGATGAAAAGAGATGGATTTAGGGATAGAGAACTTTAGTGAAAATTGTGTTCAAATAATCTGTAGAATTCATTGAGATAAGAAAAAACATATGATTCCATTTAAAATAAGAAACTTGCTATCCACTTCCGGTATAATGGAACATTTCCGGAAGTTAAAAATATTTTCGAATGATTCTTTAGGTGGGGTTTTGTTATTAAATTTTTTGTCGCAGTAGTCTAGCTGCAATAGATCGCGAGAAAAAGATAGTGGACGAGTGGTCTGAAACATCCTGTACATTGAATGCAAACATAAACAAAAAAACTTCCTGCTTCAGTAAACATCCAAATATTTTGATGTATTTGAATCGCAAAAATTTGCCTAATGTAAATTTGGTACATGCCCATTTCAGGTGGCACCTAATCCAGCAACGTACACACATTTTAAAAAAAAAAACGCCTAATGATGTCTTGCATTTTCATCCCTACACAATTACACAGTAAGTCTTTTGATTTACTGTAAAAAAAAAAGAATGTGAAATTTTGTTCAGAAGTACCTACAGTATTTCAGGAACTGCAATGTAAACAAAAATTAGTCAACATCGAACAATAGATACAAATTTTATGGGGGTGCCATCTTTCAAATGAATCACACTGTTTATATCTTACGGTTTCTTCAACAATATCTAGAGTTTTATATAAAAATATTAAAATATTCAGGCTTTTTCCCGTTAATTGAAGAAAAAAAATGGAAATTAATTTGAAATAAAAAATTAGGAATTGCTCCACTCAGTTTGTAATAAACAGCGTATTTTAAAAGTTTCACGAATGATTGCAGTTTCCTACAAATAAACTAATTGAAAAAAAAATGATCAATAATATTTTGTGTTTTTGATACTCAAACAAATTATTTCCTACCATCAATTTATTTCATTTCAACAACGCAGCGAATGCCTGAAACTACAAATAATATCTTTTATGTATGCTAATGTATTCATAATTACTGCCATAACCTAATTTTTCCCCCGACATTCCACAGCCCCGAATTACCAAAGCGACGGTAGTAAAAATACCGTTCGTCACAGCGATAGCACCGTACAATTGTCCTTGACGTGGGAGCTTTTAAATATCCACCCCATTCCTATACTGGCGCACGTTTTTAAAAGGCAGTAAATATCCAGGCACGGCTTTCCGCAGTTGCGTAGCGCGTTTCTATGCATCATTTAGCCGATAATTATAGGTCGGCATGAGCTGTTATATAATATGTGTATCGGGGATCATGCAACAACATTACAGGCCGAGGGGTTCGTTGAACTCCGTGCCTGTAATTCCATACCTGATGCGTATGTTTACAGGTTTTTGAGCATTATGATTTAAACTCCGCGGAAACCTTTCTCGTTCGAATGTTCGTCTTGAGGTCTGTCTAGACCGTTATTCGATTCATAATGCAATGGTATTTTATGTAGTTTTTACCACGTGAATACTAATTGGTGTTGAAAGAACTTACACAAATTTCTCTCGTTAAATGTAAAATATATTACAATTCTTTGAAAGAATAATTATAATCGTTCCTCTTTCGTTTTACCCGTCAGATGTAACATCAACAATGTGAACAACTTCCCCCTATAAGGATCCTTAGAGCAATATACAGAAGTGCCAATACCCCACACCTAATTCACAAAGCAAAACAGAACAGTCAGGGGATGGACCGTATTCGTGGTATTGATTATAACGATAAAATCGGAAAATAAACAGAATTTATACTGTTATATCATTCGTTTCCGTTGTTTTCTAAAGAATTGTGATGCATCTAAACGTATCAAAAAGATAGATTAAATAAATTACAAACAGCTTTTTGTGATTTATATTAGGTACTTCTGCATTGTTAGGAAATGGTTTGTAAAAATGGGTTGGAACTTCTGATATTAAATATTCAACGCCTTCAGATTTGAAATATTGCTTTTCTTAGAAAGTTTACAAAAGAAGGTTCAATGTTTTCTTTTTCCTCAAATATTTTCTGTCAATACAATACATTTTTCGCAAGTTTTCTGTTAGTAAGACAAGTTGCGATTCTGAATCTTTCAGTTACGATGTTTTTTCTTAGATCTTAGATCTATTTTCTTTATATAACTAATTAAACAATCATGCTTCACGTAATAGCAAGATTTCTTTCATTTAAAACAATGTACTTTACTTACTCGTACATAGAACGAAGACAAACACTTCAAACTCTTCACTTTGACATTGATATACATATGTGGGCCCTAATCAAACTGCCAAAAGACAGTGGTACGTTATGACAGCGCTTACATTAAAGTAATTTTATTTTAATGTTCTAATAGTGTATTAGAGAACTAACTTCGTAAGTACAGTTTTGTTCTATCAGACGAGGGGATGTTTAAAAATCAAAGCGCCGTGTTTTTCAAGGGGCGAGTCTAGAAAGGTCTTCTGAAACGCGTTCTTTATGTTCTTCTAATTTGCACATTAATCACCCTTTTTCAACTTAAGATATTTCAATAAAAGTGCTTTGTAAACCTAATATTAACGCCCTAGTGCATCTACAACTCATAAACCCACTCCATCTAATTACCACATCAAATTAGACAAATATTGTGTGACTGTCTTAATATCCAGGTAGAATAAACTAGACGAGCATAGTAGTCTGCCTCAAGCAAACTGTGTCCCCTGCGATAGTGATGGATCGTATTCATCTGGCTGCCGAGCAAATCCGACAAAACAAGCATGAAATTCGGATAAGATTTCTTCTGTTGGCTTACGGGCACAAGTCTGCATTCAACAAAGAGGTGGGCATTTCGAAAATATTAATAATTGAACTTTTTTAAATAAAATCAGTTTGTATTGACTTTAGGATTACATTTTTTTCATGATCTGACAATCATATTCATAGATCTGTATCTTTGAAACAAATAAAAATGGATATATAAGTTTTGCGTTTTTGTTACTTGAAATGAAGCCTACTTTACACTCCCAAAATTAAGCACTTGCCTTCGGTTAGTACTTGAAGCTGAATTGTCCCTTTATAAATGAAATCTATTGCACTCTAACTTAAATAACTATTACTTGTCAATCACACTAACTTGTCACAGCAGGTTCGTTATACGAATAGGCATGAAAAGCTAATAAACGTTATTGAAAGCATACAAACATAGCCACAGAACGAAGAGCGGCTCAGAGGCATGGTCACCAGCTGTTGACATGTAAGAAATGCAACTTTGCTTTGTTGTCAACAATTATTGTTGCAAATAAAGTAACCTACGAAACGCATCTAACAGTACTAAACATTTCTGTATGATACGTGACAGATAGAATCCAAAATGAGAAATACATATTATCTTTTATTTTATTTTATTTTAACTGCGCGGTGTCGTCACCTTCTGGGAGTTCATTCTAACCAATAGGACGTCAAGCTCGAGTCTTGTCAAAACAATTCTTGACAATCATTTGACAGTTTTCGACGTTTTTATAACCTATCAACATACATTCAAGCGAGTAACCGCTGTAATAAAGGAACATGTGAACCTGACAGGTAGAGTGAACCCGAAATGAAAAGTACATATGTCGTGATATCCGTTTTGAGCGCTGGAATCGTCGGAAGAATATATTATACTAGCTCTAGGGGTGCATGTTTTGAGCTCAGACACATAGGAACGTGTACCTTACCTCTGATAGGAACATCAGATCTGTCAAAATTCAAAATAGCACCTGTCTTTGAATTTACGCGAATTTGTGGAATTTTTTTCTGGAATTTCATAATTTGTATTTTTGCTTCCTCTGTACAATGTTCCTTTTCCTTTCATATCGTCTTCTTCTTTGGTATGAGTGCTTAAAACTCGAGAATCATCTTAAGAACCAATATTTGCATTCTATTTTCACAAAACTACGAAATATAAAATCGAAGAGGCTTCTGTCACTTTGACAGAAGTATTTACTGTAATTTTTATCGTAAAAAAATTACCCCCGACATCGTCGCTGACAACTTTAGTTCCTCTATTCTACGTCGACATATGTTTTTCATTTTGGGTTCACTCTAACAAATTTTGAATGCGCGCGCAATCATCATTTTTTTTTTTTGAAGTTTATTCTAGCCAATAGCAGTTAATAAGCAGACTGAAGGTCACGAATTTTTCCCTTTTGAGACCAAAGGTGCCAACGCTGTTGGGATGTATTCTTTTACGATAGTAGAAATTAGTCATGCTTCTGTTAAAGTGACAGGAACCTGCGTCTTCCGTTTTACATTTCGTGATTCTTTTAGAAAATAGAATGGAAATATTAGTTCTTAAAATGGTCCTCGAGTTTTAAGCAGTCATACCAAAGAAAAGGAAGATATCAATTAAAAAGGAACGTTGGTTAGAGAAAGCGATGAATAATTAACA